>JAPFBL010000231.1:0-600000 GCA_026182355.1 Hermatobates lingyangjiaoensis
GAAAATTTATTAAATTTAGTTAAGCACAATCGAATTAAGTTTGAAAATTTTAAACTCCACTAGAACAGAATTGTCACTCCTAGCAATAGTTTGATGTAGATGTAATATGATTTCTTGATTGCTTGTTACTGTACCAATCAGATCAGAATGGTTTCAAAGTGTAAAAGGCTTGGAGTGTAGCTATTATCTGTTTAACCCATTTATGATCAATGCATGGTAAGCGTGACTTGTTGCTATAATTTTTTGTCTTATTACTCGTTGGTTTATCACTCAAACTAAAACAAAATTGTTACAAATTGTAATACGCCCTCCGAATAACAATAATGTTTTTAGTACCATTATTCGTCACTTACCAACTCCCTTTACAACAGAATTATTACAAACAGTAATTAATATGCTGTGTACCAATAATCTGTTGAATCCATTAGTCATTACGATTTATCTTTACCAACAACAAAATTGTAAAATATAGCAATCGGTATACCGGATAACTATATTGTTTTACGTACCATCAGTCTTCATTGACTAACTCACCCTACTAATTAATTGTTACATATAGCAGTAGGCATGGCGTGTAACTATATTGTTCTCACTGACTTCATCGTTTTGTTGAATTCCATCTACAACAGAATTTTTGTTTAATGTACTAGGAATTACTTATATGTTATACGAAATTATATGCTTGAAATAGTAGAATAAAGTTTCTTAATCGCTTCACTCATTGGTGGATGGATCGCTAATAGCAGAATTTACAAAATTTGTTTAATGAATGATCAATATATATATATATATATATATATATATATACTTATAATAGTCATCACAATTTTGAACGTGTATGCCAAAAATGTTGCATACAACAATATGAATGACATAAATAGTTGTAAATATGATACCTATTTATAACTATTTGGTTATATAGTTTTCCATAAAAATACTTTATAGATCAGTTGAGTTAGATGTATATACAAATATACCAACTTATATCACTCATCATTATTTATTATTTTTGCACCAAAATTGTTAATTAAAGCATTAGGCAGATATATAATAATATAATTATGATACAGTCATCACTTGTCTCTACATGTATTCCCTCACAGCAAATTGTTTGTTACAAGAAGGAATAAGCACGAAATAACAATACACATTTGCCTAGTCAGATCTCTCGTCAGTACTTAAATCTCTTGATACTGAAACCGTTACATAAGGCTATAGTTATAAATTATCTTTATATGTATGGATATCAGTCTTCACTGTTCTCATCAGCCTACGCCACATCGTTACATAAAACAGTAGCTATGTCAATATCAACCTACTACTCTGTTTACAAGCAACGATCTAGACTGTTTCAAGCTACATCATAACTGTTACAAAACTATTAGGCATAAAATAACAACAGAAATAAGTCACTCATATCATGAATACAAGAAAGGATCCTCGTACAAAAATTGCTACAACAAGCAATAGGGATGAAAGTACATATAAAAATATTGACTGACTTCATTCTTCATTATTTAGATTCCTTTCTTGTAATCTGTTTCATAAAGTTATAGCCACTAAATGTAATAAAAATAACAAAAACAACTGTTACATATATACATGGCATGAAATATCAATACAGATAAGCTTAATCATATTTGCTGTCATTCTCCAAACACCAAACCTTATGAAAAAGCAAAAGTCCCTAAATATATCTAAGAAATATGCTTATTCTCATTACTCGCCATTGTTTAGATCTCCTTTTAACATGAACAAATCAAAGGGATGACCTATCAATCTAAATAAGCTTACTTAAATCTCCTGTCGCTGTCTCTATTTATTAATCTTCTATACCAAGATTAATAAATAGAGCAACAATAGACGTTATATATATTTAATTTAAAGTTCATTGTCACCTAGTACCACTGCCAAAAGGCATCAAATATCGGTACAAAACTTGTGTAATCACATCACCCGTCATTGTTTTGATCGAACTATACCAAAGTTGTTAAATAAAGCTATAGGAATATAATATGAATATAAATATGCTTCGTCACATCATTCGTCACTATTAGATCTTTTTACACTTAAACTGTGACATAAAGCATCTGAAAAGACTCACGCCAAAGCTACGAGGAGGAAACTCCGAGAGTGGAATAGGACTAAATTTAAGAAATATAGATAGTATGAAAAGAAAAAGACTGAAATTTCCTTGCATATATACAGATACGTGCAGATGACGATTTCGTCCAACCAGTAGTCAACCCTTAGACAGTTGTCCACCTGTCTCTTACTATCGTCCAATATAACTTCGACTGCCTATCCAGGTAGACTATCACTACCCTAGAACAAATATATGTATTAGATAAAGGTATAATGTTGATATATTTAATATGCTTACTCGCAAGCACAATTAGAAAGCAGTTCTATTAGATCTTCATTTAGCTCTTCCTCGTCTGGCACTTTAAATCTTTAGACTTTTCAAGTTTCCCTACGTTAAAACATCGTTCAAAGGTATTCGCCAGAACTTGCAAAATTATTACAATTCCTTCACAAACATTGGACATCATACAAGAAATAAAAATATAAAAAGTATTTCAATAATTAATAATATATTACTATTTACCTGGACTTTCCTCGTACACAGGGGCTGGGGTTACCCTGCTCTACAACAAACTCGTTAAATAAATCAATAGTCATGAAACATCAAATATATAAATATCAAAATACTTAGAACAGACGATCAATACAACAGAATAGAATAAAATAGATCATAGAACAGAATATCAATATATAAGACGACAGTGTTTAAATCCCCCAACCCCAAATTTTTGTGAGATCAATAATACGAATTTTATATATATATATATATATATATACTTATTTACTTATATTTACACCACAATTCTTACATAAATCAAAAAACCTTAAGTATAATTATAAAAATGCATAACACATCTATGATCACTATTTAGATGTCCAGTGCTATAAACACTGGAATGTTACATAATGAAATAACATAATAAATTAGCTCACACATATCACAATTAAGATATAAAAAATGTTTAGATAAGACATCAGTTATTAATAGAAATATGCTTTCCTCACTTCAATGTTAGACACCCCTGTAGTGAAATTCTGACGTAAACGAATATGAATGAAATATAAATATTCATACCTCCATAAGTCTTCAATATAGATCCACCTACACTAACAGAGTTACATTAAGCATTAGAATTACATGAAATATTATTATGAATACGGTTACTTAATCACATCACTCTCAAATCTGAAATGACCGTGTAATTGTGTTGGGGTTATTCGAGTTTTCATTATATTCAATTTTTATCCCCATCGACTCGTTTTGTTTATTAAGCTGCAGAGAACAGGAGCATGAAATGACTATTTAGATGTACTTTTCCTCCATATCTAACACCATTCCAATGCTCCATTCTCCTTTACTTTTTCCGTCTTGGATATCACAGGTAAGTAGAATGAAATAATTTATAAAATGCATATGTAAATATATAATTGCTTCACTCATTAGTTTTTTACAAGTAGAGTTTCACAAGGCAATGGACTCTTCATCACAGCGTAAATAGACTTTATCCCACAACCAAGTTGTTCGATTTCCTTATAGTTGAGATATATATGAGACTGCAGTTAAAAATAACATAAACACACTTTGTTTGTTTCATTGAACACAATTGTAAACCCTCTTCCTTTAGTTACACCAGAAAATTATACTTCAAATAACAGTAAGCATTATTACATTACCCAACACTTTCTAACCATATCACTTTTTGTTTCTTTACTTCATTAAACCTGAAGCAGGAATGCAAATATGTTTTAGACATCTTTCATCACCTGTATTGAACTTTACAATTTAATTTGACCTGGGAAAAAAGGTAGGTGTGTTTTTTCAACAACTTTTTAATCCTTTTCTACATTCCTCGATTTAAGTTGCATGATATTGAATACTAGAAATTAAAATTTAAGTATATTTTCATGTTCCTATGTTGAAAAATAACATGTTTCACATTTTTATCACCATTTCTACCATGCCATTTAATTTCATCAGGAAGTAGATAAAATAATAACAAATTAACAACCTGTAAACGTTCAACATTAATATAGCGTGTTATTTATTTTATAAAATTGTATGCCACAACATACACGATAATTTACATGAGAAAAATTTGATGTACCTGAAAAATGTAAAGTTCTTGATCATGAAGATCGAAGAGGCTTCTTAGAAGATTCATGCTTCAGTACAGTGCTCTCAAAGTAGGAGGTTTCAATAGATGTTCATGTTTGTGGTATTTACTTAATAAGTTTTAAGGTAGTAGTTCTGAAACTTTTTGAATACAAGGTGCTATTAAAATCTACAAATAATGTTAGGTACATTATACATAAAAAAATCTCCTTATGTTATAATTAAGGCAAAAAATAAAAAAGAAATAGCGCTTTTAAAAAAATAGTCAATGAAAACTACCTTCAGTTTATTTATTGATTCTTCATGAGAGGCATGACTGATGGTTCTTCAGTTTTTGGGTTAATTTCAGTCATGTACAGGCATTGTGTTATTCAAATACAATTCTTACTGGAAGGGCTTTGATTTATGTGCTTGGCATATAGTCTTGTCTTTGGATCACCTAGCACTCACCGGTTTGAACAGCTGCCATGCAAGCAATACACAATGTTTATAAAACATAAACAACCAATATGACTTATTGGAGCCTTATGATCAATTTAGTACTTATAAAAGTGTACTCACTTCCCTCTATACAGATATCCTTTCGTCTACTCCTGCAACAACATATGTGAATTATATTTGGCACTTTGTCAGTTCTTTCTTGTGACTAGTTACAAGCAAATAATTTTAGTACTTGCTCTTTGGCAATATATGCTAAATATCAAACACTCAATTTTAACATGAAGTCTATTTTGTTAAATAAAAAAGCTAACTTACATTGAAAAATCTAATGTTGCAAAGAAATAATAACCTTAGTCATAAAGAGAATTTTATCCAACTGAGTCAAAAGAGCTTAATTTCCCTTTCTTAATTAACCAAACACTGACATTAAGATCACTGGTAAGATAAACTGAAATAATTTAGCTATTTTATGAATTATACATTTTTTTTAATGGGATACAAAGTTTATTGACATTAATTTGTATCCTGATATGGAACGAGTAATGATTTAACGATTTTAATCCTTAATGACTTTATAATTTAATAACGATTTTAATCTTGAGGTTAATGAGTTAAGGTTAATCTATTGAATAGGATTCTATTAATGGACAGTGGTATTTAAATTCAGCAAAGTCTAATCAGTCAGTTGGTTATATGTATAACTTGAATTATGAAATCTACTTAAATCTTGTTTTTTTAAAATTTAAAAATATATTAGAAATAAATACTGAGAAAGAGTTTATGCACACATTACTGGGTCTATACAAAGATGGCGGCCTTGCTAAACTTCATGAAAAAAAAATAGGTATGGTCCTGTTCTAACATATCTAGCCATCACTTCATCGGTTCATAGTAAACTAGTTATATGCAAGCACCTTCCTGGTCTATCGGCTTGGAATTATTTTATTGCTTTTAGTGCAAGCATTCCATTCTTTCCACCAATTTACTAGTTTCTTCTTTCAATTTTCTCGTGTCATGCAAGATTTCATTGTGAGTCTGCATCTTTAATTGGATTAAGACGCCATTAATTTTAATTCAACTACTAACATTAAAATAGCTACTTGTTTTAATTCATGCTTTTACACAATTAAAATTAAAGGCTTATAGCTATTACTATTACAACAACTCGAAGTATTTAAACAAAATATTTCAATTAATGAAGTATTTATCTAAATAAATACCTTTAATTCTGGAGAGATTAGCTAAACCATACAACCTTCGTCAAAATTGAAGACCTACTGAGAGAAAAACTAAAATGCAGTGCTCTGATTGGTCCAGAAAAGTCATGGTCTGATTAACGCCTGCGCATTAAATTATAATCCTTTATAGGGTCATAGTTCTGATTAAAAAAAAAAATTATTTTAATAATGAATGATATTATCACCAATAAATTTGAGATTGATAAATTAATAAAATTGGGATGAATTTTGTTGTTTTTAGAAAACAAACGAAGACAAATAGCTTAAATACATCAAATAAAAGTAAATGTTATTTTTTATAATCACGCAGATATCAGATTTCTTTCATTCACCTTGAAAACAAACTATAATAACACGAAATAACAAAACTAATTAAATTATAAGCTATGTAAATTGGTTATTTTAATTTATAAAAATCAGGTGAATCTGATTTCAATTAATTTCAGTTGAATGTAACGTAATGTCAAACTTATCAAAAATGAATATGTTACAGTTTATTACTATTTCAATTGTAAACTAATAAACGGAATTGTATAGTAAGAAACAATACTATTCTTATCCTTTTTAAAATTCTCTTTAAAGGCTTTATTCTTTTGTTAATGTTTTGATATAATTTAGCCCATTTTGTGAACTTCAGTTTAATCCCATGGTTCGATATAAGCAGTTATTTAATTTTGGGAATAGCAAACTTATAATTGAATATCATAATTAAACATTCATAATTATAAACTAATTATATTAATTAAATGTTAATAAGAAGTGAATAAGGTTATTTCGTACAGAAGGTTCTAATATTTTGCAGGTTATTCCTGAAATACGATAAATATATTATTAATAACCAATTTATAACTTATTTCATTATTATTAGTGGGATTACTGTTTTAATGTACTAGTAATTATCTAAATAATAATAATAATAATAATAATAATAATAATGTAGTATTGATAATGTAGTAATATTGAAGTATTGTACATGAAGTCACACAAATTAATAAAGTTGAATTTAGATAAGATATAATTGTTTCTAAACTTTCTTTGGTATCAATTTCTTGTAGAAACATATAATAAATCATTCGCAAGTGTAATTACTTCATCCTTCACTAAAAACAATATAAACTGAAATAGACTTTTACACCTTTCTATTCGCTAAAATCAAGAACAATATACTTTTTTATCAAATTATATTCCTCTTAAAACAATGACTTAGTTAAGTTATTCTTTTGCAAAAGTCAACGAAGAATATTGAAGTTGTTCGTTTATATTTCTGATGTACTAATGATTTACTAATCATTAATTTAACATGATCTCACTTCCTTATCAAAACTAATGTTTTACTTTCTATTAAATATTTCCATATCCAAATGAAATTATAATTATTAATATTAAAATGTATAATAAGGAATAAATAAGGTTTTCTTATTCCTTAACTTAATAACTTATGTTATGTTATAAGTTGCACATAACATCAGAACATTTTAATTATTATGTCTAGGAGGATAATTTAATTACTTACTGTGAGATATTTAATTACTTCTTTCGTGTATTCTACTTTTTATTATTATGCTAAATGTCGTCATTAATTTCAAAGGAATCATTCTTTTAAACTTATTTTTAGGTATTAACAAAGCTGTGTTTCATTCTTTTAGCAAACTTAAACGAATATTAACGCTTTTTCTATTAATTTTCTGTCAAAAGCAGTAAATAGTTTTACAATATGACAGGTTTTCCTCATCAAAGCTAATGCTTAAATTTTATTAAATAACCGCTTTCTTTACTTTATCTAAATGTGTACTATATGTACATTGTTACAATTCCTATTGTGTTACTCTAAAGATAGCATAATCAATATTTTAAGAAGAAAATATTTATTGTAGGCAGAAATGTCTGTCTATGATGTTGATAGTATGAATAATGTGTATTCATATTCATAAAATGTTACTGCTCTTAACTATTCGAATAAACTAATGATTAAAATCAATTAAAGCAAACTAAATAGTTGTAACACGTAATTTCAGTGATAATAAAATGGATACTGTTAATAAAGTAGAAAAATTTTATCAATATGACTGAAAAAATGAATATTCCCAAAATTAAGGGAACATTAAACTTCTTGGACTTGCATATTGTTATTGCACATTTATTTTTAATTTCACATGAGATAAATTTATCGAATATAACATGAAATGAATAACCGTATGAATAAAAGGCATTCAAAATAGATAAAAAGAAAGTTTTTTTTTTTAATAAACGAAGAACCTTAACTGCATTATTTCAGTCAGTTATTCATCGAGATGTTTTAAACTTAATGTGTATTAATATACAGTAGATTTTATGAAAAATTAGTAATAAACAAATGGCATAACATGGTCTAAAGAAAAATACTGCCTTTTCCTCACTCTTTTGATTCTAAGATAGTATCGTAAATTCTATTTTAGTAGCAGTACTTATTTTAAAGTAATCCATATCAAAAAGATATAAAACAAGCTTTAGGATGTTTTTATAATAATATGTTTGCAGTTATTATATCTAAAAATACATAAATTCCAAAGTAAAACTTTAGTTCTTTCTTTTTATTCTAGGATCATTCTTCAATATTGCATACAGATTTAAAACCATGGTAAATATATACATAATATATTACATATATTAAAAAATATAAGTGTAATAAAAATAAGTATATTATTACAGAACATATAGGTGCGTATTTGCTTCAAACTTAAACTTTGATTGAGTGTAAAACTTTTATGTGTAGTTTCAAATTAATTTCCAAATGTTTACAATTTTCAGTTCCCTCACAATTTTGTTATGTTATCTACTAGAATAATATAGGGTATTCATAAAGCCTTTAGAAGATTAGAAGACGTCTTCCAAAAGTACATAAATATTTAAATTTAAGAAAGTACTATTGATATTTTGCTTCATTTAATTTAGTAGTCTGTAAGTTGCACGCTGCACATCAAGACCACCTCGTTGGAATTATTTTGATAAACAAAATATAACATATCACTCAGTTTTCCAAAAACATTAAAATCTAATTACTAAATAAACTCTGATCAAAGTTGATTCAGCATGTTAACCACTAAGTGTTTTCAACTTGGCTTCCATTGAATTCAGAGATTACAAGAACTCAACTTGTTGTAGCTTCAAGTTCTTGTTTATTATTCCGAATCAAACACTATTCCTATATTTCTTTAGTTTGCTACGCACATGATGGGTTAGGAACTACTTTTAACTTATATAGATAGTCTTTAAATAATCTATGACCAGTCATATAATGGAAGAATTTATTTCGAATTGCTTTAATAAATTTGTTTTGGATATTAAGAAAATAATCCTTTGTTAGAAGTCCTTTAGTACTTTCTGACTAAATTTATTCTCATTAAGTACTGTTTGTCTGTCATTTCTTTTATGTCATAAATAACAAAGCATGTATTCACTATAATACCTCTTTTTTGATGAACTGATTTCACCGTAAAACCATACAGACTATTTCTTACAAAGAGGTAATAAAACTCATAACCCACAAGGGGTATTTTGCCATGAATTCATCATGGTTTTACAAACGGTATAACCAGTATCATGTTGATAAGATTTCAGTTTCATGCATAGGTCCAAATTTTACATTTTTACACAAAAAATTTTTCTTTTACTAAAAAATTTGAAACTTCTTTTCTTATTGGTAATATCAATTTCGTTATAACTCTCAATTTTCAACTCCTAGAAGATTTTCAGCTCAGGGGGAAAATGGAGCCTAAAAGCACATATTAGGCAATAAAGTGACTTCCACAATACAGTATTTATCCCATGGCCCAAACACTACACAGTTTTATGCTATAAGGGCTTTTTTTTCAGATAATATAAGAATTTCATTGTGTTGAAATTGGATACACTACATTCTATTCACGCTGAACACATACAGACATCATCAAGAAAACTTTAAAAATGGATTTAGGAGTCCTCAAAACGAGTAAATCCCGTGAAATCAATTTTTCGGTAATACTTAATACTTTTTCAGTTATACTTAATTTATTGGAAAGTTAAATACGTAAAGGAACTTACTTTGACAAAGTTAAACATTACTAGAGGACCCCTTGCAATTAAATCACTGTGATATCTTTATCTAGGAAATAGGATTTGTAATTTCAAAGGATTTAATACAATCCTATAAAATCTCAGACACAACACTTTTTTAAGGTTTAAAAGAAGGAATTTGAAAACATTAAAGAGTTAATATTACATGGACGGCCAAGAAAATTCCTATAACAGAAAAACAAACGCTAAACAACCATATAATTTATGATGTTCACCAGGGTGAAGGTTGGTGGTCTAGTGAAAGAATAGAAATCAGTATCATACTTCACCTTTTACTATAGTGTTTAAGAACTTTATAATTTTTTTGTCATATTGGATTATAGGAAAGGAACTTTTTATTCTTTATGATAACACGGCTACTATTTTTATGTCACATCTCCGTTGATTGAAAGAACATAAAAATCATGTTCAATTAATGCGGTTGAATATATATAATACAATTGTTTAAGCTTAGTATACAAATATTTTCATGAAAATTACAATCAAACGATTAAAAAATGCATTACACTTAAAATCTGAAAGTTATAATGTCCATAAAGCTTGTCTTATTTCAAGAATTGTGACTAATTCTTTCGTTTTGAAAGTCCACAGTGAAGAACCCACTCTTGAGTTTTGAGGATTTTTACTTTCCATTTACTATCTATATTAAAACGGTGAAATGAAAGTATCTCATTCGGTCAAAATTATGAAATAATTATGAAATCAAGTTCTCAACGGGAATACACGTTTTGAGACGCCCTGACTCTAATAAAATAAGTTATGTAAATTGGTAACCTATGTAACCAGGATATCTCAAAAATGAAAAGAGCTATAATAAACAATTTTTTTCATTAAAGTTCCTGTTTTCCTGAGATGTAACAGAAAGGTTGAGACCAATATTGCACTTCTTTTAGTGGCACTTATGAAAAATAGAAAAAAACGAATGCTTTTATTCTGCTAAAAATTTTTTAGACAATCTTGATTATCAAACCAGATTTTTTTATATAATTTTGTCTCAGTAAAAAATTACGAACAGTATAAGTTCGTTGAAACAGACCTCTTTTAGAAGTGAATGCCCAAAGAATTTACATGAAGCACTAGAAAAGTACTGGCCTATGTTGGACACATTTTCTGTCTTCTCTTCTGAACTGTTATAACACCTGTGGGGAACAAAAAAGCCCTTTCTTATTCTTGCCAAGAAGAACCTTCTTCAGAAAATGGGATAATCATGATCATTTCTCCTGTGCATGAGACATTCTGTATATTTCTCATTGTATTCTGTATTATGAATAATGTTTACATTAACAAATATATTCTAGTTAACATTCTGAGTATGTGAAACAAATTGCTTGATTGATTTTGTTTTGATTGATATTTTTTATTTTGGAAATATTAATTGTTTTCTTAATGCTTTTGTTTTTAATCAAATTGAAGAAAAGTAACATTTTGACTCATAGTGTTCAAACAAAACAGCTATTGAAAGTTTTTTTGATGTCATTAGGAGACGTACATGTCAAATCATTGATAGGTACAGAATCTGAATGTGTGAAAATTAGATTCAAAACTATAACCAATGTTCGAGAAATTTTCCAAAAATGGAATACGATCAATTATCATACACCATCAATTGGAATGTACTTTTTTTAAAAAAACAAATTTCTAGAGAATGTATTAACGTATTATCGTTTAAAGAAAGGAGACAGTGGAAGGCCTCTCATCGTTATTTAAATTTACTCAGAGCTGATGCAAGTGGTATATGGTTGAAAACATTAAAACATTGCTTCTTTTTTGGATAATTCTTTCGAATGTAAAGTGGAAAAACTAAATAAACAAATAATTAAAACAAATTAATTTATTATAAAAGAACAACATGTTATATTAAACAATATACTTCTTTATATCACAAATCTACAACTGTTTAAAAAATATAGTTCTCTTATGATTTTTATAACAAGGTTTCAAAGGTAAACAGTATAGAATGGCATTGGCGATGGCGTGTTGAGCTGCTCAGCTTGAACACCTCTCAGAGCACCCAACTGTGAATTACTTCTGCAACACAACAAGCTGGTCAGAAACAGCTGTTAAGACTTCAGTGCGCATTAACTCCTAATCAACTCTTTTAATGACAGTAAATTGTAATTACTAAAATGTTAAAAATATAAATAGGTTTATGTTTAAATAATATCATATGTCACTATGAGATAATTTAATGTGCCCAAAATTAAATAATCCAACACAGAAATTAAACAGTCCATAGTTGGACATTAACTGCCACCATTGTACTTTCGAGAGATGGTTATAAAGATTCAAGCATTACTTGTATTAAACCATTTTATCTTTCAAAAAGTGAAACCAATAGTATGTAACAGAAATACTGATGCAGCCAATATAAAAGGAATATGTCCTCAACCATGATGAGGTAAGTTTCAAATATACTAAAAATCAAAAGTTCAATATTACTAATAAACTAATTAGTAAACTAATAAACTAGTAAACTACTCGGATATATTACACAGCTATTAATAACTTGAATTAGGGTATTTAACATACAAGGCTGTAAGTTATAAATCTATCAGGAATACATGACATATAAACCCATTACGCTTGACAAAAATACCCACTTTTATTGAATGCTCAAAGGATTTACTACATGAAATTATTAATATAAAAATTATGAATAAAAATAAAATACGAAATCGAACGTACATGATACTGCATTCAATATTCTAGATGGGAATACTCGAGCAAACTAAAGATACTTGGCAAATCTGTTGCATTGGCTATTGAATATAAAGAAATGGGATTAGGTCAAGTGAGTAGGATAACATTGTGAGTTCATTACTTAAAGAAAGTAATGACAAACTATCATGAAGTCTGCTGTTGGCAAAATATGGCAATCAAGTACAACATCTAAAAGCTTCTTCAACAACTACCCTGAGAGGATAATATCAGATGGTCGTTCGGTCCGACTTTCCCTGCAGCCATGATACAGAATACACCCAGGTCGACTCGACTTAGCATTAAAGCCTTCCGACCATTTAGAATACTCAGTCTAGAGGCTACCAAAGGAAAGAACTTTTCTTTTTTTTTATTACCTACCTCGACTTTACCATAGTAATCCTATTATCAGAAATAATGAACTATCAATTTAATTAATTGTTCGACATTAATTTTTCTTGCGGCATCTGCATTTCACCAGTTATAGCGAAATATTTAAGTTTTTATTGAAAATATTTACATTTCATTGAAAACTTAATTACTAAATTGCTTAAAACAATTAGTATTAATTTAAATCTAATGATTCATCAATTAAAACTGTCAATCTACTTGTCTATAATAACCAGTTGTCAATGAATCGGATAAAATAACTTAAATAGTAAGTTATAATAGGAACACTCACAAAATATTAATGAAATCACTAATGTTAGAAAAGCATTAGAATGTCATTTGAAGGAGTAATCAATTAGACACAGTAGTAGTTAATTTCTTATCAATTGTATTCGTTTTCTCCCTTTTGGAGATCAGAAAAACATAAACAAGGACTACAAATATATTTAATAACTATTTTATTTGATTTTATATTTGGAATACTACTTATATTTCATAACGTAAATAATTAATATTTCTTTGCAATTGGTTAGCTTAAAATATTAATTATTTCAATTGACGATTAATTATTTTATCACACTAATGTTAAAAAAATTTACTTCAAATGAATTACATATATTGATTTCTAAGTTTTAATAAGGACACATTAAACAAATCCGACATATGAACATAAGTGGAGCTTATTTGTAGTTTTTTTTTCGTTGATTTGAAATTCATATGATCTTTATCATGAAATCTTCACATAAAAACAATACTAGATTTTTAATTTCTGGATTACCTAGAAGAGCAGGGAGCATTCAATATTAATGTCGACTTGAAGTCCCTTTTCCACGGTGCAATTTTGCCTAGTTACCACAAGCTCGATTCCTACACTAAACTTGAGTTAAGTATCATTAAGGTCCAATGAACGTAATATAGCGTAATTACAAAATGTTGATTTTTGGATGGACGTTTATAGTCCTTTCCGAGATACCCTGAGAGCAAGATTTTTCCAAATATTAGCTGAGTAATGTATGGATGACAGGTATGGAGGTTTGAACTGTAGATTTCAGGTATCAATGATAGCGTCTCACAACTAGATTACGCTGACCACAATACTAACTTATGTCAGTAATTATTATAAATCCTCTCTACAATAATGAGGTGGTAGTAAGTTAGGACTCCAGATGTGGAAACAATCCTTGATACACAACGCTGGTGAGAACTTGAAAGAGAGTTTTGGTTAGAGGGCCACACAGCTAACGTGACATGACCAAGGTCTCAAGCACTCGACCTCGGAATACGTGAGTTAAGTCCAAGTTACACCAGTGACCTTGACTCCACTATTAATGCCGCCCATGTACCCCACTCCTCACCTTGCCGACGGCAGTTCACTAAATTAGACAGGGTGGCTTACCCACGCTGGACTAGCCCACACCATCCCTCTCTATCTGTCGCCCATCTCCCCTTAACCATTATCCTATTCTTCTTCCGCTATCAAATGCGCTTGACACCAGGGTTTTTATATTCAACCTTAGAATAATGAATTCAACTCTTCTTTTTACATCCTTCACAAAGACAACAGAAAACTCTTTTATCAACTCTCAACTTAACAATGGCTTTCAAGGTCACGTTTCTAATTCAGAGTCAGAAAAATATGCATACTTGCTGCTGCAGTCAGTTTTGTTAAAATTATGTCTCCATGATTCAGCTCCGTGATTTGCAATACTCTGTAAGGATCTATTAAATAAACTCAACAATATGTTATTGAAACCTAATATGTAATTATACTTACTATATGTGAAGTATAATAGCCATGAACAAAATCTATTTTAACATGTTAATAGATTTACATGTGTTGACATCCCCTGAATCCCAATTTTTTGTCTTGAATATTTTTTTTTTAAACAATACAGGTAAACAAGTGAGAGCATCATAATGAAATTTAACACATATGTAGTCTTTCTATTGATAAGAACAATAAGTTTTTGACATATGCAAAAAATGAACTTTATCAGATTATAAGTACACACGATTATCGATATATATCACTATGGAATATAACTGCCTTGCCTCCAACATTCTCTTCATTTCTCCACCAGTTTCGAAACTCCTCCATTGTCAAGATGAAACCATTATTCTGTGTTAGGCTATTCTGAGAAAGGCATCTATCTTCCCTTAAATTAATTGTTGTCTTTTTGTTCCACTTAACCTAGCCGAGATAACCTTAATTTATCAAAATAATTACCAACTTTAATTTATTGAATTATATTTACTTCTTATTTATTTAAATCCAATTGCTTTCTATCCTAATCTCTTCGACTAGTTTCCCATCTGTCTTTTCCAACATTTGTATGAATTTATCAGTCAACAACAGAATAGAAAACAGTAAAATGAAATTAAATCCCAATATTACTTCAGTAAACGGTATTAATCTCATTATGTTATATCATCCTGATTATAATCCATTTATTTATTATAATTTATATTATTTATAGCATTATATTACATTCTTTATTCAAGGGTTAGTAAGTGTCTTGAGTGTACCCATAAGCGGTGCAGGAAAAAATCCCCCGAGGAAAAAAACCCGGAGGAAAAAACCCCCGGGGAAAAAATCCCCTGGAAAAAAACCCCGGAGGGAAAAAACCCCTCCGAGAGAAACTTCCCCCTCAAAAAACGCTTCCCCCAAAAGAAAATTTTTTTTTTACTAGAAGTAGTATATTAAACAAATACCAAAAAAATATAAAAACATCTGGAAAATCAAAATAATTTTTACAGATCATTATGTTTATTTAAACAAACACTGGAAAATAGCACAATATAAAAATGCTGAAGTAAATCAAATTCATCACTCAAATAAAATAAATATAAAACAATAACCAAAACATTTTTTGATATAGAATGACAAAATCTTTTCAGAAAATAAAATACATCCAATAAAAACAATGTTAACAATAGTGTCAAAGTATAATGTACTAAGAGTAACTGAAGATTAAAAGACCAATTAAAAAAAAAAAAAAGATATTAATTTTATCATATAGTCTGGTTTAAAAACTAAGATTAAAGCTATTCCTTTTATAAAAGTCTAAAATTGACCTGTTGTGCACGTCTTCTGTGATGGTTTTGATGCGAAGAGCAGAGTTTTATATTTCTTTTTCTGTTTTACTTGAGGATGGCCTGAAAGAACTTGTGTGACATACACTTCTTGTAATGCATGCTCTTTTCTAATACATCGTATGAAGTCCAAATGCTAGGGGGAGCAACCAACCAATGAAGCAAAACTCGATGCCATCCTTCCACTGCGTTGTTCGTTTTCGGTAAGTCGTCTTGTACTCTGAGTGCATATTCCAAATATTTGCTTCAAATCTTGGTGGTCTTCTGAATTTACGGGTTAGTCTTCCAATATAATTGTTTTGTTATTAAAACAATAAAAAATGTTTTGGTTATTGTTTCATTATTTATTTTCCATTTGAACCATGTAGATGAACATATTTGATGTTAGCATTCTAGTCTATTTCCCTTAAATTAATTGTTGTCTTTTTATTCCACTTAACCTAGAGTAACCTTGTTTATCAAATAATTACAACTTTAATTGATCTGTAATTATATTTACTTATTATTGATTTAAATCCAGATTGCTTTCTATCTAATCTCTTCGACTATTTCCCATCTGTCTTTTCCACATTTGTATGAATTTATCAGTCAACAACAGAATAGAAACTAGTAAAATGAAATTAAATCCCAATATTACTTTTGCGGTAGAACGCGTTATTATCTCAGGGGAAGTTATATCTCCGGAGGGGTTATAATCCATCGGGGGTTATTTTCCAGGGGGATTTATATTCCCGGGGGTTTATAGCATTCGGGTTACATTCTTTATCCTCGGGGGGATTAGTAAGTGTCCTTGAGTGACCCGTCCATAAGTGCATAAAATATCAGGAGCAATATTAAAAATAATATAGATTCAATTAATAAATTAAAAAGTTAATAAAGAACATAGGTTAGTTTCAATGCAAAATCTCTTTTTACTAATTTGTTCTGAAAGAAGCTTTCACCTTAAAATAAATTAGCTAAATAGTCCCTACCTGTCCCATAATTCTTTTTAATGAATAAGTATTATTGTCATTCAAAATTTGAAATAAAATGTTTATAAACAGCAATTTGTTCTTGCAATGGATCATTGCTTACTTTTCCTCTCCTGAGTAATTTATAGACGGATTTCTTTGAATGTTGTACATAAAACATAATTTTTCTAAAATTCTAAGTTTAATTCTACCTAACCAAGAAATATGGTACCAATATATTGACTATGTACCATGCCTCTATCCTAAACCTGTAATACACAAAGGGTATTTTTCTTACAACAATTAAATCGACTAGTGCCAAGAATCCGATTCTAATTCGTTGTTGAGAATTCGCGAATATCATACCTGACCACAGATTGCCTACAGAGTTACGTTATAGTTATGTATGAAATCCACCAATGCACTATCTTATGTATATTCCACCCAACCCCGAAATGTTAAAATAACTTTTTTTGACATATGTTTTAGAGGGTGATAGGATTTTACTCCCTTCAATTTCTCAATGATGAAATTAATAACATTACCTCCATTGCTCATTAATTAAAACTGTGCCTCTTAAATTGATAAAACGTACAAAGATACTAAAGAAATGTTCACCAATTTATTAACAGAAACTGTTTTAATCTAAAATATCATCATTTTTCCATATTGTGAGTCATTAGACTTGCCTATAGACTTGAATATAATGCCATTTTTCTAATGGTAAGAACCTATGTAATACATCAATAAAGAAAACTCCCCTAGGAAACTGGAGTATAGAGATACTTCTTATAAGATTCCGTGTAAATAAATTTCAAAAACATCCATAGGTCAGATTATTGGGTTATTATAATTGCGTGTCAGACAAGCTAAATCTTCAATCGTGAGGACCAATCAATCACTGCAATGCCTCACTTTTGCATATCAATCATAAGCATCATGATTGAATATAAGTTAAAGTGATCAGGTATTGAAAGATCTATATTGTTACGAAATACAAACGAGGTGATACTATAAACACTACTATTAGTTTACTCAAATTAGATTCAATTTAATGACAGCAATAGCTTTGTCTAGGGTTTTACACCAAGTGACAGACAATTTTTGGCAATATATGGTAGTTAGACCGTTGAAGGACAATGATGAAATTAAACATAAAAATAGCCCTTTATACGTGGGTGAGCTGTATAGTTAGTTTTAGCTTAATTGCAGCAGAGGAAAGGAATATTATGATAGTGCACTGTATGGTATTAACTTTTTTTTTAACACAACTATAACACTAGAATATTTTGACATTAACAGTTTGTATATGGTATCAAAAAAAAAATTGAGTACTACACAATATCATAGATTTAGGCCACCCTCAACGAGATGCTCAAGTCGAATAGTCCTTAGTTGTCCTAGTTGTTGCGTTTCATTATATTAACTTAGAGGAAATGCTTTCTGTCACGAACGAAATAGATTTATTATGTTTTAAAATAATGCAATATACTCTGAAGTACCTTTAAGGCGGTATTGTGGATTTAAAAAAGGTAAAATCGTCTGCAAGCATTAAGGCAAATATTCTTTATAAATTGTATATATAAATGACATAGTTGTCAGTGTACACGTGTATTTACATATGTTCTTTAGGCATGGTCATTATATTCTTCTTCACTTCATATCGTAATAATTTGGTTAAATAATAGTAGAATAATTAGAAATATGTATGACACATGTACTAGTATTACGTCCCACCGAATTGCCTAACAGCCAAGAGTGAGCGTTGGCTAGTAAGTATTACGTTTCTAAAAAAATTATGTTATCATATCTAGAATAGAAAATTATGTTATCTATCTAGAACCACCAGAGACAAAATTGAAGCGTGGCACTGAAATGCCTACTTCGCATAAGGGAAACACTCTCTCGTATTCAGGAAAAAAATAGATTTTACGGACTTATTCATTAAGAGATCCCTTGAATTCTTTATGGATGAGATCTTCATGTCTTCTGTGTCTAGGTGGCAAATAGGATTTTGACAAGTCCTAATAACACTTTACAGACATAACGTTCTTGGTAAGGTATATTGCATTTGGTAATTAAGGTTAAGAGACTTTAAATTTCTGTCACAAAAAAAAAATTAATTCGTATGTTGCATATTTTAGGAATTATATTATCAGAAGGAGGTATTTATAATTAAAATAACTATTAAGTTACATCAACTACAGAAACTTGTCAGTCTGTGCTATAACCATCATTATATATTCACTGCAGTTGAGAAATTAAAAGAGCAACATTAAAATAAAACAAGCCAATTTGCTGACTTCCAAGAGTTTTATACTGTAACGCATATCAGTTAAATATGCAATAATATAGCTATATAATACCAATAATATCTGAGGCTTATTTTAAGTTTGGATTCCTTCTTGGGGTTTTGGCAAAGAAAACATAGAAGTCAAAGGCAAACAATAAACAGACTTGATAGTGTGACCAAAGAATCTCTTCATTCAGTGTTACTTTAAATTGACAATATTCATTAACTGACTCATTGAGGCATTTTGAATGCATGTTTAGTCAGAACACTGATTCAAAGAGAATCTGTGAACCCAGAAAATGTAACGAACAGATATTGCAGTGATTTGAATACCTTCCTACAGTTTCTAATTGACTTCCTTTCTTAATTAAAGGCTTTCTATATTATAAGCCCTCTGCTAGGTCAAAAGTTTTCAATGTGGGTTATTTTCCATTGTTATCATCATTTATCGTTGAAGATGTCCGTGATTATTGTTTGTCAATATCTGTATACTAACTAGTTCTAAACTTTGTAAACCTTTGCAAAGTTGTGTAACGTTTTGCAACATTTAACCCCACACTCTGTGATAATGCAAATTTGTTATCTATTGAGAAGCATTTATATTTTTACGGCAACAGAAAAACATAAAATGGTTTGAGAGTTTCATTGGGATGGAAAATAAATTAAAATTAAGTAAATTTCAACATTTTAAACTATAGTTTAATATGCATCCTTAAAGAATACAAAACTGTAAGCACCTTACCATGTTAAATAAACTTTATTAGTTCAAACATGCTAAAACACTGGTGACTCTAAAATTATATATAAAAATAACGTTGACATTTTTTAAGTTAAAATTAAAGTCAAACAAAAGGAAAAATCTGGAGTAGTCTGCACTCAACTTTGTTGTAAGTGAGCCCATATCAGAAAATAATGAATCACCAATTTAATTAACGGACTTATATTTATGTGACCACTACACATTGTGGTAATTATGATGGAAACCTTATTGTGATGATTGGTGAGCGCTTGCAAGTGTGTGCCTTGGAAGTGAGTGCTTCTCGATGAACGGGTATTATCCAATAAGAAAAAGAAAAGGTACCATTAGCATGAATTTAAACTTAATCACTTAGCAAATGAAATCCTAAAGATCAAACTTTTAAGAAACCATAACTAATAAGTAAGAACATGTATTAATTGAGAGACATTGATCAAATCACTAATGCAATGAAAAAAACTAGCGGGGTCATCTGATTAAAGAGTAATACACACGTGTAGTTTAGGTAGTTGATATATATTGGGGGAAGGAGGTGAAATGCATTTACGCACATTGTGCTGGGCTCCCAGTAAACCAAACTACCAACTTAAACACCCCCTTTTCTTCTTGGACACTAGTCTGGAACTGTTTCTCACATTACCACAGCCTGTAGTTGATATATCACCATTAAATATTGTTCTGTTGATCATTGAGAAAGAAACAATAAATTAACTGCAAATATTATAAAGAATTATTTGTTCAAAAATACTTGATTTTCAAATGTAAAGTATATTTCATAATAATAATAATGAGAATGACTATGTAATTTTTTGCAATTAACATATTAAAATGTGAATTGTTTGGATTGGTATTTTATTATTGATTATTATTCTAGAATTAGAATAATAATAAATAATTATAATAATCAATAATTATTAACTTTAAAGTTACTTCCATTAAATTATTTGTAATTCTGAAATTGAAGAAAAACAGGAGGATACCCAGACACTTTACTATAAGTAAGTTCACTATTGTTTCTTTTTAACAATCCTTTTTAACGCTTGGTTTGCTTACAATCTTTCACCTTCAGTTCTAGTCTAGGATGCTGAAAGTTGCCATACTTGTCACGTTTCACCCATTTTAGTTATGGGAGAACCACATCACCAGGCTCATTTACACGAAGAGTCCTACATTTTACATACCTAAGTTTATTAAAATAGAGATATTTAACGAGTATTCGGTTATAGCGGATTTGCTGAAACCTTAGGGGCACGAACAATACAGTTTTACATCACCTCTAGGGATGGCGCGTACAAAATTGTACAACTCCCACATGAAAAATCTAACGTCGCGTCAAAGGTTCGAACCTCTAATTTTCAGTACTACAGATAAGCAAGTATCTCTTAGATTACATATTATATCCTGTAATATCATAATCACAAACCATAAACAATCATTTTAACTCAATGATATGTATGATATATTTCAATGTGTCTCCCATATTTCCCAAATTGTAATGAAAATAAAATTGCGATGATGTTTAGATTGGCAAATGATTGGGTATGTTTATTTTCAATAATTCTGATTCAATAATCAAAAGAAACATCATAACATTAAATAAAATATTAAATCTCCTAAAGAAAGAAAAATACCTTAATAACTGCAAAATGATTAAATAAAATTACCAATCATAAAACCATAGGACAGTAACCATAACTAAAAAGTTTAATCATAACAGATATTGAATAGTTGTCCTAACACTCTTCACGATGTTACTGGTTAAAAGGATTATGAAATAAAATTACAGTGGCAAGCAAAGTAATCTAACAGGTACTCAACAAAACCAACTAAGAAAGGCTAACTATTTAGTTCTTCATAAATAACTATAAAACCAGTTTGTTTTGATTATCATTACAGAAAGAGTTTACAAAAATATACAGTAAAGTTAATAAAAAACTAACTTTGAATATTCTATATGATTTTATTTGTAAGTTCCCTTTTTTAGATAGACTGGAATTGGTAATGGAGGAGTATAGTTTAGAGCAGTGTTTCCCAAACATTTTCGAGTGACCGCCCCCTTGGGTCCATAAACCTATATAACTCCTGAATAATATTCTCTTGAATAACTCTATAACACTCGTGAATAATAATCAGATTCCTAGACTAAATAACCAAATGAGTGACATTATAATAATTAAATTAAAATAATTACTAATCGAATATTTATTTAGAATCCAATAGATGTATTGTTTCATAGCATATTTATGCAACAGAATTAATACGCAATAAAAGAAACTTAGGTGAGAATATACTTTTAACATAAAAATGAATTATCAAAACAAATAATTTTAAGTAACCGTTTGCTAGAAGTTTACATGTCGTGTTTTCACTTAAATTGAGAAATTATATTGCATGAACATTTTCAATTTATAGAAATAGAATTCCCGCTCCTTTTTGCATTACCGCTTCCGATATCAAAGCACCGCCCACTTTGGGAAACACTGGTTTAGAGTAAGTATGAACAAAAAATCTCATATGTTTAGCTCTACAAACAATGTCTGAAAGATTTATGAACGACATATATTATAAATAATTATTTAATTTACTTTTACATTTATTAATCATTTCATTTTATCTTAAATTTATAAATAATTATATATTTCCTTGCAATAAATAAAATTCAAATATAAATTACAACAATTAATAGTGATATTGATTATTATTCAAAATTGACAGAAATTTTCTTCTAATCAATTATTTATTTTGACTACTGAAGTGAAATAAAAGTATGGTAGACACAGAACAGAAATGACTACAGACGGAACGTACTTTAGTTTCTAGTGATATATTACTTCTACCTATAACCCAAAATTGATAAAATTGTTATCACATCACAATACTAACATAAATATCATACTAAATACAAAACTCCAGAATGGGTGGTTTCGCAAGAAAGATATTGCCTCTCTAGAAAAGAGCGGAAGTCCATAAGCCTTTTGACAGGATTCTTGTTAGAGAAGAGTCCAAGTTGAAGATAGAAAGCCGCTCAGTGTTTGGAGTCAAAGAGCTGTCTTTATAGGTCCTCTGATACAGTTATGTTATGAAAGACCTTAACATTCCCTTTGATATGACCGTTTTTAGCACAAAGAGTTTGCGTTCATGCTGCAAGGAGCCTATCATTCATGTCTTGTTTGATATAAGTTTTTGTTAAAAGGATATAACATTATCTTTTCTCTTTAGTTCATGCTCATTTTATATTGATTTAAAAAATAATTAATTTAATACACCATTAAATAACAAACGATTGTTAGAGTATGGCTAATGACTAAATAGGCTGCGGATTAGAGGTTAGGAGAGCGGTGGGGTGGTACAGCGAGACACTTACTGCAAGAGGGATAGTTGTGGTGGGTGACATGGATTCTGATGTTTGGACTCACACAGCAGTCTGCCAAAAACAAAATTTATTACAACAAATTAAATAACACATGACAATAACAATGAAACAATTGTACAGATGAAAAACTCAAATTAGTGTTAGATACCACTAACAGGTTACATTCGAAACAGTATATGAAGAATTAATTACGAACAAACAATTGGTATTGGTATTAAAATTAATTCAGTTATCCTAAAACAAAAATATGACAATACACTATAAATTAAAACTACTTTATAGAACAATATTTAAAATTGTAAAAATGACTTATAACCACCTTATAAATGTATAATTATTCACTTTTAAAACAATATAAACATTTTAATATAAAATTTATTTTAGACAAAACAGGCAAGAATGTTCTATGAAATCAATAGTTAATAATAACAATTTTTTTTAAGGTACAATAGTAAAACCTTAACTCCAATATCAGTGTAAAGAAAAATCTGGGTAACTTTAGAAAACTTAAATAAAAGTATAATTTAAGTAAAGGCTAAGGGTAAGAAGTAGGTTTTTCCAAATTTGAGGAGCTGTACTATGTCTTGTTATTAGTTTGAATTTTTTTTAATAAAAATTAAACTATTTCCAATTAATGAAATTATGATTTTTAAACTACTCCATTTAATTACACTTACATATTGAGCAAAATATAGCTACAGAAATAATTAAAGCGCTAAACCAGACTACTAAAGACAGTCTCCTACTACTGAATTTTAAATAACATTTTTAATTTTATAATATAAAAATCTACTATCATTGGAAAAAAATACTCGACAATAGATCAGCTTTTTTGGTTCACATCTATTTTAATTTCCTACTGTTAAACCTTTTACATAGAAAGATGGATGTAAGTTTATTTTTAAAAAAAAAATAACTGTAATATTATACTGCAGGAAAAACATTGTTCTTTTTTTATTTTTTTTTACCCTGTGTTACACTTTAAAACCTTCACCATAAGTAGATGTAAGATGTATTAAACAAATAAAACGGAAAATATTCCTTTAAGGGGAAATATTTGTTTTCAAAATATGGAAAGTCCATGAAAACAATGCTTCCTTAGTAATATACTAGATTAGCATTCTCTTCTAAGATAACATTTATTACACCTGTGCCAATGAAAAACGTTTTAAAAGGTAATGTTAACTTGTTTATGGAAGTTTTTATCTGGACCAGAACTCTGCTAATTTCTAAATTATTTTGTTTAATTCAATCATAAAGTCAAAACTTTTTCAACAATTATCATTAACGTGTATTATGTAAATTGTATGATTTAAATATTTATTGTTCACTTCAAAGAAACATGAGTGACAGACCCTATCTTAAGAAGAGTATACTGTAGTGTTCAGTTTAATACTATCTACATTTTACTAAACTAAAAATCAAATAACTTTAAATTGACTGAACACATTACCGGATCTTTATAAACAAGGTTTTTGTTGATCACAATAATGAAATAATTTTTACAAAAGGAACGAAAATATTTCCTGTAAATTTCTATTTTAGGGTAGTGTCTGCATTACTTTTCAAAAATATTGGAACTGTTTTCACTAAGGAAAACAGTTCCTTAAACTGTTGTTCTTAAACTTTTGTTCATGAAACAGGGTTGTTTCATTAATCAGTTAAAGACAAAATTTGAAATTCATGTGTCTGAGGTATATTTTTAGATATATCGTTGAGGTTTGATGTATACCGTCCATAAGAACATTTTACAGGAACTCTAATGTTATCACACAGTCAGAAGAAAAAATGAAACCATAAATCAATAAGTAACAAGATTTCACAATAAACACTTGAAATAAAAATCAAAGCCTAAAACGCAGTAAGAAATCAGAAAAGAGATATCCAACTAGTTTTGGTTGAAAGATTTTAGTCTTTTTTTTTTTTTTTGATTTCTCACTGTGGTCTAGATGTTGATATCAATATATGCAAAACAGAATTATTGAATGGAAACAGTCAGATTAAACGAACCAAAATCCAAATTCAATGAATAATTGTCAATTTATTACAATTATAATGTATTGGGAAATGAGATTAATCTACACAGAATATTATCGGACAGGAGCTGTAGAAATAAAAACAATTGATAAACGAAAGAAATGTAATTAATTAGTAAACAAGAGATTCAAGTGGAAGGAAAATTATACCGATATTGTCGTAATACTGACAATGAATTGGAAACACGAAACTAAAACAATGAAAATAAGTTCAGAAAACCTAATAATGCAGTCAGTATACACAAATTTTAAACAAATTGTACCTTCAGTATTAGTGTTAGAAAAACTCAGTGTAAAGTATTAGAAAGAAGAGATATTGTAATTGTCTTTATTTATTGATAAGTTACAAAGTTTTACGTGTCGACTCTCATTAGTAATACAATTATGAATTCGCCGTTTTACATATCGTAAAAGAGTGAGTTTTTGCAGTTTAATAAAACCATTTGACAATTGATCTACAGCAATGACATAAAGAATATCTATCATTTTAGTTCTCAGGCTATCCTGCTAAGGAGGATTCAATATATGCACTTTTGATTTCATATATTTCAATCAAAAAAATAGTTTGACAGTACTACAAAATTGTTAATAATTTAAATCATTAGTTGTGCAATCCGTAATTGTGTGGTATTTACTCATTCTGAGGTAAAATGGATAAACAAACAAAAGTCTCCACACAAATGAAGTTTTATTCAACAACAACGCGTTTCGAACACTTTGTGTTCATCATCAGGAAGAAAGTACATTACAAATTATATCTAATCAGAATAAAACTTCATTTGTGTGGAGACTTTAGTTTGTTTATCCATTTTACCTCAGAACTATTAATTTAAGTTGAAGCATTACTAATTAATTTCTATCAAATTTATAAATGCACACGAATTTTATAACCACCCTGTACACTATTTAAATATGTATTAGTGTATATAGTTGCATTTAAACATGTATACAATCTGAGAGTGTAGGTTAAACAGTGTAGATTAAAATAAGTTAATTGCAATTATAAAACCAAAAAAGCATTTAACAAAACACATTCACTTAAATTCGGTTTTGATTTTAAAAAGTTAACAAAAACAAATTATAGCAATACAATTTTAGTCATCCTAAATAATGAAATGTCTGGAAAACAACAACTTTTGTATGATATTATTTTTTTCAAAAGTGTAAACTAAAGCAATATTCCATATATAGAGATATTAAAATATGTTATAGTACGGTATGATGTTTAGATCGTAGTGAAAATGATGGCATTATAGTGGGTATTAAAATATTAAACGAATTAAAGGATACCACTTTAGTTCCTCAAACAAATTAAATGGATAAAATTATATCATCATTAGTACTACAGAGGTAACATTATTACTAATTATTATTAGTAGTACAAAAATATATCGTTCTACCTCGTACTACTCTACGAGTAGGTTCTACTTTATTCTATGATTGGTTTTAGAACTGTTCATTGTCAAGAGCGCTGAATGTTATTCTGGTTTTAGGGATATAGTAAGACTAATCAACTTCTCGAGTCAACTGCTTTTTGCTTATTCCAGAGAAAATAGTTACAATCTCGGAATTAATGAAGAGACTAACAACCGTTCGGATGTTACTATTGTCGAAACAAGCTCTAGTAACACAAATGCCAATGACTGGGAGATTCATTGGAATATAGGGAAAAACGGCAAGGGGAGACTGATGTTGAAAGCAGCATTAGAAAACAAAATTAAATTAGCTAAAAACAAATAGGAATTACAGAAAGTAAAATTAAATTCTGATATTTATCAGAAAAATATGATAATAACAATCAGGTCAAGACGAATAGCAAAACAACTATGGAGTCAACGTAAGGCCTATTGTTATCCAACCACAACATATAACATGAAATAACGAACAGTTTACTCTCGACCACAGATAAGTTCCGAAACTATTTGAGGTATGAAGAAATTGTACGAAGGTTTGGTATATGTTTATAATAACATACAAACTAATGGGAATAAATCCCATTAGCTGAGGAAAAATATTTTTCCTTAAAAATATTTAAGCAGATGTAAAATATTTTTTTACACCATGTAATATAGACTTTTTCAAATTAAATCATGGAATTGAAAGAAAAATACTAGATTTTGAGATACAAAATAAATGTAACCATTTTATAAGATGTTACTATCTCACTAAAATTACTATTAATTTTTTTTCTTGAAAGAGAATTTTTACGCATACCACTTTCAAATGTATGTGCTATATTTCGAACAATTAAGTATCTAAATTGAATGTTTCTTGGTAAATATTTCATGAATTTCAGTCATTAAATGTTAAGACACATTGTTGCAGAATAACTTCCTATCTAGAAATAATCAAGTATTGGACAATTCTCAAAAATATCTATTTATTAAAATATATATTTTCATGACTACCTTTAAGGACGATGTTCAGTCTTCTAGTTAACTCCCCGAAGGAAATTTTAAGCTTTGTAAATTTAAAAAGGCGTTCTACACTCTAACATTCAATCAATAAAGAGCAGAGTAAGTTGGTGTTAAAAGTAAAATATTTGACAAAAGAAGATTTGAAATAAAGAATTAAAGTATTTCCTGTCCTAAGTTTTTGAATGATTAAGTTTGAAATAAAGTAGTTCTAATGATTTTAAATGTATTAAAACTATTCACATAGAATATTTTTTTTAATTTTGAATAAGTTTGTCTCGCAACACTGGTGATGATATTACTGATTTTAGCTATACTATTTATTGTACTTCTTTCCTACTTTACCCATGTAATTTTCTGACATGCTGTATAACGAACTGAGGGGTCATTGAAATTTACCTTTTATTTATGACATTCAACATTCTGTCCAACTAATTGCACAAAAAAGATATGTTTTGATAATTTGTGAATTTTTTTTAGATTGTAATATATTAATATGAAACAATTAAGAATGGTATTGTATGATAACTATTAATTTAATTGCATAATTAGATTGGTAGCTTAAGAGCTACGAAGATGCTTGCATTTTAAAATAATATCAAATTTTAAATGAAACGATTCAAAAAGTAGTTCATCAATCATGTACAAACAATATATTTTTAAAACCATTGCGCGGAAAGATCTTTGTTTAACTTTCAGTGGAAGAAAGATGTATTTTTTTACTTTAAGTTACATTGAAGTAAACTAAAAACTATATTTGAATGATTCTGACAACATAGTGACAATCTTTTACTGATTCCTCTGAACATATATACTGTTACTGAGGTATCTACATATGAATTGTGTTTAAAAAGGGAGAGGGAAGGTTCCGCAACAGAGCAATTTTCTTCTATTTCTCTGTCCTCTTAATCAAATTACTGCAATTCCTTCTATCGCTGAATATTATTTAAACCTAATTGTTCTGCAGATAATAAAGAAGTTTCATCTACAGATAAAATAAAGTTTCATCTCAGATTCTACAGTTTGAAATAAGTTACATAAAATTGATTTTTTAAGAAAAAAAAAAGAAAAGATAATTCTTTTAAAAATGTCATATCTAATTTTAAAAACTAATAGTAGGGAATTCTTAAAATAAACAAAACTGTCAAAATAAAGAAATTAATTTAGAAAAGTTGGGCAGAGTTAATCCTGAAAGTGAGTGTTAAGCAGGATTAGACCGAAGTTATACTGGGTAACGAATAAGCTAGTGGGAGTTTAGCGGATTGAATTCGTTTAAAACATCAAAGCCATGCATGGAAGCTGTCAGGAAAATAAATCTATGGGGAAAAAAACAAGGGTAATAACAAAATTTTAGTGTGATGGCCATATTAAGAAATTCACTATTCTGGAGATCTTCACAGTGAACAAATGACAATTATTGATAATCAAAATAGTCTGGACTGAGGATCATTCAACTTTATTTTAAGTAAACTCAGTAGTCGAATATTAATTATTATAAATAGTACATTATGGAGCTTCCAAATGATCTTCTAGAATGTGGCCATCAAAATAAAACATGCAGCACTTCTCGCTTAAATATTTTTAACAATTTTTGTTACTGTCATTTAGATGCAAATATAAGAAATCACAACCCTTATAAAGTATATATTAAAGTTTTGATAAAAGAAATCTATATCTATCTAAGACAAGAGTAAACAGCCGAGGACCAACGAAACAGTTTGAAATAAATCAAAGATAATCCGTCTTTAAAATCTTCCAATCCAATAAAAAATGTTCCATCATTGTTCCTAAATAAATAGACCAATAAAAAACCATTCATTTTTTTACAAATTCCGTGGTATGGATTAATTTACTACCGCCAGTTTACTACCAACAATGGGACGATCGTAACAGTTCTCTAACAAATAACTGTTTGCAATTACGAAATGGGAAACGTTAGGGAGAAAATAAGAACTAGCTTGAAGATATCTTGTCATGTTATCTGAAGTGGACAATTTTAGAAAACATTCTTGTATTTATATACGTACAAAGATCATGGGTCACGAAGTAAATATTTCACTGAGCTTCTACAGACACTAGCTTCATAATCTAGGAAAACGTCTGCCAGGCGGCACTTTTTTAATTTCTGTTCAATTATATCATAAGAAAAATTCAAAATGAATGCTTTCAACTGATTTTGTAATCACGAACTGCTTCTAATTTCTATTTAACAAAAGGGGAAGCGACTTGGAGTACGCTCAGATGGCAGAAGATCAAAGCACATCCCTGTCTACAAGTCTAACGTCTATAAACAATTTTCTTTCTTCTCTTGTCCAGGTCACGGTACTTAGCTTGGTAATGGGTTCATATGCTGCGATAAGATGGTCTCATGCAAACTTATACCTTCTTGAAATGTCTTCACTGTTACGGTGAAATATAACTCAATGCTAAATGATAACAACCTGGTTTCATATCAAGTTCCGGTAACGATTTCTGTACAAATAACTTCTGCGTAGTTATTTGTACTACTGAGGTTATTAGTAACATTGTTATAAACATATAAATGTTCTACCTCTTACTACTTCAAGTACTACAAGTAGGTCCTACTTCATTCCATGAAGTAAAACTTATTCCATGAATAAGTAAAACTCCTATGGTGTTTAACTGTTAAGTGGAGTCACTTAACAGTGTTCAACTATTATAACAAATAGTTGCACTTATTACAAAAATAATTACTTATTGCACTTATTGCAATTATTACAAAATTGCGTAAATTTTGGAAACTAATGCAAAAGAAGAACCACCGTTTTCTATCTGCATTTATTGCTAAGATTGAAAATATAATCTTAAAATTCATAACATAGTATAATTTTGATATTATTTGAACAAATATTTGTATAGGTTAAGTTTATATACAAGAATAACTCTTGAACAAGCTTGACAAACAAGCTGTCTACATGTATTACTAGAAGAGTATAGGCACCACTCTATCCACCATTCTCCAAACAATTCCTATTAGTAAACACAATCTATCAAAATAATTTATGCTTTTAGACTATCTGCCCACAAACTCATATAAGTTTAGTATTTAAATGTATTCATATATGATGATAAAACGAACGTATATGTTTAATATTAATTGTATGATTAATACTAATAAGTAGAATTGTATAACTGTAAGCAAACAGTACAAGCGACAATGAGCACTTTCAACCAAGACAGTAAATCCAGTCAGAAATGTTTCGGAAGGTTCCAGTAACGCTTAAAAAAACTCATTGCTAACTCCGTAAAAATACGGAAATAATTCCAAGTTACTGTTCGTGCATTTTACCAATATATATATATATATATATATATATATATATATTGTTAAATAACAGAGCAGATTCTGGATTCACGATTTTTTTCAGCAATTAATTTTAATAACTTGTCTATGCTGCGAAGGCAATGAAAATAACAAATTTCGCAGAGACATACTGGAGGCAATAACACAGTCCAATAACTGATAACATATATTAAGGACTAATCATAAGTAAACATAGCAGAAAATACAATAAGTGCTTGTTTTTCTTCTATAATTTAGTTATGGTTATATATGTTATTAGTTATTGGACTGTGTTATTGCCTCCAGTATGTCTCTGGGAAGTTTGTTATTTTCATTGCCTTTGCAGCATAGAAAAGTGATTAGAAAAAAAGAACAATTGCTGGAAAAAATCGTGAATGCAGAATCTGCTCTGCTATTTAACAATAAATTCTTAGATGAAGACCTGCTGCCAGTTTATACAAATATATATATAATATAAAATTAAAATATAAAATGGTCAACTGGGCTTCACAAAACTAAAAATTACAGAAAGCACAGAACAGAATAAATCATCTACTATTCAGAACATTCACACTAATATCGATGTCGTTAAATGGTTGCTTTAAATCCTAATTCACAAATGCGTTGCCTTCAATGATCATCATCAAGTCATTCGTTCAGACTTTCAGGAAGTTTAGGAGGAAGACAGTACACGGTTACAGTGGGTATACCAGAACCAGGTTAAACCAAAACTCTAGAGCTTATTTATTTATTTGTATTTTTTTTTATTAAAGTTTACCCTTCTTTATTTATCCTCTTATGTTAATTTTAGTCAGCTTTTAACTTATTTTTCCAGTCAAGAGGATTTAGCAAAACGTCATAATTACCTAGTTACTCTCTCGAGTGCTATACAATATCAACTACAAAGGAGTTCAAACCTCAATCGGTTTCGACAAACAAAATCTTTCCCGCTTCACTATTTCTATTGATCTCCTCATTACAAACAGGTATTCAAAATACCGACCTCAGTAAGTGTTTTGTTCTGTGTAATTTTTAGTTCATAATATATATACTTGGAAGGATAAGAAAACTATTTGAAAACTGACACCAACGTTCAACATGAGAACAGAAACACAATTAAGGAAGGACTAAGGCTTCAGTCTTGAAGTTTTGGCTACAACCATCATTAGGAGAAGAAGTAGAGGGAAACTTAGAACACCAATGCAGAAACAGTTATATTACAAGAGTGCAGTTAAAAGTTTAAGAGAAAATAAGTAGAATTAATAATGAAAAATGTATGATATAAAATAATCATCACCTTCATATTTCTTTTCCACTCAAAACATTTCTACATCTGATGTTCTTCTGCACCTGATGTTATACATTCCTTTATTTGTTATTAATTCTACTTGTTTTTTTTATCTCTCAGCCCTTTAACCGAGTTACCAACAAACCAGCCAGTAGTTGCACTTTTGGTTTCCAACTCTCTTTAGCAGTAGTACAGTTGGTTTACCTCTACTTTCTTTCTTGATGAAGGTTGAAGCCGAAAATTTGAAACAGTAGATGTTAATGTTTCTTGATTTCGTATCTGCACTCAAGTTTATATATAATGCATGTGTTTAAAACAAACACTTCTGTGCATGTTTTAACTATACATGAACTAGGGACCAGAGAGACTTTAGTGTAGAGATACTAAGTTATCTTTCAAATTTCTGAAAGTTCTATCAAAAGTGACCTGGAGCCTTCAACCAACATTAACAGGTTAAGTGACTACCCTAAAAGAAATGTCCTGAATATTAACAGAAGAATAGAAACATTCTATTGAAATTATGGTGGATGATTTCATATACATATATTAATTTTCACAACAGATGTTTGAAATAAAAATCCGCACATAAACTATAATATAAAATTGAGGTGACATTAAATTTGTGACTCTGACGAGGAGATCCTGAACTTGGTCGAAAAATCTTAACCCCATTTCAAACTTATCACTGGCTGTTAAAACGTAGGTATGAAAATTTATATGTATATATGACAGAAAGAGTAATACACACACAGACATCACAGTTTAAAAGCAATTTTCAATATTTAAACCTAAGTGGTGGCTGAAGTATTGAAATGTGAGATTAAAATAGATATCATTGCATGGTGACTTTTGTTTTTGTCGTAATCAGTCCCAGAGTGCATCTCTTCACCATATGCTTAAATAAAACAAACATATAAAATAATAATCATAGTAACGTGTAACATGAGTCAGGTGTAAAGAAATATTCTGAACGTCATAATAAGAATGAAAACATATATAGTTTAGTAAGGATAGGGGTCGAGGTTTGTTTGGTTATGAAGACAAGGAGGTTTGGGCAGTTAGAAGCTTTGAGGTGTCAGATGTCCTGAAAGACACGTTAGTAAGCCACTTCATGCATTCCTTATTTTTTCAAGAGGCAAGCGAGTTTCACGTCTAAAGATATCTGTAAGAACATACAACTCAATCAGTTATTTCATTTTAACAATTAGCAAAATACAACATAATTAAATTGATTTTCTTAATAATAAGGGCAAAATATGTATACAACATATTTTGTGTGTTCATTGTATGAATTATTTTTCATAATTATCCTTCATAATGTAGATTTGATCTAATTATAAAGTGTCACTAAAGCAGTGATCCTCATTAAGATAATGATGACCTATTTTATAAAAAAAAAAATGTAAATAACTCGAAAGCTACACATCAACTACTGTGTGGTATCATCTACTCATGCTTCTGTTTAGATATTTCCCAAAATTTACTATTTTGACCATATGTCCAAATAATAATAATATAATAAGTAATATGTCCAAATTTCTATCCTGGCTTACTAGTATCACATTTCTATTGCTTACCAAGGTTATCAAATTAACAAATCGTGCTCTCAAATTATTTCTCTGCGATAGTAAACCAATTCCTAATTGGCCAAAGTTCCTCCAACTACTCTAAATTTCTGAAGTTCCATTCCTACCTGGTAGGATTTGATGGTTCATATTTGTTATTTTGGCTTTCGCAGGTCAGTGCCCTTAATACGTAGTTACCCTACTTACTTTCCCTAGAACATCTTATATGTTTCTCCAGATCCCCCCCCCCCCCCCCCCCTCTCAAAGAGCCCTTTGATAGCTCTCAAAGTCCTCTTTTATACTTCACAAGAGTCGGTAAGAATATAATTCTTTAACCCTCCATATAAGTTCTGTATATTTCTAATCTACTTAATTCTAAACACTCTTAGGCATATTTCCAATTTGAAAACGACCTCATAAATGAAATTGAAAATTTACATTAATGAAAGCAACCATTAAATGCATAGAAAATTTGTGTAATTTATTTTTTCGTTCAGAAGCTCCAACTGGTAATACTGATATTTCGGCACTGGTGTCTCCTAAACATTACGTTTCAATGGTGATAAGAAATTATTAAATAACATGGTTTATGCTACTCCCACCTGCGGCTCACTCATGGAAGCCGTTCTACAGATTTTTTGGTGCCATCTACAATAAGTTCAGGGGTTAAAATACAGTTTAATCTTGTTGCGAAGTGTATGGACGGAGAGCATGTTGAAGATAAACTTTAACCACTAGGGCTTAATCATTAATCTTATTATTATATAGCAAATCTTTAATTTAATTTGCTAAGGTCTAAATACTTTTTGTTGAAGTAACTTGGTCAATGGCTGGTGAATTTCATAACGGTTCATTGTTATTAATTGTTGATAAATCATTAGTTGTGCAAACCGTAATTGTGTGGTATTTACTCATTCTGAGGTAAAATGGATAAACCAACAAAAGTCTCCACACAAATGAACCTTATGTCACCTTATCACCTAAATGCCTATCCCCACTCTTTCGCAACGGATCTGTTTCCTACTAGTTGTCTTCACTTGACCAACCCGTCAGTACCACATCCTTGAGTATGTCTTGAATTCTCTTAATTGAATTTTATTATTTCACTCTAATTTCTGTAACTAATTAGATATAATTTGTATTATAGTGTCTTCCTGATGATGAACACAAAGTGTTCGAAAAGCGATGAATAAAACTTCATTTGTGTGGAGACTTTTGTTGGTTTATCCATTTTACCTCAGAATAATAGTTGATAATAAAGAAATTTGAGTAATTTTGTCAGTCATTGAGCGAAAGTTTTGAGCTGTTCAGGCGAAACCTTCAACATTGCCTGAGAGGTACTCAGTAAGACTATCCATTGGAATATTAACATTTCGGAGGAAGTAGTAGGGTCTGCAAGAGTTTCAATTTCACGTAAAATGTGTGTGAGTTTCTTTGTATACCAATTCCACATTAAGTGACAATTATTGCGAATTAAGTCACAATAAAGCAGACATATGAAATAGAATTATTAGTTCCTTTTCATACATAATGCATTCTTTGATGCTGCTTTTTCAGTGGTAGAAGTGGAATAACTGTCATGTTTTCAGTCAAGCCTCAGGATGTGTTCATATTTAAACGTTTATGGACGCTACAGGCCATACCATTGAAGGATAAAATTGATATTTTTACCGAAAATAACCCTTACAGTAAATATGGACTGGGCTCTGAAATTTTTAGGCAGTACTGCATCACAGGAAAGAACCTTCATTGGCCACCATACACACCTTTGTACTTTACAAGAGGTGAAGAGTTACTCCTTATTTATGATGCGGTTAGCGTATTAGCCACGTGCAGGTTACATTACCGGAGGCCCCAACGGCACGTCCTTGCACACCTGTTTTGATATTAGAGCGTGTACCCAGCCTTTCGGCCATATCACGTAACGTCCTTGTACACCGATAGTCACTCGTCCTATTACTTAATGACCATGCCCAATTCTGCTCAACTTCCGCAGAAACCAGTGTGCTTAAAGTGATATTAATCTTTTCAATACAGCGTCCATATGAATTCATAAAAGTATCTTGTAAAACCAAAGGACTTAATCAAAAACTCAAATGTATTTTAGAAACTTTTCACAATTATGAAGTAAAATGAAAATTATTATCTAATTTGGTTGTATTAAAGGTCTTAATATAAAAGACAGTTGGACATAGTTCAATAACGTGATCTGGATATTTATCCAATCACGACTGAGAGAGCAAATCAAAATAAGGACCCATATAGGAAAAGGTTACTCATGCTTCGACAGTAGTGTCACACGCAGACATGCTTTAGGGAGTTTATCTGGCGAGTTGACACAGTTAGACTTCTAATTATAACCATTCATTTGCTCCCATAAAGATCAAGCGATTAATACTCTGGTTTTATTCAAAGCCATGCTTTGTGTTCGTATTAGTTTATATGGACAGGGTTCTGGATGAAGCCAAGGAAAGCAAGAAGGCCATATCTAGACAAGAGTAGCTTTTACCTTGATCAATACGAGGCATTTCACACTCCTCACACTTGTTGAGCAATGGGTGGTTCCTGAAGGTACAGAGGTGACAGTACCAATGGTCCTCTTTCTTTCTGCCAGGATGTTCTACAAATAAAAGAAAAATTACAGTAAAGTCCATAAAGCAATGTAAATCAACAGTTTAATTTCAAATATTATACAAAATAAAATAATTTAAAATCATTTAATCTTTTATAAATTTGTCAAAGTGTGTGTGCGTTATTTAAACGTTTATGGACGCTACAGGCCACACCATTGAAGGGTAAAATTGATATTTTTACCAAACAGAGCCCTTACAGTAAATATGGATTGGGTTCTGAAATTTTTAGGCAGTATTACATCGCGAAAAAGAACCTTCATTGCCCATTATTTTTTTATTTCACCTTATTTTTTTCCTGTTCTGCTAACTTTAGTGAAAATGAATTTTCGTTAAAACTGATAACAGGATTATCTTAAAAAAAACTTCATAATTGTTCAATCACAGACAAAATCAGTTTTTCATTTGAAAAATGACTCTGAAAGTGATGATCGCGATATTCGAACATTATTGTGGAAATAATGAAACTAAATCCAAAACTATTGCTAACAAGAGGAATGCATTATAATGTATTTTGAGAATATGAAATAATTTTTTTCTCTAAACTATTGATTATAGGATAAATATAAAAATTATGATTATATCATCTACTTAAAATGATAGGTTGCGATAAAATTTCATAAATTTTTAGCCATTGGAGGACGGGTGATTGAGGACCTACTCGTAAAGCTAATTTCACCTGTCATATTATTGGATTTATTTACATTACCTTTGGAAAATGTTTTAATGATGTTTTAATCCTGACTTCTTTCAATTAGTGAATCTGAGGTATTAAAATGATAAAACTACTGAAGCTAATATTGGGAGTGCATCAAATTTCAAACTACTACACGCGATTCATGAGTTCTTTGGATACGGTCATTGCGTCCTTCGTTACTTTACTGTAAAAAATACGAAGAGGGGAAAGTACAATAGCTCTTAGGACGCAGTGCTATAATCACCCTCAATAAATAAATAAATGTATGGTATAATATACATCCACAGTGTATGTTACAATACATGCACAAGGTAATTAATTATCTTGTCTTAGAATAATGTTTGTTTATTTCTTATTACTGTAAACTATAATAATCACGAAAAATATAGTTGAAATTTGATATATTATCGCAATTTGAGTTCCTCTGAATTCAGTTTCTATTGTGTCACCTAAATGTTGTTGGTGGCTACCGAACATTTTGTAAACATTCTGCAAGTGGAACTGACAAATCCTAATTACATTTCATAGATATAGCATACTTGTTGAAGTAAATAACACACTATTTTTTGGTAACATTACATATGAGAAAGGTACTTTAAAGTAAGAAAGTAATGCACATCCTATTTAAATCTGTAATTAAACTACAATTTCAAACACTTGGAGTTTAATTATAAATTCACTTCATGTGGAGACTTATTTTTTAACTTTTGTTCCTAATGAGTAAATAACACAACCTTTGATGGTGTACTTAATTTCGTTTAAGCATTGTCTTATATGGATATTACCTGAGAACAATTTCAACAAAATACAACAAAATATCAACTATTCAGTTCCACCTGTGGTCATATATGATTGTGTTAATAGGAATGATTACATTTTCTTGATAAGTCACAAAATGGAGGTAGCTACATTAAAATAAATCAATCATTCAAATAAATCATGTAATTGATTGTCCATGGGCTTTATAATAGTGCACTTACGGAAAGGTGAGTGCCAACCACTCCAAACTGTTATTATGCATTTAAGAACTACGCCTTAGAGTAGTTTGCTGGTTAACACACAAACCTGATTTACTGCGAGCCATACATGTTAGACAAATAATGATAGGAAAGTGATTGAGAAGTGTAAGAGCGAGCACTGACTGGCTCTGCCTGTTACTTACTGTGTCTGGAGGGCTTGTGAGCTGTCTTCCTCTCAAAAGGTTGCCCAGGGTAAATGCTATCGTAAAATTGAGCATCAGTCTCACCAAGAGGTACTGAAAAAAAAAGCCAGTGTGAGTGACTTACCCAGAATCGTTTCGAGCCCAGCAGGCAACTTACAACCAATTTTTTAACAACAACCAGTATTTTTGCCCAAACCTAATTTTAGACAACACACCTATATTTAGAAAATTTGTTTACTTGATAGTAAACTGGAATTTAAATACACCATTCTTTTACATAACTGATTCCATAAAATTATTATCTTGTGTGTTTCCAACGTATTGTCTGTTAATCTACCAGTTCCTGTATTTAAACAGTCACATGTTAGTGATTGCAGGTATTTCTTACAAAGTCTTCAATAATTTTAAAAGACATTGTACCTTCTATCCATTAAAATAATAAAGTTACATTTTTCACAGGTGTATACTGTGATTACAGGCGTCAGGATGGAGCCCTATTTAATTTTTGGACCTCCATATTACAAGGGTTAATATGGATGTAATATACATATTACAAAGAGTTCTTTGTTTAGTAATTATTGCCAAATCCCTTACACCTTATCAAAATATCCGTGTTATCTAAAATGTTTTCCCAGTAACCTCCCCGTTTCGGAATTCGCCCATACTCAAGCAGAATATGAGACAAAATGAAATATAAATAAAATATTTTCACTTAAAGGCAAATAGTTTATTTCGCCATCGTCTATTTTTTTTACCCTTACATCAGAACCGATTTTAAAACAGTTTTGCTGAAAATCAACATCCTTGATCGTGTTAGCAAAGGGTTTTTTATGTGTTCTAGGGGTCCCTAATGAATTTGTTCGTGGCAATAAGCCTCTGCGTTACCTCCTTGAGCATATTATTGTATGCCATTACAACAAACTTTAGTCATTTACTTTTTTTAAAATATTTAAAATACAATAGTAATATTTTGGGTAATATAAGCAATGTTAAAATACTTTTAGATACAGTATCAGCATTTTTTACGTAATCGAATATATTAGGTTGGAGCAGGTACGGTAGGGCGTTACTATTACTTCTGAAGATTAGAGGTCCAAGTCTTGGATATGGCCAACGATTATTCAAAGTGAGAGATAACAATTTTGTGTTCACAGTCTCCGCAAGAGGACGTAAAGCTGTGTATTTCAAGCCAAGTGTACAATGTTAAGTACACGTTAAAAATAGATTAAGCTCTAATGAACTTAGTAAACAGTAATAAAGTAAAAATTTAAATACCCATTATAGAATCTAAGCGCTAATGTGGCTCACCTATAGCTAAAACGGTTGTCAAAGGATAAAATACCTACACTTTCCGCATGTAGAATAGCTTTGAAGACCAAAGGCCTACACAGTGGACATGGTCTGTAAGGCACAATAAGGGTTTGTAAGAGCAGAGGGACCACTCTACAATTTAGTCTTCTGCGAATCTCTTCCGCCCACATAACTGTCGTCAACCACCAGGACTCGTGGCAAGTAAGCTAACCACTTTAGTCCCCCGAACATCAGACCGGGGACCACGCCAGTCCTTGTATTATTCAATATCAGGTCGCGCATATAGAAACAAGATTACATAATTTTAGCTTCAGATGAAACCCATATCTGGCTGGCTGCTCAATGCCTGCAGTGCACCTGGTGTCAATGTCTTCAAATTATCTAATTGTTTATTACTACTTATTCTTGTTTATATCTTACTTTACCTTATATTTTACTGTATCTTATTTGCCTTATATTTTCATTATTTTTATTTATTTGTTTATTATGAGTTGTTCTTCTCTCTACTGCATTTTTTCTATATTTCTTACTTAAATTTTATTTATAATCCTCTTTCATTCTTTCGCAATTTATACTTTTTTTGCACACAGCCCTCTTGAAAATAACGTTCTGTTTTTTTATCAGTCATATTTTATTCTCTAACGCATTGTATTTCCTTACTCTTAACTTTATTCAGTTTCTTGATACCTCGATTCTTTAATTTTCTCCGCCTTATTTATCACTGAACATACTTCAGCTGATCCTTTTTCTAACCAGACTTTTCTGATTGTAAACCAGAGGGTATAGTAAGGATCAATAGTAGTTTGGGCTTCCTTGTGACACCGCACGTGGCAAGCTTTGGGACCAAGGATTGATTACATGTCTGGAGCATATCACTTCTGAGGAACCATTGTAATTTAACACGACTGTTAGCCACATATCTACAGAGCAATAATTCTTTAAAAGAAACTTTAAGACAGCAAAAAAAAAATAGAAGCAATAATGAGTTGACGAAGTGACAGGCAATGAATAGAGTCTTGATTTCAGAAATCTGTTTATGGGACGGGTCTGAATTGAAATGGCAGTGAGAAAGACGTGAATGGTGGACATAGAAGACTGACTGGAGCTATCGAGGTCGAGGAGGTCGACTTGGTTGGTCAGCTTGTAGCATTCGCTGCGAAGGCTCCGGATCTGCTGCCTCAGCTCGTCTGCCTGAAACCAAACCACTTGAGTTCTCAATCCTATAACGTCCAACCAATAAGCATGCAAAATAATGCATGTGACTAACAGACTGAACAGTAATGGAACCACCTAATATACCATAATCCATTATTTAATAATATTGACGAACACAAATCAAATTGCTACCAACACAGATAATAACTAGCCAATGGAACCACATCAATTAATAGCAACGGTATCTTTAGTATGTCATTAAAAAAAAACTGAACTACATTCAGCATTATTATACGTTAACCCATTATCAGAAATAATGAACAATACAATAAATGAGTTTATTTTAATGGCACTGCTTGCTGTAAATTACAATGAATGTGCTATTGTCACGGTCGTTCAAAACAATAAGAGTTAACAGGTAACGGGATTTCAATCCCATGATTTAAACTGCCAATCATAAAATCATACAAGAAAAAATATCTCATAGGATAAATTTATAACGATCATCGAAACATATGGATCATTAATCGTATCATTAAAGCATACCAAATTACATAATCATATAAACATATTATAAAAATAGAAACAATTAATAGTAAATGGATAAATCATTAAATCACTCCATTCATATTTCTTTAGAGTAAAGTTATTAAAAATCGTGTGGTTGCTTGTGTAATTATTAACAGCTAATTATCTTAAAATGATAATTACTGTACCAATTTTAATACAAATATACTTCTAATAAGCGTACACAGAGCTTGTAATAAGATTAAGAGAATCAAATACGATAAGTGACTATATGATAATCACTGTTATCATTTGTAACATTATATTACCCCTTGTAGTCAACCAAAATTCATGAAATTGTTTTATAGAATAGAAATACGATACAAGTAATCGTCCTAAATTATAATACTATGGAAAGTAAATTTAAGAGGAATATAGTACAGTACTACTCGGACACAACAATACGAAATTCTAGAGCAGGGCTTCTTAAACTGTGGGTCGCGACCCCCAGGGGGGTCGCGAGACTACTGAAAGGGGGTCGCAAAGATCTGATGCTTTGATACTGATACTTATACTGATATAATTATATATATGTGAAATGAATGGGTACGTATTCTTTAATCCTTATTTTATTTACATTGTAAAATAGTGCGATATCACATCTACATCTACGGTTAATATATATTTCATTATATGGAGGAGGGGGTCGTTTAAAATTTCCTAAGCTTGAAGGGGGTCGCAATATAAAAAAGTTTAAGAAGCTCTGTTCTAGAGTATCCAGAATAGGGAAAAATTAGTACCAGATTAGAGAGAATGGGATGCAACAATGATTTATTTACCTTTAACACTTCTTTACAATAACACAATATGATTCATTTCCCCATCTCGACTATATATCTGTAAAATTTTATGAAGATTCCACTCATTCAGGTTATAACAGTTTGAATCGAAACCTCCTCATATGTCATTGCTCATTAATATCATTTCGACTAATTATTAGTTCAATAATATATTGATATTACATTTTTAATGAGCGCTATAAATCTCACTTTATAGTTATGGCTATTTGCCAAATTTATCATTGGTAATTTAAGTTTTTAAATCATATGGTTTCAAATTAATGTTAATTGTTTGTTTTCAATACTCAATCAAAAGACATGCAAAGAAACATACTTCCTAAACATTCACAAATTGCCTAAAGAACATCTCAAACACATTTTAATTACTTGTGGTAAAATTAGTAATCTCATTCAAATGACAATTAAACCGACCCTTCCTTATTTTGATAATTAGTTTAGTTTTAGGAATGTTGAGTGTAGGCAATTCAGGGTTTTATAAATGTCTAAACGCACAGATGTCGGAGTCACAGGATGAATTCTCTGCTGAGGACTAGTATTTTAGTCGAAAGTTCTTAGTCCCACTTCTAAATTTCTTACTGCGACTTAAGACTTTGATTTGAATTTCACATATTTCTTGAAATCTAATTATAGTTATTTTATAGTTACATGTTTACTACCTACATTTCATCACATTATTAGTTTGAATTCAAAAACTGTATTTTTGTTATTTCGTGCTGTTGTATATATGCTATTCTTTGGGTAATACGTATGAATGAAAATCAACTCACTCAGGACTAGATGACTATTGTTGGAAGCTACCGACACAAACCACACATGCTCTCCACTAGAAGATGAAAACTCACGATATTAATAACGAAACCAACGTGTGTGAATGCCGTTTACGATAAATGAGTCTAGATTTGAGTTCAACTTTAAAAATCGTTCCACAGATCCATTCTGACTTCAGAAATGGGGTTTCTTTAAATAAATAATTTCTTTTTGAATTAGAAAAACGATAATAAAACAGCTATTTACACGAAAAAAAAACCTTTTCTACAAATTAACTTTGAGAATTAAAAACGGAAACAAAACAAATACTTATAGAAAAAAACATGTTTCTGTCTTTAATAATTTAAATAAGCAAACTTGAGAAAAAAATTGCAAGATAAGAAGTGTTATTAAGACATGTTCTGTGGTACTGCTGATTCAGCTGGTTCCAGCGACGTACCTCTACACTGCCAATGCAATGTAGTAGTGCTACTTTCGGAAACAGTGTCACAGTAAAGGAACTTTAGATTTAAGAGATCATTAAGGATGAATTCGGAACATATGAAAAATTTATGATAAAGAATAAATTTACCTACTGCAAAGAACAATGAGTGAGTTTTGTGTTTATAGTTAGTAAATTGGAAAGTAAAAAATGTACTTTAGTACATTGCATAAATGACACCTAACGGTATATACTCGTACATGGAACTAGAACACAACTAGGGCCAGAGATAGTAGCGGAAGCGATAAAAATAGAATCTACTATCGTAATCACAAAGGGGAATAATCACTGCAATACAGTGCGTACTGAACCAGTAGTCCAGTGTCGAAAACACAACTAAAGACTATTGAATGAACCAAGAGGGTAATAAAGTCCCAAGAGTGATATATTTAGATATAAGTGGAAACTTATTTAACATTTATGCTCTCTATTTCTTTATTCCACATTGACTTTGATAAAATCAGAAAAGGACCAATATTGAAATTGGATTTGGACCAATATTGAAAGAGGTGGCAAGAGGATTGAGTACAGACATAAACACTCACACATATTGTCTCGCTCTCATACCCTCGGGCTCTCGGGTCTCTCTCTCTCTCTCTCTCTCTCTCTCTCTCATCTCACTAACACACACATATATCACAGATACACAAAATTGCTACAAACGCTGTCCTCAGTGATCTTGTTGTGACCAGGGCTACTTGATCATACAGTGTAACTCTCTTCTCAGAGAAAAATTTCCTCAAAGAATATAGTTGTTTGCTATGGAAGGTGACGATCAGTCTGAGGTCAATTGCGTGCAACCTCTCTATTGAGGGTATGGAAGTTCATAGAGTACGAAGATAGAAAAAATAAGACGCCAGATATCCAAGGTATCTAATATGACTAGAAATAATTTTTTGACCAGGATATCAGTTTTTCCAGGGCGAAGGTCCATGAGGGTAGGTTGGGTAACTAGTTTGCGGATAGACTGGCAAAGGAGACTTCTCAAGACACCATACTTTCAGAGTCATATACCTCTATACCTCTAACATTTGTAAGGGAACGCTGGCAAAAAGAGTCCGCTATCCAGCCAATCTAGTTAGTCTTCGTCAGGAGTGGACAAAATAATAAAGGGTTTTACCAAAACATAGAAACCTTACGAAAAAAGACCAATAAAAAAGATCACAGATTACATGACTCGGGCTCTATTCGGGCACGAAAGAAACAGAGCATACATCCATCGGTTTAAAATCGTCACATATCTAGCACACTCCCTTGATGACCACACACCAAGGACGTGGCTGCATGTAATACTGAACTGCCCTTTTCTGGAGGGTAAACGTGTCCAGTTGAAAAAGTTCTGTGGAGTGCAAAGTACAGACTGGGCTTCCATTAATTTTGAAGCGTCGGTTCATGGTTAATTTTTGAGGGAATTTCACAGCTTCCTGAAGGAAATTTGTTTCAAATTTTTATAATAAAATAGAATTTTTAATGTGAAAACAACCATATTATAATGTAATTCTCTAATTATTTTAAGAATGTTACAATACGTTTATTATAATATTGTTATCACTAGTAATATTACTATTATAATGCTATATTTTTTATTTATCTAAATGACCAGTACTATTTCTATTATAATCATTTTATTATTAGTATTACTATCAGTAAATATAAATCAATATGCAATACTTGGTGATTAAGATATACATGTAATACTATATTATAAAACATGCGTCAATAAAATATTTAAACACACACACACACCACAACACATAATAAAGGTATACATGCTGCTTCTTATACACGTGTTATTCTGAAATCCTATTATGTTTGATATGTATTAGCCTACTTCCGCGATATGGTCAAGTAGACCTAGGAGATGCACTGATCTGGTTGATGGTGACGACTCTCATAATAATATACCAAATACCAATATACTCACAAGAAAGACAAAATGGACTTGTCCGAGAACCGTCAGGTCGGGAAGGGAAGTCCGTAAAGTCTACTATTTTTACCTTGACTGTCCTAACTTGAAAAAGAAACACCATTCTAATATAATATAGAGCGCATCGAACTTAACAAAAAAGGGAATATAAATAGGAGAAAAAAGGAAGAAGAGAAATAATTTTAATCCCCTGTGCCAATAAGTACACTGTGAATGGTGACCGGAAATAGATAGATCCAAAAATGTCCCAGTATAAAATAAGCTTTTCAGAGGTCTTGAATAAATCAAACGAATAGTTTTAAATATGTATTCCATTAAAAGAAAATGCAAAAACAATACGCGAGATTTATTTTGTTCAAAGTGAGTCAAGGGTTCCTTTATATATTGAAGTTCATAATGATACAAGACCTCCTTACTTCAGATCAATACAATTTTGATTGTATCACTCTCAGCCGGCAGATGGTTTTGTAGTGTTGTTTGTACCACATAGGCTATTCGATTCCTTATCACCAGAGAAGTCGATGGCATAGTCTGCTCACCCGACTTAGGATCATACTCTTTGAGCAGAATTAGTTTTCTGTCCTTTGTTTAAAAAACCGCTTCATTATCAAAACGTTTTAATTTGTTCAACTCCATCATTTAGGAGCGGGTTTGAAACAGAGAAAGACAGAAAACAAAAATCTGGTGTAGGATACTTCATGATCTTCACTTCCTTCATTAAAAATATCTGTTTAAGGTAATTAAAGTCAGTTACAATTTAAAGCGTAGTCGACTTGTAAAAAAATTGTAGATAAAAATAAATAAAAAAGAATATTTGCTATGCTTATCATATTGCTAGAATTACACAGACTGTTATAAAACTAGTTTGGACAGATTTCTTTTATATCCCACAGAAAACAATTTTTTTTAGACAAGATAACCTCAAAAAAATTACACACTTACTCAGAGATACACACACTATAAAGCAGTGTGTATACTCACGTGTGCAGTGTGTGTACTCACGCACGGAATTACACATTCAAAATGCAAACATAAATAATTACATAGACATCAATTGCATAACCAATTTTACATAGATTAATTTGTATAGCCTTTTAGACTGAACTCAAAGGCCAAAACATATTTAAATGAAAACCTTGTCCTCAATACGATATTTTGTAAAGTCGACCCAAGTAATGCTAACTATTTACTTGGAGGGTAAACTGAAGTAATAACTACTGACTTGCAAGACAAACAGAAATCAACTCCTAACAGAACAGTAGACCCATTCCAGCTCTATCTTTACAACTTCAAGCAAGCCTTCATTATATTTTAAACTAAATGATCCTAAACTCAGTGTTCCATTTCTTTTTATTATAAAAACAATAGCATATACAGTATTCCCTTCAAATTGAACTAAAGCGAATGGATTTAAGAGTATGTATATAGTAATGTATTTTCCGTTGCTAGTAAGAATATTTAACCAGCTATGACACTCCATGATTCTGAATCCACAATGTAAATAAACTCACCACAGTTCTGTTCCTTGAACGCAAATCGTTTTCCATGGCCCCGACAACCTCCCGGAGTTTCTGCAGTCTTTCTGTCTCCTTCTGCAGTTCAAATTCCAACTTCTGCTTCCGAATCAACTGCTTCTCTATCAGTTCTGCAGACATACAATAAATAGCAGCATTAATAGCGAACAAGAATATCCCATCAAACATAAGCTATACTAAAGAAACAATTTCAGAAAGTTTTCTGACCCAACTTTTGAAGTTTTTTTTAATTTGTGTGTTTGTGTTTATAGGTAGTTATGGTGGTGATCTAAAAGTTTGTGAACTCCATCCAATCTCACCGTTTGATACATCTATTTGATAAACATTGTAGCCAAAAGCAGCTCTTAAGTGAACATGAGTTGTATAGGTCTTAGGGAATATTGCGTTATGTACAGTCATTTTACTGCGCATTATACGAATTTAGATCCCATTTTCTTATCCTGAGATATTAATCCTAGAAAAAATAAATTCGTTTAATTAGGGTAGTGATATTAGAATAATTGAAAACAAATCAAAAGAATACATTTTCAGTTTTTACCCAGTTACAAGTACATTTTTAATAATATTTTTTTTTTTACTTTAAACTACCTAAACAACACAATTAACATTTTACAAAAAGCATCATCTCCCTCTAAAAACTATGTTACGCTAAAATTTGAACAAAATCAGAACGGCTGTAGGTTCAAATTCACTATTAATAAAAGTTATGTAAATTTCAACCATCGATATTTGACTCGAGATGATGGGAAATAAATATACACACATGCCTTTATATGAAACGATTTTACGAACTAAATAGCTTCATTCTTGAGACCTTCAAACAATGTAACTAATTTATGGAGGGACAGGGATAAGAAAAGTAAATAAGAAAAATTAATAAATACACTTAAATAAAGAAAAACATTTTAAAAATTAGAAAAATATATAAAAAAAGGAAAAATAAATAAGTAACTAAATATTTTATAAAGACTGAATAAATAATAATAAAAAATAAATAACGATTGAGGTTACGACCATGAGAATATCTACTTCCCAGGAGACCAATAAGTCCTTTCTCTGAAGCTATCAAATCAAAGTGATATTGGCGTAGGGGATCAGGAATCTACTAAGAACCTGTACGCGGAAACAGTCATTGAAAGTGAGTCCGTGAGAACTGGCAACCGTGGGAAAAGTCTCTTGAATGACACTGATTTCAATTCTCTCCTGCTTTTAGAGCGACTCTCATCTTTCTAGCTGATAACGACGCAGTCACACACAATAGTGAGTTATTGAGATCTCTTGTATGTGTTTTCCTTCTGGAAATTTAGTTTATATATGTACAGGACAAATATAGGATTACTAACAGTTACAGTTTCGAATTTTCAGTTTAAACTATGAAGGTAGAGAAACAGAAAAACAAATTAAACAATATATATATATATATATATATATATATATATTGTCCAAGCTGAGCCTGCGTATGAACAATCACAGGGCGTCTGTTGGTCAGCGCAGAGACCTACCCATAGCTATCCATGCTAACTCCCATGACCTCCCTTTCAATGATTGTTTCAGGGTACAAATCCTCAAACAAATCCCCGAGTCTAATTCCCATGTCACCCTTAGAGCTTCCGAAGAGGCATTCGTATGCCTCCTTGGGGCTCGTTCTCCTCCTGGTCTCAACCTGTACCGTTAATTATTTTTATTTTATTATTATTATTTTTATTATTATTATTATTTTATTATTATTGTTATTTTTATTATTATTTATTTTTTTATTATTATTTCGTATTTTTTATATATTTTTTATCTTGTTTTCTAAATAAATATTGGAGGGATTTCTATTTTTCCTTTCCTCCGCTGGGGGGCAGCATTGCGGTGGTTCCACGAGTTACTCTGGAGGCCAGTAGCAGTTTGCTTCTCAACGCGAGTACTTCGCACTTCTTCCCGATGACGACGGATGTCGAAATATCGAAGTGAGTTCTGTAGTGTCTTTCTGTGTTCTTTTCTATGTGTTAAAGTGTTTATTGTCCAGACGGACCTTTCATTTTATTCGAAGTATATATATATATATATATATATATATTTCATTAAAGTACACAGCAGCCTCTGCGTTAACGACTTTTAAGCTGGTCTGCTCCAATTTACGAACAACCTTGCGGTGGGCTGGTGTTAAAAGCCATATTAATTGCCCAAGAGACATCTTAATTTGGCATGAGCAGATGTAAAAAGAAAACCACAACTTCCACACGAAAGGCAAAACTTTTTAATACGACACAAAATATAAATAAAAAACAACAACAATTACAATGAATTAAAAACAAATACAGAAAATAAAAACAATTACAGTGACAAAAAACAAGTACTTACAAAAGTTAAAAACGCGCACGAACAAGCTTTCGACTTTTACACAAGTCATCATCGGGTTAGTGATATTGAAAAGAACACATATATAAAACAAAAATGGAGAAAAACTCTATCCAATCAGAATGTACAAATTAAAATTACAAGCCACTCAGATTTCAGGATCAGATCAACTAAAATCCGTCATTTCAGACGTGATACGTTTAGTTGACTGTGCTAGTCAGCCTAACCAAACGTTCAGCTTCTCATGACTGCTCAGCTGATTGATCAGTTCTACTTTCCAACGCAGTTAATTGACTTATATCCATTTCCAGTTTGTAGGAATTATCAAAGTTTCTACAACTCGGGATAATGTTCATTTCACAAATTTGAGCGTTTAAAGTAAGGTTCAAATCTTTTATATAGAGGGCTTCAAGTATTCTTAATTTATTAGCATCACTATTCTGCTAATATCACTATTACCATCATACACAAAATATATATATATATATATATTGTTCATTAATTTCTCATAAAATTTCTTTGTGAGTGCACTTTCCACAATGTTTCTTCTTCTTTCCGAAGACACAAATATTAATTCATTTGCTTCATTCCAGTTAATCACATGATTAATGTTTCTTATGTGCATGAACAAGGCACTCTTTTCGTCTTCTCTTCTGATTGAATATTTGTGTTGTTTTATTCTTGTAAGAAGACCTTTGCTCGTCTATCCAATGTAAGACATTTCACAGTCAGTATATACAGGATACCATGTACTGGCCACCACCACCTCCCAATGAAGAAAGCTCACCATGCGCTTAATGGCTGTACCACCCGAAAAGCATATGCAAGAGAAAACAACATAACATCAACCCGAGAGATGCTGGTTACAAATACGAAAATAATTAAAAAAGCAAGTAACTACCATAAACTGAGAATTTTAGAAGCTATACTAATTAAAAAACTGAAACCACTCTTAAGCCAATTAAAAAGTAAAAATAAAACTTGTAAGGAATTATCTAATCCGTCCAGGATTTACTGAAAGCGCCTCAGATAGGTATTATTGTGAATTTACTATTACTTATTTAACTGCTAAGATCCTACAGTCTTAATAACTTTGTTTATTATTTTATAATTTGGTTTGAGTACAGAAAAAAACATTGAAGGAGATTGGGTATTCTGAGAGTATGCTCTGAGAAGTGGAAAGGTTCGTTGCTAGCAATAAGTCTAAATAGGCATGATCACAGTTTAAATCAGTCATTTATTTGAAACGATGGTCCAGTAAGAAAAGAGAACGGTTCCAATTGCGTTTGGTTCTGTACTTTTTATTTTACTATGAGGATGAAGGATGGGAGGATTTACGTAAGATTTATATATATAAGGGTGGAAATAAAAATTATTTCATGATTAGTACACTTTACTTATAGAAAGTAAAAAAAAAAATGAAACCGAATGATTCATCTTGTTGCAATGGTAAAACAAATCATTTATAATTTGTTGTTACACTGACCTTGTTTAAAGTAGACTATGAATGCTAAGAGATTCATTTTTCTTGTTATATATTCTTGACTTTAACTAATGGGGTGTGCAAGCTTTGTGTTAAACACCCTTAAGAAAACATTTTTTTTGCGGTCACTCTAAGACAGTTTGCTTGATGTGTGTCACTTGGATTTCATCCAGATACTTTGTAACTGTGAATATCAAAAAAAAAAAAAAAAAAATTGGTTTTTGTAAAAGAAGAATTTTTTAAAAATGTTTGTTTCCGCTTCATATTTCATTTTTACTTTTCACAAGTGCACAGTTCTACAGGAATTGGTTAAATCAGCGCTATTCAGCAAACGATATGCGACAACTACACGGCTTCGTACAATATAAAATAAGTTTAATATTCATTATTAAAACGATGAGAATTATGACGGTTCAAAAGAAAGAAATCGCTGTTCAATCTTACTGTCCGGGATAAGAGCACAGTGAAGTCAGGGCGGTCTAGTCGTTAGCCTGCTGGTAATTGGCATCGGAGATCAGGAGTTCATTGGTCCCCTGACCATGGACCAGAAGCCTGAATACTACAATAATAGTCAATTTATTGTAGCTTTAAGAATTTTCAATCACAATTTCTCCTGGTCAGTGTTTTATGGCCAACTTTTTCTTTGATTTATAGAATCAAGGCCTGAATCCGTTCCCAGTTTTTTGAATAGTAACAGTTTGATAAATTACTGAAACATTATATTATTTATTAGACAACAAAGATGACTGATTAGAACAACTTTCAAACCGGAACGCTGCCAGAGTAAAAATGTTATTACTTGCTCTATTACACTCACGACATAACAAAACTTGATGTGATTGGGGAGGGGACTATAAGTACGATACAAGAAATATGGTAGAAGAAGCTAAGCTAGGAAACTGAAGGCTGAGGCATTCACTTACAACTCAAAATATTACAGCATCGTAATCCTGCATTTTCCAGCTCGTGCTAGTAACCTCACTATCTTCTCTTGCACAACAAAGTCTTAAATACTAAGACGAAACTCCAAGATATAAACATACCACTTGTCACTTTTGATGAAAGAAAGATAAAAAGTTAACTGAAAAAGCCATATAAGTTATACTTTAGCTAAGGTCACAAACGGAATGTTCTGCTCTAAGAGTTCTTTACTAGAACCTAGGTTTTATCACACGCCTACACTTTCGCTCTAGACAGCTGTGATAATACTGATTATCTCATATGAATCAGTAGTGTGGTATCGAAAGGTTAATTAAAAAAAATACTAAGCTATCTTCAAAGACAAGTCTGTCTAGTATAACAGAAGCGTAGAGCACCTGCCTTGTATCCAGCAGAGAAAACATATTAATCCTCATCTTTAAGCATTTTTTATCAGGAAAGAGGCCATCTACAGTCTAGTGAGACTGTTTGGAAATGCAAATGTCTCTATAGGAGAAAAATTGTTCAACATTAAAATAGAAGCAAACATTAATAGATTGACTTAGATGTTGAAAGATAGTTGCAGATGTGTCCACAAAAGAAAGTTTGATAGTGGGCTACAAAGTGATCATCAATGATAGCCTGGATTGTAACCATCCTAATTTCCAGAAAGGTGCTCTTGCCTGGTAACTTGATGGTCAAAAAACAAAAGCGAAGTGGTATTGTAGCACAAATTTCAGCATTTCTAAAGCTCTGACCATGACCTCCAGGCCAAATGCTTACAATGAAGATTTGCATTTAACCTATTCGAAAAACATTCCCATAACAGTCTTTGATACACCTTTTCTAAGACAATCAGGCTGACTGAAGGGTTTGAGATTCATGATTGTTAATTCAAATCTGTACGAAGAATGCAGACTATGTCTGGAATCATACAACAAATCGTATGTGAATGTGAGGCAATTGCCGGTAAGAGGTTAATAATTTCTGGTAAAACATTACTAAAACTAATATATATGCGAGATACTTGTCTTAGAACAACTATGAAGTTGAATATGAACTCAAAATCTAACGGTGATTTTAGAAACGACAAAGAGAAGGCAATAGGATAGAAATGGCAGTGGTGACGAGGAACAATCTCGGTACCAGAATCACGTTTTCTATCACTAAACACTAAACAACCTTGCTTCATAAAAAAAATGAAACATTTTTAACCATGGGAATCCATGAATAATGGATTAATCCATTTCTAAACTCCAGATGATTCCATAACATTTACAAAGTTATTTGTAAAAGAAGTTGAAACACAACAAAAACAGTCAACCATTAAATTAAACTAATTAAAAAAGAATAACTGAGTAAACTACAAATCTTTGTGGGCCTCATTTTTTCTCAGGGTACTGCTTGTGAATACTGTTATCATCCAACTAGTTCATGGATTTAAATGAGTGCTAAGTTATCAACTTTATTAATTCCTGTGATCTTTGTTTAGAGTTCACAGCAAATTCTTGCTGCCAATGCCAACACACCATGCGATGTCAGCACACAGTATACTTGGTAATGGTTCAATTCTATCATCCATCAATCTATCAATCTATCAATCTTGGTACTTCCTCCATCACTCACAAGCTCGCTCACGAAGCATTCATCTCACTCACTCCATTCATTTAACTGTGACTCACACATGTACAACACATGCGCACACTCTATCTCTCTCCTTAGTCATACACACATACACTCAAATTTGTTCAAAGACTGAAACTTTGTATTAACCATTTTAGTTGACACAGTAATTTTAGCAATGATTCCGTTTTATAAAATCAGGTGAATAGAAGTTGATATTAATTGTTTGTATCATATGAAACTTTCACAAACTGATTGAATTGTACAGCCGGAAGCTACTGACTCTTCCACCTGCAATGGCAGTACCAAAAGAGTATTACCTAGTAATAAAAAGACGTTAACAGAAAAAGGCAAACAGGTGTGGAAGGGGATTTTAATGAATTTAATTAGACGGGATTACTGACGAGAGAGGCAAGCGCAGAGGCAGGGTATATTTAGAGGAAGGTGGGTGCTTGCCGCACAGAACACCACCCGCACATTTGTCACGCTGACTCTTGAATCAGCGGCCTCCCCGTGCCGCCTGCCTTTAAATACACCCCGCGTCACCAACACCAACTCGCTTTTAATTTACTACCCAATCATATTGCAACAGAAATATGTTTCCCTACAACTATCTAACAAGTACCCCACCTAGTTATTACGTGCCTTCTATATAGCATTTCGTTATCTCTCAGCTGACCACAAAGTTTATAACAAGCAAACCATTGCATTTACTTGTTAATTAAATAATTATATTAGAAGTTACGCACATTCCTGCTATACACTGAATGTTTTACAACCTATTTCAGTTGGGAAGGAAGAAACAAAGGAATACTGGGGCTTAACAACACACCTTAGAGATGCCGCTCTGATCTATCTTATCTGGCCTTCACACCCCTAGTCAGTATTGTCTGCTATCACTCTCTGGTCGACTAATCTGGATATCAATCTTCGGTCAGAAAGCAACAACCAAATAAGAACAAAAAAAGAAGAAAACAAAAAAAATAACAAGAAATAGAGAATTAATTATATTTCAAAAAAACGCAAAATTAAAATTACGAGAAATACACATCCAATATCACATACCACAAATTTCCATGTAAAAGTGAAGAACTTATAGAAATCATGAAAAATAAAATCTATTAACTACTTCAGAAATTTAACATACGTATTTTTGCCTATGTAGGCCAGTTTTAATAAAAACCAACAATTCAGTTAAACATACTGTTTAAAATGTTATATATTTCCAGTAAATTATCGTCTTTGTGAGAATGTAGTCGAGGAAAATACTCTGTAGTGAAGAAGGTCCACAAATACGGCAAGGAAGTCTGCTTAATGATAACTGACCTTCTTGGCGATTCATCTCTGCATTTATTATCTGTTTCAAACGGAAATAATTGACCCGAATCAATGTTTGAAGTACTTCTTGTTCTACAAATTTTCTGAAGTGTCTAAGTCAAATGTCAATGAAAAGATAATTTGCCCTATTTAGGATGGGGCCAGAAATGTCATTGCTTCGACCACAAAAGCTCTGTTACCGATTTTCGATTTGTGAACTGGCAGCTGAGATCGTTATTAGCAGTCACCGCGTCATCATCATCATCATCGTAATGTATGGTATGATCATATCCAACTGGGATATTATAACAGCATCATAATTTACATTTCTGTTAACGAATAACAACTGAGCGGGTAAACAAACTTGAATATGAACGGAGTAACCTAAATTTCTTCACTATACCTGTTCCAAAATCTATTTGGTTGAGACAAGAGGTTTTTATGAAAAACGGCTTTATTGTATTTTATTTAACGAAACGTTGAGAATATTTTCTGACCAGTAAGCAGATATCTTTAATTTAGGAAATTCTGTTCATTTACGAATTTTTTTTAAGTGATCTCTTTCAAGATTTTCTATTAGATTTATCAGAACAAAAAAAACCTGAAACTTAGATAATCCCAAGGACACTGTGACAGTCGAAGTTTTGCAATTGAGTTATAATAAATTAGTAACAAATTGTAAACTTTGGCAGCAAATGCCCATTCAATTAATTCTCACAATGACAACCCAAAATTTTTCACATTAAACACTTATTTATACATGCTTCTGATTAACTTCATTTTCTCTCTGCTTATGAGGATCAAATCATAAAGACATAATTAATTAAGACATAAGACATAACAGGCTTGGTTATTAAATTGTCAATGATAAAGAAATTAACGGGCGACGAATAAGTTGTAAAAAAAAATCGGCTAAGAAATGTAGGTGAAGTATAAAAAATTTGCTTACTTCTGGTAATGCACACGACTGTAAGAGAATACTATTATTGAGTTGTTGAACTTATGAAACTATATACGACTTTCATTCGAAGTTATCGCTAAGTGGAATGAGAAAACTGGGAAAGCTTTTTAAAAATAGAACTAGCTCACTGGAATTTAGATGGTAGATATTGAAGAATTTCAATAGAAATGTTTATGAAAGAACTGATAAAGATCAAAAGTTGGCAATAGATTGAGCGCGAGCTGGCAGTTAGGGCCGAGGCAGGTTTATGCGAGAGAATTAAGACAATCTCGGTTATTCTTAGACCTCTCTAGAAGGTGCATGCCTACCTCCGACTTGATCGGACTGCTTCAAGCCGACAGGAGGTCTTCCAACACTAGAGTACTCTGACAGTGGTATCTCAGTCAAAAAATAATAGTCACTGAACATCTTAGTACTTATAACCTAATAAACTTATAAATATGATACGTTTATGACCTATATACGACTTTCATTCAAAGTTATCGCTCAGTGGATTAGAGAATTGAGAAAGTATTTTAAAAAAGAACTAACCCATTGGAATTTGTATGATAGATATCAAAGAATTTCAGTAGAAATTGCCTTGCTTCGCCCACTAAAGCTGCGTTACCGATTTTTGACTTCTGAAGTGGTAACTGAGATCGTTGGTTAGCAGTCAGTCTCATGATTTAGACTTCTCTTGACGAACAACTGAATTTGTACACTAACTGGTAAAATAGAGGCAGAAGTGCAACTCCCTACCCCTATAGGCAGTTCTACTCCTCATACATGTCGTTCAGCCAACTTCCACTATATCATTCCCTTTTATTTTTTTTAACTTATTTTTGTTCTTCTTTACCTGGGCCTCTAATCAACAACAAACCTGATGGTACGGCCCATCATTAAACCTGAGAGTTTAATGCAAATGCCCATAAAGTGCTATCGTATTCCAAGTCCATAGGCAGGTCCACTTCACTGTGCTCGTGGCTGGCGCAGAACGTTTACGGTTGTGGTGAATGACCACAATTTGAATTTAGAACTCCTTTACTGGGATTTAAAGTACCTTTTGTGTGATGAACCTGTACAAACTAATGAAAAAGTTTTCTCTCTCAATTAAATTTAGTCTGCATAGTATCAATGTTTACATCAAAAACTAAAATAATAGTAATTCATATGATAAAAGAAATAAAAGTCAAAAAAGAGTGATATAAAATTATTAGAAATGAATAGTAAATATAATTTTATATTTCCGACTCGTCCCATTCTTGCTGAACACCGTGAGTCCTTATCAAGGTAAGGTAAGAGTAATTAAGCCTCTATGTTAAAAAATTTTTATGTAACTTTCTCATTGAGGGTAATAAAGGATACACACACAATTTCTTTTAAATCGACTATGTTTTTTTCATTATCGGCGTGAAATTTTTAACACCTTAGAAGATTACGTATTAATTTCAGAAGAATAGGATGTAAGATCACTGCGTGAGTATATATGAAGAACTGAAGTCCAAACACTCACTGATCCGTAATGTTGATTATGCATATTAGATTCTTTAAAGACATTTTTCCCTCAGTAAATCCAACAGTGTGACATTGCTCATTTCTCTAAATACGGGCCAAATACCGAGTAGATGTGTTTGAAGTGGAAAATGGACTAGATGAGAACATTCAATAACTGCAGTAAATTTAATGGAAGAATTAATTCACTCATTACCATTACTTCAATGAGGTACGTGTTGATGACTAAAGGAAGTATGACATTAAACATTGTTCTTAAATTATTCAAAAATTTTTGATTGGATATTTTCAATTCAATAAACAACATTTAATGTAAATTCAGATTAGTTTTTGTTGAGAAGTACAGATCAAATCTTTTTGAAGTTCTTTTGTGTAGTGCAGTAGTCGTCAAACCATATTCCAAGCCGTAATAGAGCATTCCTTTGCTTACCTTGACAGAGGCTTTACAACTCATGACAAAGTAATGACTCTTTAGTAAGGTATGAGCTTTATGTTAGTTATCTCCTTTTATTGCTGGTTATATTATGCAGTTAAATTAGACTTGACTTCACTTTCAAGATCTAAGTATTACAAAGTATAAATCTAATATACAAATACCACTTGGCTCAGGTAATAGGCTTCATTATACTCATAAAAAACTAAGAAGAATTGAATGAGTTCACACTTACATACTGTTAAAAAAAAAAGAATAAATTAGTTTTAATATTCTTGAAAATTCTTCACGTTTTTCAAGAGATCTAGTTGCTTGAGAAACATCCTAATAATTTATATTTTTCTTCATTTTGAAATATAAATTAACGCCTAAAATCAGAAAAATATTACGGAAATATTCGGAAGTAATTGATAACAATTACTTAACCCATAACATTTGGTAACTGAAAACTGAAATTCATAAAATTAAAAGATTTTTACGATTTTATTGTTGACGGTTTCTTTGTAAGTATATTTCAATCTTGCTATAGGATTAAACGTTCAGGAGTTTAGTCCTGCTTAATTTATAAATTATAACTTTTCAGAAAATAAAGATACGTTTTACATAAGTAGGAGTTTAATTGTTTACTTTACTCCAAGTGAAGTACACGGATCATGGAACAATTCAATTTCGAGATTTTAACAGATTTTTGCATGCTTTGAAGTCCCCACAGTCCTTTTATGACGTTTTTCGATGGTGTATGTGTGTGTGTTTCCCCACAAAAATCCAGGAAGTCAAAAATTTTTGATGGATCAAATAAATATTTTACACAAAAGTGGATCTCATAGTGTTGATGAGCCACATTGTTTAGGAACAAATGCATGACGAGAGTAACTTTTTTGGCAAATTGTGTTTTTAGAAATTTTTTCTCCTAAACTACTAACTCTGGAAGCATTGGTTTAGAGGGGCCTCTTATAGAGGGTCTTCTTCTTTTTAAATTAATTATACTAGAATTAGGAGACATGCGGTTCAGAATAAAATTCATACTACTATACAAAATCCTTAAAACTAAATCTATAAATGCTATAGAATCGCCCGACATTAGCTAATGATATTAGCATAGGGAATTAATTTGAGTTTTTCTCATACATTTCAAAAATTTATTTCTATTTTTTCTAAATTTCATTAGAAACGATTGGAGACCAAACAAGGATACAGGCTTCTAAATTGGACCTTACTAAAGATGTATATAATTCCTTGAGAAGAGTAAATTCCTTGTTTGCGAGCGCTAAATTTTATGAAGGAATTAAAAATTACACTTTATCTCTTATCTCAAATATCCTGGTAAAATTGAAACTATTAATATCACAAGCATACTCTATTGAATATAAGACAAACAAGAACTGATCACTTTACATTTACCCATGTTCTTTTCTAATAGGTTTACATTGTTTAGTGTTAGCTGCTGATGGTGTGAGGATTGTCTTCAGTGAAATCGTATAAGTGTATATGACCATCTTCAGTTTGGTGTTCTTTTACTTCAATATCGTTGTATATATTAACCTGGTTACACACATGGTGGTTTTCATTTTTCCACCCTCAGATATTCAAGTCAAGTAAGGACAGAAAGTTCTCGGAAGAGTATCTTCAGTGGAGGCTTACTTTGAGTCAAAAAAATAATGTAGATCTAGATTACTCACAGTGTGTTATCTGATAAATAATTTACTGACGCCTTTAAAATTACAACTTCACCTGACTAAATGCCACCCTGAATATGCTAAGAAGAAAATGGAGTTTTTAAAGTGGATGAACTGAAGAGGCAAATACTTTATGCGACTGGTAGCTTCCAAGAGAAGAGAGGGGACATTGGGGAAATATCATACAGAGTTGCATATTTAGTAGTACGGAAGAAAAAAACCACACACAATTAATCTTACGTTGTATAAAAGAAATAATTACACTGGTTCTTGAACTACAAGAACTAAGTGATGCATCTCTTTCAAATAATACCATCTAGTGAAGAATCAGAGACATACCAGGTGATGAGAAAGATCAAATTATTGAAGGGATAAAAGTATCTCCAATTCTTGCTATAGATGGTCGATGAATCTACTAGCAATGACGTGCCAGCTGTGGTATACTGCCAGTATGTGTTCAAATGCATTATCAAGGAGGAACTGTTTGCTGTTAAACCTTGAAACGTCCAGTTTCATCACTGATGTGATGAAAGCTGTGTTATAGTTTTTTAACAAGCATGGTTTGAGCTGGAATAATCTTATTGGAATCACAAGTGAAGGAGCTCCTATCATGCTTGAGCAAGGTCGACTTTCCCAACAAAAGTAAAATCCAAAAAACCAAATGCATTTGGTGTACACTGCATCATTCCTCGAGAGGCTTTGGCTTCTAAATCGCATCCTACTGGGCTTTTCAAATGTTTCAATGGTGTTGTAAACGTCGTGAACTATATGAAAAACTCTGCTCTCAACACGAGACTGTTCTAGAAACATCATCATGGCATGGAATCAGAACATAATTCCTTACTCTTTTATACATCCTTCAGGTGGCTGTCTACACGGAAATTTTTGTCCCGCAGCCTCACTATTTACCAGGAAATTGAAATGTTTCTTGCTATACAGAAAAAATGTGACCTGTTGGAAATATTTACATCAAATACTCTGAGCTCCGCTTGATTATCTTGTAGATAAATTTGAAATCTTCAACCAGCTGAACTTAAGACTTTAAGGAAAGCATTCAAACTTGCTCCGCCACTGTAACTCAACACACGCACTTTTGGATAAATGGGAGTTGTATAAGAAGAGAGTGAGTGTAGGAAGATGTAAGATGTTTCCTCCATTGAATGATGTTCTTGCTGATGGTCTGCTTTCAAGCACCTTGTCGTAGAAAGTCACTGATTACTTGTGTCAGCTAAATAATGAATTTCGCCCTTACTTCCGTAACTTAAACCCTCAGTATCCTTTAAAAAAATCCGTTTTTATGTAAGGTTGGTGATATAGAAGACGCACGAGAAGATTTCATTGAATTTATCCACAATTCAACAGCCAAGAATGTGCTCCAGTAAAATTCCATGTCTAGCTTCTGGTGTTGAATGATGGAATCATATCCAAAAATAAGTGACTTGGCAGTTCCAGTTCTCTTAGCGTTTGCTTCAACTTAGCAGTGCAAAAGTAGGATTCTTCATTACTTTTAGTAAAAATAAAATCTATCAACAAACTGTCAGTCTAAGATGACTTGAGTTGTGCAATGGCTGCCACTTACCAAGGCTTCATGATCTGGTTGGAACCAAATTGAAACAAACAACTGTTCTCACAGAACAGAGAATATTTTGGAAAAATGTAATTTCCAAATGTAGAAATCATAGAATTTAACCTTTATCACTCCCAATAAGAAAGTCACATAAAAAATATTTAACATAGGGGCTTAATTACTCTTACCTTAATAAGGACTCACGGTGTCCAGCAAGACTGGGATGAGCCAGTCATTATTCATTTCTAGTAATTATGTATCACTCGGTTTTGATTTTTATTTCTATTATCATATAAATTACTATTATTCTTTTTTTTATGTAAACTTTGATACAATCTAGAATTAATTTAATTAAGTGAGAAACCTTTTGATTAGTTCGTACAGGTTTATCACACAAAAGGTATTTTAAATCCCAATAAAGGAGCTCTAAATTTAAAAAAAATTATTAGGTGTGGGAGAGGGTGGGAAAGGGCTAATTTTTATTCGGTAATGAGCACTTGTTATAAATTTTAGTTGTAACTAAGTAAAAACTTAAAGCAGAATAAAAAAGGTGTTGTATTATCGAAATGAAATTGATATATTTTGGGAAGATTGATTGGGATGAGTGCGAGTTGATGAGGAGAGAGATGTTATTCACCCAAGCTGGTCGGGAAGGTGAGACAGTGGGGCAGGTCGGGGCAGTGATGTCGCATACTTGGCACCAGCTGCACGCTGCCCTCGCAGCCCCCTGCTTTCAACTTGTCGTCACGGCTTCCATTAAACCCTAAATAGGCTGCTGATATTCAAAGACAATCCCTTCAAGTAATATCCTTCTTACTAGACTATCATTCAATCAATCATTTAACTCGGTAGCTTCTCGGTAGTCATGTCTGGCTATGATGTCTTGCCACGTTAATATTATTTTATTTTCCAGTTTAAGATCTGATAATGTTTAATTTATTTCATTAGTCATATTAACAGCACTAAGTTAATTAATAAGAATAATTTTCAATACCCACAGTTATAGGCTTTCATCTTTAGTGCTCTTCAAGAGGCGAAAAGATTAGCTCATTCTGTATATGGTGCCCACTTGAATTATGGTTGAACCACATTACCCGATATTCTGTAGCCTTCAAAAATTATTCCTTTTAAAATTATCAATAAGTCCTTTAAAATTAATAATTATTAAATTAATTTGTATGGATTAATTATTATTAATTATTAATTGATTAAATTATTAAATCTTCTTAAAATTAATTAATAAAATTAATAAATTATTTATAAAATAATTAAAAATCAATTTGTGAAACTTTGTCAAGTTGGATTCACGTTTGGTGAATCTCAGTTCCATCAACCACAAAGAAAATGTAACCATTCCTAGAACACAATATTCGAAGAGACTATAGATTGAACTTAATGGTTAAAATACAATTTGAAATGTATTGGTTCAGAAAATATCAGTTATAACCCATAAAATTATTTAACCAATTTAGTACCATATGGTTAAGACAGTTTTTTAGAGGTTGGACAATAATAAAGTGGATTCCCCAGGAATATCGCCCAAAACCTATACAGTTCTTCTGGACCCTAGATATAAGAGCTGTTTTTTAGAGGTTGGACAATAATAAAGTGGATTCCCCAGGAATATCGCCCAAAACCTATACAGTTCTTCTGGACCCTAGATATAAGAGCTGTTTTTTAGAGGTTGGACAATAATAAAGTGGATTCCCCAGGAATATCGCCCAAAACCTATACAGTTCTTCTGGACCCTAGATATAAGAGCTGTTTTTTAGAGGTTGGACAATAATAAAGTGGATTCCCCAGGAATATCGCTCAAAACCTATACAGTTCTTCTGGACCCTAGATATAAGAGCTGTTTTTTAGAGGTTGGACAATAATAAAGTGGATTCCCCAGGAATATCGCCCAAAACCTATACAGTTTATCTGGACCCTAGATTATAAGGGCTGTTTTTTAGTGGTTGGACAATAATAAAGTGGATTCCCCAGGAATATCGCCCAAAACCTATACAGTTCTTCTGGACCCTAGATATAAGAGCTGTTTTTTAGAGGCTGGACAATAATAAAGTGGATTCCCCAGGAATATCGCCCAAAACCTACACAGTTCTTCTGGACCCTAGATATAAGAGCTGTTTTTTAGAGGCTGGACAATAATAAAGTGGATTCCCCAGGAATATCGCCCAAAACCTATACAGTTCTTCTGGACCCTAGATATAAGAGCTGTTTTTTAGAGGTTGGACAATAATAAAGTGGATTCCCCAGGAATATCACCCAAAACCTATACAGTTCTTCTGGACCCTAAATATACGAGCTGTTTTTTAGAGGTTGGACAATAATAAAGTGGATTCCCTAGGAATATCACCCAAAACCTATACAGTTCATCTGGACCCTAGATAAGGACTGTGTTTTAGAGGTTGGACAATAATAAAGTCGATCCCCGAGGACTATCACCCAAACCCTATACAGTTCATCTGGACCCTAGATTTATATTCTGTTTTGTAGAGGTTGACAATAATAAAGTGAGTTCTAACCACTTTTCCTTTAGCTATCGTAAAAATCTAGAAGCAAAACATAGACAAGAGATCAAAAACTCACTACTATATTTTATATTTCTACCTGACAATAAAAAAGTCAAAATATAGAATTAAATTTTTGTGTTCTCTTGTACATTTTTTTCCACTGAACTTATTTGGTTTCCTTGGTCGAACCGTTTTATATATACCATACATTGAAAGAAATACATTATACGAAAAAACAATACAAAATAAAATACAATACATCTCTCTCACTCTCTTTGCGTCTCTTAGTCTTTTTTAGTTTTCTCCTAACAAGGAAGAACATAATTATAGTTAAAATTCATAAACATATGAACACATTTAAAAGTGTTTCAGTATTACTTAACAACAAATAAAGATGTAATGTCTCTTCCAAAAAAACATGTACAACCAGGAATCAATAATATAATAAAATTTATATTTCAGCATAGTATTTGTTAAAACAGATTAAACATCTTAGCATTTTAGATATCAAATTAACATCTCTTAAGCACTTCACAAATTTCTTTCTGAAAAATATAAAACATAGATTGAAAAATTAGGTTGGATTCTGTTAAAGAACTTTCAGAGTTAATGTACATAAATCCGTTGAACAGAGCAGATTGCACTTATTCCGAGTAGAGGCTCCCGTTTTAGGACTGTGTTGCCTTTTCCTAAGAACTTTATGTTTTTTTAATGTCATATTGGTAAATGAAACACTTTAGTAACGTAGTTTTAGTAGTTCAGAAACAAAAAAATATTTCTTAATTCATTACCCACACAATTTAGTATCTTTTTCAAAAACTATTGACTAATATAATTACGAAAAACGAATATAATTTATACTAAGAGACAAAAGCTATGGATGAATAGATTTTTATAATAATTAAATTATAATAATTTAACTATGCAAAATTAAGCATAAATTAAGAAAAGAATAATTTTTGACAATCTTTGTATTAATTCTGATTTGAGGTAAATATTGAATCGGAACAAATTCCGATTTATTTGAAATCAGATTAGAGACTCTACAATATAGAAATATCAAAACAGGTATATTAGTATTTGAAGTAAAAAAACTGCTAATTTAATTACTGTCATTATTTATCACCTAAGGGGAGGTGTGGCGTGTTAGTATTGTTATATCATGACGAGATTCTCACCTTCGCTGTCCCGCACAGTCAACACACACCTTCAACCTTGAGTATATTTTATACTTTGTTACAAGTAAAGTATAGTGACCATGAAAAAAACTTACTTTGTGAATATGACGAATTTATGGGTTTTGAGGTCCACTGATTTTGGTCGATGTGTGTGTGTGTGTCTTAAATGTTGGTTTTCGCAAAGTCTCAATTAACCTTCCTTCCAAATTACTTATTAAAAATTAAGTAATAAAGAACAATGTTAACACCACTGTCGTGGAAGACATACTTCCACTTACCGTGTATTACAATATCAAGTAGACTAGGGACGTAAGATTTCTAATCGAGACCTGATACCCCAGACCTCTAATGTAACATTCGTACTAATGTAATGCACATTCAGACAAGCTGTCAAGTAATCAAGACTTTTCACCGATCTGTGATGACCCCCAATAAACATTCTGAGGAGGCCCATGTCATTCGAATCTCCACGGTTCAGCTGGTATTCGAACAGCGATATTGATAACTTACAGTTATTCTAATCTCTCTATTTCAAATACAAACGTCCATGCTTAAATATTCAGTTTAGTGCTGAAACAAAATACTTTAAAATAATATTAAGTGAGTGAGTTGATTCGCTCGTGACAGGTCATATTTCTCAGTCTTGTCAATAACATTCTCCTCTTTTCCACACACCCACACTGTAACCTAGTTTAAGCAGTAATGTTAATATCTTATAAGTAGAAGCCTGACCGTGGGTTAACAGTAAATGCCGATATAAATTCATTTAGAATCGTGAAGATGACTCATGGTCGTTGACAGCTTGATAAACTTGCTGTTATTAGTAATAGGTACATAGTTACTCCCAGATAAGTTTATTGTTTCATCATAGACTCATATAGCTGCATTGTATGCTTTGCTATTCTAAATCACCCGCTATTTGATATCCCAATATAACCCCATACAGAAACATAAAAATCCCACTATTTGGCTGCATAGAACGGACTAATCTAATCAGATTCAAAATAAATAGCGATCCCTTAAAATGTTTACTGCACAGAAGCAGTCATATATGCCCCAATTTTACAGCTATGAAGAATAAATATGATAGAAGGTCAGAGAGGAGCTGTTACGGGAGAACCAACAATAGAGAGCTAATTGCCACTAATCTGAGAGAATGCGAATCAGCCACCATTTTCTGTAAATCATAACAGCTTTTTCTTTTAAAAGTTGGATCATTAGAAAGACCTCTACCAGTTAACAAGACCTCAAATATTTATATTTAGATGACGTTTAATAATGAAGATGTTTGTCGGTGTGCACAAGTTCTCCCACGGGCAGCTCCCCCGCTGTAGGCCACTTTTAGCTTCACCCACACCTTTATTCAGTTTTATTTCATCTTTACCACTCTAACTTACATACATGGATCAACAAATAAACTCTGTAAAAAAGACCCGAAACAACGCAACCAATAGTTTTATTTCTACAAACGATTCACGGCTACCTTGAATGGCCATAATTTTTCAATAATTACATAAGTATATATCTTTTGCGATTTGAATAACAGTATTGCTTTTCTTCATCTAGCCTTGGTTCACCAATCCACGAAATTGTCTCCTGATGACAACAGATTTGGAAATACTGAAGTTGGTTTTTGATATTTGTCTGACTAGTTTTCAGGTAATTTCTGTATTTTTATAATTTCAAAAGTCAGTACGATGGTTATAAAAAATAATTAACACACTGTTAGTGTTAAATTTGTAATAAGAGAATATGTAGATCCTACGGCCTAAGCAATCAGATCCAAGACACTAACAGAAAAGAATTTTGCTCCACCATTCTAAAAACTCTTTCAATTCCAATAAAAATTAGTCAAAAAATAGTTAATGCAAATCAGTTTATTCATTCAGTGTTTACAAACTTAACAATCACTTATTTTTGCTTGAAAGGAAACATGACTTTTTCAACGGAGGTGAAAAATAACGTTTAAAGAATTTTACTATAGCCTGTATAGAAACTAGTAGCAGTCGATGAAAATAATGTTTATATCTATCATTCAGAAATACTTGACAAGATTTAGCGAAGGTTAGTAAAAGAAGAAAGACTGACGCTGTGTGGAGTCAGGCTGGAGGCTGGGCGGGTGATGGACCATCATCTCGGACAGGCGGTCTACGAGCTGCGAAGGCGGCGGCGCCGTGGAGCCCTCGCCAGCCCCGAACGCCGATCGCCACCCTCCTGCCATGCGGCTCAGTCGCAGCCAGTTCTCGGCCTCGAGAATGCACGTGCAGTCCTTCTTGTTGCCTTGGGTCTGCAACAGCCACAATCACACTCTTAACTAAACAAAAATCACATAGGTAACTAACTCGCACCACATCTTCTTCGAGTACTCTTATTGAAAATGTATCATTTATACGGATTGCATCTCTAGCGTTACAAGCAATTTCCTTTGTAATTAAATGAATTGTATGAATATAGCTATTTGAGGCGATTGACATGCAAGAAATCACATTCCTAAAAAAATTGGTAAAAAAATGCCAATAAAATCTGAAGTGGCCTACACTCAACACTCAATTTAACTATACGTAAACATAACATCAACCTCGTTGGCAAGCAGTACAGTTTTTGTTTTATTTTAAGATAGCAATCATGATGAAGTTATACTATCCAGTAAAGTATTTTTAAAACTATAGATAATCAATTTAATGATTTCTTTTTGTTTATTACAAATATTAATATTTTCCAGTTATAACAAATATGAATGGTTGATCTGGAGTCTAGAACAATCAGACTTAGTATTATTACCAGGACAGAAACTATTGACATGTGAGCTGAGCTACCATATATGTCATAATGAGCTTCCCTTTGTCATTTTTAAAAACAGCTTTGGATTTTAATTTCTTATGAAACTTCAAAATTGTCCTTAAACAATGGTCATGCACTTCTATTGCTTGTAGGTATAGTTTTCTAAGAATCTTTATCCTCCTCATGGCAACTACCAATCTACATTCAGATACCATGTGACTAAGGTGTCCACTTCTTCCAGACTGTGTCAGGGCGTCTGTAATGTATATTAGATATACTACATATATTTTTAAATTCTTATTTGAAGATATAGTATTTTCTTACAAATGTAAGTTAAATTAGAATGAATTTTTTAAAATTATAGACGGTTGTTTTACCAACGTACAACTTTTGTGTTCTTCTTCATCCATTTTTCAATTGTTCCAACCTTTTCTAAACAGAAAACTGACTCATTTCCTTGCATTCCCTTGTGTTATGTACCCACATTAGAGTTAACTTATTTTTACTCGTTTCATTATTGATTTTTTGACTCATCAGTTTACCAGACTGGAACGCCTTTGTTGAAATTAGGTACTTTCCGCTCCAGATGATAATTTATGATACTATTTACTAAATACCATTTGATCATTATGTATTAATGCATCCTGAATTTATGGATTAATCAATGTTTCTATTTCTACTGATTCAAAAGAAGAGCAGACTAATTCTTTTAAGCTTTAAAGCTTTTCGACACTGATTCTTTTGTTTGCCCTTGCGGTAGGTATGTTAACCCCTATAAAGATCAATTTTTACCAAAAAAAAAAAACATCTCGTGTTAATATAGATAGAGCTATTCCCATTATTAATGTGATAAAACTAATCTAATATTGGAAGCTCATGAGATATTAGATATGAAATCGTATTAGATACATCACGTTACGACAATATCCAATAATACATTTTAAGTTTATAGAATCTCCCGACCATCGGCTTACAAATAGCCGTATTTTGTAAAACTCCAAAAATAATGGAGTTTTTAAACATACGTCGGACAACTAGATATATTGATGAGTACAACATGTAGATTGATTACAACATGCGGTATTCTCGATAGTCAACCATCTTTCATCCTGGAGAGCATCAGAGAATATATGGATGTTTGGCGAATACTTACATAGTTTCAAGCATTTTGTTGTATTCATATGTCATACCAAATCATTAAAATAATTTCTTCTATATAATCTTAAAACATAAATTATGTTTAACTCAATTTTAAACGAAAACATTTCTTAATCAAGAAATCAAACCCGTCAAGTGCAGCAGAGTCCTGGCAGAGTTAGAGTTCTTATTGCTTTATTACCTCTTGTTGTGATTAAAACTTAGTGTGACGTTTTTCCTACCATACCAATTTTATGATGAGTTCTCTCAGAAAATTTCATACCTTTATAGTTATCTGTTTAACGCAAAAAAATTTTTTTTCTGATATTTGAAAATGTACCCATTAAAATTCAGCTGGCTATAAAATTAAAATTTTGAAAAGCTTATATTTTTGAGTACAATTTCATTACAATCAACCAAATGGTTTGTTTAACCTGTATCATTTCTGAAAGTTTTGAAAATCAATCATAAGTCGACATCTTTATGTGTAATTGCAAAATATATATACCTAGTTATTACAAAATTATTATTTTTTTTACTTTGTTGTAAATATTTATTTAATTTATAAAAAACCCAACATTTCAAAAGTTAGTAGTTCAGGAGGAGTTTCATAATAATGACAAAATTTTAACTCTGTAGAGGTAGTAGTTAAGGGTACCAAATATCTAAAATAAAATTTTGCCCAAAAAGTTACTTTCCCGTCATGTAATACGTAGTGTTAAAAAAAATAGGGCATATCTACACAATAAAACCCAGTTTTTCATAATATATACAGCGTGCCCACAACTTCTAAATACACACCCACCAATAATCCACACACAGACACCGTCAACATAACGTCAGAAAAGGACTTTGAGCAGCTCAAAACGTGTAAATCAGTCAAAATATCGAAATAGAAAATTTTGGTGATAAATAAAGGTATCAAATATTTAATAGATAATAATAATAAGCGCATAAGTTGCAAAATAAATATATATCCCAACAAACAAACAGCCTAAGTCATCACCTAGTTGTCACTCTGTGAAGGTGGAATTATACGGAAGCGCTCGAATGGGGAGGAAAATTTAGGAGGCAATCATTTATAATTTCAATAGAAGTCTATTTTATACAAACTGACTTCTGTTATTGAAAATTTGTTTTTTTTTTCAGATAATGTAAGTTCTATACTAATTACAAAATTTCAGTTCTCTGGAGTTAGTAATTCAAAAGGAAAAAACTGAGAAAAAGTTCTCATAATGAGGAATAAAAGTTGCTATCCGTGATGCAATATTTGGGATGAAAGCGCTCCTATATTTAATAGTTTTAAATTTAAATAGTTTTAATTTAATCCTTATATTTAATAGTTTTAAGACGAGTCAGTGTTAAGATAGGCTACAAAAGGAAATTTATATATTCCAGACCACCACATCATGCTCGGAAATTCGATGGCCTCTTTTAGGGCAAATGGGTAAAAATTCATGCTAAATATGCTCTAAATAACTTAACAATGGAAAGTATTATTTTAATTAAAACCTATTATTGAACGGCAAATAAGTATAATGGTAAAAACAATAATAACTACAGTTGAATAAGTTTTTTTAAGTCTAAAAAGAAATTGAAAGTATGCCCAAAGCTAGTGTGGTGAGCAATGACTTCGAAGAAATCTGTCATCAATGACTCGCAGTGCCATAACGCCGAGGTTACCGCAAGATGACGTCTGATGATCAGTCTTTATGATAAATGAAAAGAGTTTCTCCATGCAAGATTGTATTTTAATTTCACCAACTTCAATTCATTTTGCACCAATACAGGACTTTCCGACTGCAGGCGCAACATCTTTCATACCCCAGGTGAAAGGAAAGCATACAGGTAGATATACAATATATAATTGGTTTCTCATAATAAAGTTACTTTCCTTTTTATTTACAGATAACCTTAAATTTTCATATAAGAGAGAAAGAAGGAGAGGGAGAGGGAGAGGAAGTGAGAGAGAGAGAGAGAGAGAGAGAGAGAGAGAAAAAGAGAAGCGGGACAGCAAGGAATGAGAGGGGGACACATTTATACTGAATTAGAGCTAATTTTTGCGTACTATTTTGTTATAATAGTTTTCTATTGTTTTATCATTCCATATTAATTCGCATTAATTCATTCGTTGCTCTACGTTGTACATCAGAATATTCATATTCCATAATGTAGTGGTTCAAGTAATGGCTGGGAAAGCCTGCTCCATTCGTTCGGCAATGACTAAATTTCTACTCTGAGGGAAATTTTCTAAAGACCATCTTCGTCCCACAGAGAGTCTTTAGTACAAAATAGGTACTAATATTAAGGTAATTCTTCGATGATACGATGAACCTGATATTTTTTGCACACATTTTTCTTACAAATTAGGAACATTATGAGTCTTAAAGGAATCATTTTGGTGCAATGCTTGAGTGAGGAAGGAGTCATGATAAATGCTGTTGAATCGATGAATCCGACCTTATATGTAGAAGAATTAATCCAGAAACTATAGAATAGATTACAGTAATATCGTAAAAGAATAATTAGTGGACGTATTGGATCTACCACAGTTGTAAAAGCTAAAGAAAGTTCTCAGACAGGTAAGATATCCAGTTGTTGATGACCCACTGAATACTCCAAATAATATGACTATGGCACGTAGAAGAGTAAGCCTGATGGTACTGCCTTTCAGATGATGCAGCACACGTCCCAAAAATTGATGAAAGATGGTAAATGGAGGAATATTTGGTTATAAATCTATCAATAACTGTCCTTATATCTTTCTGAACCAGAAAAAGAATAACCTAACTATGAAAGTTACTGACATACACCTGGAGGGCCTTTAGATCAAATAATTAATAGTAAAAGCCAAGTAACAGACCCACTGGCTAAGGAAAGAAAAGACATGTTCTACTTTAAGAGACTATTTCATAGAACATGTGGTCTTACACGAAATCTTCACTTTGGCTATACAAATATATTATTACTGCTGTGGTAAGACCAACGATAGTTTGAACAATATATATTAGTTGGATGCAATGCCCTTTGTAGATATTATTTTACAGGGAGCCTCAAAAGAGAATAGAAACGATCGCCTGGATTGAATGTTTCCCGATTTCAATAAAAGGGCTCCAATTGGTAATACTGAAGAGTCGTAAATATAATAATGAAACAGTGTACAACTTATAAATTAATACAACTTATAAATAACAATAAGTTGATTTTCATGTGAGTACCTGGACAAAATGAAACACCTGGTAATGCGTTAGTCAACAATTTCGAAATGTTTGGAACCATACAAACCTCCTGCAGTCTCAAACACTTTAACACTATACACCTTAGATTTCAGAGGATCTGGCAGATAAAGAAGAAAACAGAATAACTGGGTCCAAATTAGTTTACGAAGCTCTCTAAAAAGGTCTCTAAAACAACCAGGTCCAATTTAATTTGATAAGCTCATTCCAACTGAACTACATTTGTAAAGAATACTGTATCTTCAAAGGGAGAATTGGAACATCTACTGAAAATTTGTCCACTTAACTACTATGAATGGAAGCTGTATTATACATCATATGAAAAATACAGACTCTCTGTCTAGAAGAGGTGGAAACCTTTCATGATATTATTTCTGAATGCGAGCCAGTCACCTTGGAGAAGAAAACGATTTTTGTCAAATGACACCTAAAACAGTGTAAATGAGGGATACTTGTCTATGTATATTTATGACGGTCGTTAAAGAACTTAACATTTGAAGTTGAGTTCATGAATATGACAGGTTTGGACGCGGGGGATACGAGTTCGATCTGATGTAATCCTTCAGTTTAATACTTTTAATAGCACGTCAGTTCGATGAATCATTTCAAGTTTCTTATACCTGATAAAATGATAATAGTTATATTTAAGTAAATGATATATTAGTCATTAATATGCATGTATAGCCACATTAAAACAAAACAAAAAAATCAGTTGGTTGTTAACAACACTTACAGTGAAGTTTAGAGCAGGCCACTCTATATTTTGTTGTTTACTGACAATTAGTTTGTCTATTATCTTCTATTAATAATAATGTTATTTGAATCTAGTACAGAAACTCATTTTTTATTGACCTCTTTCTATAATAGTCAACTGCCTTGAGTATGTCAGGTTGCTGTGTCAAGAGTTTTCATTTGAAGATAGAATTACCTAGTCATCAGCAACGGTAGCTAACACGTCATGAGGATATTCTGAAATGTCAGAGGTTTGATGAAATTAAAGCCTTCCTTGCTAATCCGCTAAGGAAAACTTCAAATATTTAAAAATATTTATTACTCCTTGTTACACGGCTAACACGTATCAGATCATTACAGAGACAAAAATATTATACCTTGTCAATAATTGTAAAATACTAATTTATTTATCAAGGATGTCCAAATTAATTAATAATTAATAAGAAACATCTTATTTCAAGCCAAGGTTTCGCCCAAAATTGGTCAGCATTCTCAAGGCTAAAAACAATTTATTAAAAATTAGTAATACTGTAAACAATTCGGAAAAAATACCTTCTCAAAATATGAAATACCAGAAAACAAAAACACAATAAGCAACACCACAAAAAAATAAAAATAAAACCAAACTGCACAATATTGTATTTAGGGACAGACGTATTTATAACATTATTACTTTATTATTATCAAAGCTAAAAACAATTTCAAAGATTGTAATATTACAAATAACAGAAAACATAAATACAATAAGCACTAGTACAAAAAAAGAAGACAAAAAAAAGGACAATGTTATTTCCTTACAGATTGCTTGTATTTTTTTGCAATATTATTATTATAATTTTTCTATAATAATAATAATAATATTTGGAATTGTTTTAAGCTTTCATAATAATAAAGTAATAATGTTATAAATACATCTGTCCCTAAAAAAATAACATTGTTGTTTTCCTTTTTCTTTTTTTGTAGTGTCGCTTATTGTGTTTTCTAGTATTTGCTCTTGTATGGAGTTGTTTGATATTTTTCCCAGTTGTTTATAATATTACCAAGTTTTGATAAACTGATTTTAGCCTTGAAAATACCGAATAATTTTTGACGAAACACCGGCTTGAAATTGAAATAAAATGTTATTCTTTTGGACCTAATCCTCGATAGATAAGTTGAGAAGCTATATCAGTAATAATTACGAAGTTTTACATTAAAATCATTTCTTTATACACTAAATGCCAGATCGAGATTTCGATAAGGTTATACTGAATATACATATAAATAAGAGAAGGATGGAATGGGAAGTTAAGTCAAGGGGTGTGAGTGTCCTAGAAGTGAAGGAGGAGGTCACACGAAGGAGCATGTTCAGTCATCATTTGGTCACCAAACCATTGCAGAAGAGGGCGCACAGGTGAATCATCAAATGGCAAACTCCCGCCAACACCCTTACATTCCATGTCTCTAGTAAACCACTGCTAGCAATCACACCAAGTTCTGCAAAAATATCACTTGATGTGGTGGGAGAACTTATTATGTAATAAATACATCGGCGACTAATAAATTTTAATTCTTATGACTGCTTCAATGTTTAAATGTGTAACAGAATGGATAAATCCTAACATAAACAGATATATGAAAAAAATAAGAAAACATAATACATTTCAAGTCAATCCGGAATTTGAATGATTACTTGAAATAAGTACAAGCAACTGAAGTTTTAACATATGTATTTCATCGTATTATCAGATACTACGAATTCAAACCGATGACTCAGGAATTGAAAGAGAGACTCTTTAGTCAAGACAAGACAGCTTGGCTGCGAAACTGGAAATCACCAAACCGATTTTAGGAAGAACCACTTTGTAAAATGATCACACTCGAAGGTATTTTCAAGAGCTATTAATTAACAGTGAATCATTAAAATAAACATTGACTCTATTGAGTAAAGTGGGGAATTATATTCTATTCAAAAGAATACCATTCAGTTTTAATATTTTACTGTTTCACAGAATATCTATATTCTTTTTAAAATTAAAAAAGGATGATGATATAAAACAATATTGAACTTTAATGTTCTGATGGATTTCAAAATGCAGAATGAAATAATATACCCTAATCTGTAGCCACCGTGTCTGCTACTAGAGAGAGGTGAGGGAAGGGGGAGTTGGCCTGGATCTAAATATTACACGTGTTTTTATAACCCCAAGCACGTTCGACTTTGCCTTCAGTTCTATTAGAAGTGGATATTGCTGATCACCAGACAGGAAATCCTTCATTCAAGTACTTGAAGAAACCATAGGGGAAAACTACTTAAATTTTTTTACCTTAAATAACTGAAACGATTTTTGAAACATTTTTTCGAAAAGGAGGCCAGATTAGCTCAGTGGTTAACGTACTCGCCTCTGAACTGGTAGGTCCGGGGTTCAATAACCACCTGGCCCTCGATTTATTCGCGTGCCAGGTGGATAAATCTCAGCAATTCGTCCCTCGGAGAGGATGTTAAACCGAAAAAATAGGTGCTAAATAATAAATGAGTCACAATTTCCGCACCTAGAACAACACTAAACGGTGAAAGCTTTATAAGTGTGGGCGTTGGAAAACAAACAAACGTTTTTTCGAAAGGGAATCAGTTTCCTATAGCGGAAACGTGTTCGGAAGCTTTCCAAGTTGTGCCCTTCTTTTTTTATTTTCGAGGGAGTAACCCCAAATGCTTGGGGAAAGCATCGGGGATCCAGGGAGGGTTGTCTATTCAGAATAAGCGTTCGACTTCCCTGAACTGTTATGGGCACTGTTAAGTTTTCCCCAACTCTCCTCCTTCCTCGTCTACTTCGTCTACCTTTAGGGAGGCGTTATCCATCTCTAACCACAAACCTCCAAAACTTAAATCTGTTTTATATTAGGAAAATGAAAAACCGTCATACGTCGTACGATGTTCTTGGAGTCGTTGGAGCGCTTTTGGACGTAGTCCATCTTCAGTCACAACTAATCTAAGGAGCTGTTATCATTGGGTTTATACTTCTTATCCACTGCTATTTAGATATTGTTATTGATATTATTGGGTTATTTTTGAATTAAGTTTATATTATCTAGTATGATTCTTTTATATTTATTTACGCGTCATAGTGTGTCTCCAGACGTCTTTTTATATTTATTGATGGTTTACATAGAATAACGGTTTTAAACCATTATAAATATATGGACAGCCATTATGACGACGTAAATAAATATAAAAGAATTAGACTCTGATAATGTAAACTTAATTTAAAAATAATTTGGTATTGAAGAAAAGGTATAAAACGCAAAGAAAAAGAAATTGTCACCAAAAAAGGGCAAAGAAACGAGTTCCGGAACAAATAAGAGAAACATCGCCTGCCAATTGATGTGAAGTCCCTAGACAAGGCTATTGCTACTGTGAATACTGAGTCTAATTCGATAAACTATACTAATGTTTAGAATAACAGATCTGTTTAAATGCAGAACCGATAATTACCTTGTAAAATATCAATCTCGCATTTGGGATTTATTACCTTTTCTTGATAGTGAGATATCAATATTCCCATTATTTATATGCAAAAAGAAAGCACTACTTTGATTGGCTCTCGCAATTGAATTTTAGGAATCCTTTCTTTCTTCAGCTCCCTGAATTCAAATCTTTTGTGGTCGATCCCTAAGAACTTCAATTCATGGTATAACTCTAACACGTACTAGTTACTTGTTCGAAAGATCTTAATGGCATTTCTGAATTTCTGACAGTGGTTTGGACGCTAAATTTTAATTCATATGTTGATAGTGAAATTTCGTTATATATTTGTATCGTTCTATAGTCTTCTGTTCCAGAAATAAATTAGAATACTTTTGTTTTTCTATACCACACCTTAACAGACTTCTATATTCTATTGACGTTATGTCACTTGATACTGCGCTGAGTATTAAGTTGTAACACATTTATAAATACTAATAATTTATTAATAATACAATATAAATCATTGAAGTCACTGGAAAAATCATTGGACCATTATCAGTCTCAGATAAAGTTTTAAACAGAATACCGTGGTAAATGTGTTGATATTTATTTTACGTGCTATTTTTGTGATATCATTTAATACGCATAAATAAGGTATGTCTATCTATAACTACTTATTATCTTTAATATACCAATGTGTATAGTTTTGCTGAGAGGCACTAGAAATTCAAATCAAAACCTTGCCTACATGAAAATAGACGCGTAGTTATCTTTAGCATATTTTCTATTTTCATACGCGACATTGTATCGGTTATATTTTCAAGGGCCCATTAGACTTGACATAACCCAGGCTTGCTCTGTATTTATACACAACTTTTATATGAAATAAACAGAATTAATTGACAATCAAATGAACTAAGATTTGTCTAATAAAAATACTATTTCACTTTGGTAAAGTAGCAAACGGTATAGCAGGAAAGAGTGTTTCTCTCTGATTTTGACTGAATGCAGCAATTAATATATTTTGAATCTATTAAAAATTAGACAAAAAACTAGTGTTATCAGGATAACAAAAGAAAAACGATTAAACGTCTAGACAGAATCCATGAAATAAATAATACAGTTAATAACTGCTGTTACTTAATAAAACTCATTCATCGCATTTAATAATGATGACGTATTCAATAAATTATTACGTCATCCAGGCAGCAGAAAAAATTGGGCTTGCAAAACTACCTAAAAATCGATCCCGCTAGCAAATAGTTCAGAAGACCTGTAGGCCGCTTATGTCATAGGGTCTAGACCTGTGTATTAGCCATGGAAGAAATCGATAAAAGCACTTGACCAAAGGTCGAAGGTCCATAGCAACTTTAAAAACTATTTGAATTTCATAAAGAGGTATGTTTGTTGTTTGTTAATTTTTTTGTCAATTGCAACCATGCTACGTTGGAAGTATTCATTTTTTTACGTTTGAGGACTAACGAAATCGTGTAAATATTTGTATTCATAAATTTAAATAAGCTATCTTTTAACACTTTATTGTTAATATCAATTCACTAGCAATCAGTTCCTCATCAATTCGAATAATAACACATAAATTCCATCAAAGTGAAACAATTTGGCGATTCCTAACTGCGAAAATATTTTCATAAATTTGAACGTTTAGTACTGTGTACCCAATATCAGGGTCCTAGAGAGCATTTACACAGAACTTTATGTATGATTTTATTAAACTTGACACGGATTAAAAGATTGCTTTATCTAATCTTCAAAATTACAATGAAATTTTCTTAAAGAAACCGATTTAGAAACATTATGTTTAATATCGTTAAGTCATATAAAATTCATGAATATGAAACTGAGCGAACCTTACCATTACAAACGCTCCACCGGAAAATTGCAACCCAAATCCATCAACATGATTTTGTGTGACTCTCAGAGAGATAACGTAAGCTCTCAAAAGTTATGTTTGACTTAGCCCACTTCCAAAACGCTTACTGCCCAAAGAATGAAAATATTATTTATAGGTGGGATGTGTGTGTGACTCAGAATGAGAGATTACTTAAAGTGAAAGCACAGACGAGGGCGTGAGGAAAAGAAAGTAATGCTAATCAAGGTTGTAGGGGTTTTTTGATCTTCTTCAACCAAGTAAAGAGACTGGGGTAAGAAAAGAGAAGAGAGAACTGAGAATAGAATTAAAATGGAAGAAACGGGACAACTTAAGTTTATAGGAAATGCTGAGAAATGTGTGAAATGAAGGCCTACAATCCACCTTTCAAACTGTATACTTACCTAATTTTAGTATGAAATTTAAACTATTTCTGTAAAGACACTAAATTATGTACAAATATCTTCTGAGAAAGTGAATGTCAAAGAGGTAGGACGGAAATCTTTTTAAAAATTCATTACTAGTCAAATTTGATTAAATTTAATCCATACACATACTATGTAAAATTAATCAAGAAAGGTATCGGAATTGCCTAACTTTTTAAGAGAGCAATTTTCAAAGAGAGAGGATAGGTGAGAAGCCTTACTTAGGAAATTATACATATATATCCAGTATGGATTAAATTCGAGCTGTATATACGATAAACTATGTTATTTAAAATTTTCCAGGGAAGACAATGGAAGTGATACATCGATATACACTCTTACATGGATACACTCTGTATCCATATACAGAGCTATGGACATCGAATCAAAAATGCATACCTATATTATTTAGACCAAATTTATACCGTTTCTATAAGAAATTGAATTATGTGAAAACTATTTTCGAAGAAAGTTGTTTCTAGGGGGAAAGTCCTCTTTAAAACAGAATATGATTTTGATTTAAATTTAAATCATATGACAAGAGATAAAGTTATATGAAACATTTTATGTGGAATGAAAGTAATACTATGTTTTAAACGATCCAATTTGTTGGCATAAATCTGGCAATAACAGCTTTAAGACATAATCCTCCATAACTATCAATAATACCGAAGTAGTCATTTTCACAAATAATGTTACAATTTTTGAAGACTGCTTCAGAACAAAGTCAACGACGGATATATCTGCTAATAAATAATACAAAATAAAATTATTATTAATAATAACGATTGATGTTGGAATCCAGGAACAGATCTGTCTGTCAACAGTAAATATACACCTCTTCCAAAGCCCCCAAAGAGACTGTCTGACAGACTAAACGATTTTTTTAAGAATATCTTCAAAGAAATAATTATTGAGACAGACTGAATGAGAATTATCATGAAAGCCAAAGGGAAGGCTGCTGCGACAGCGAGCAGAAGACACGTGACAGTTATTTCACGGCGTCGGATTAACACCATGTCAGACGAAAATAAAAAGCATCACACTGATGCAGTCTAAACTGTTAAAACACAGTTAACGAAAATATACCTCACGTTTAGAAGTTTTCGCTAAGGAATAGGAAGCACCTCTATCAAAAATGAAGAAGTAGAAGTAAGGGGAAAGTATAGGAAAAACCTGCTTAATAACAATGCCAAGCGTTGACCTGCATCTCGAGTAGCCTTTATGACATGAGAGGAATAACAACTATTGGCAACAATGCACTGTGGCTAATGTTTAAATCGCCTTCAGAAATCCTGCATGAAAGGATATTCCTCATTACACAAGAGATCCCACATGACACTAAGAAAAGCAATAGATCTCAGAGATCTCAATTAGCCATACATGTGACTTAACGTTGTACTATTCGTTGATTATAAAACAAGCTACCAATTACAGGAGGTATTCATTAAAAGTCATTTTGAATATACTCTCTATCAGTAACTACTATTTCTAAAATTGTTAAATATTAAACTATGAAGTTAAAAGTACCGCCTTTTTTTAAAAAAATAGACATAAAAATGATTGTGACTATTGAAATTATTGACAAAATTTAGACAACACAAAAATCAAACGATCAAGGGAATAAAATAGGAGTCTCTGAGGCAAGCGAACTCTACAAACTAAAAGCCACCAAGCCGTCATTCAACGATTTACAACTCCTGTAAAATAAACAGCTTCTTATGCATATCAAAGTTATCCCTACCAACCGCTATCATATTACAGGTTATCCATTACAAATGTTTCAGAAACTTTTAAAAATATGTATATATTTCATATCGGAATCAAACATACACTGCATAAACAAAACTTAATGCTTGACTTTACTTACTTTAGATATACTTCTCAACAAAATCGTACTTATTAGAATTATATAAGTTTCCTGATTACATATTTAAAACTGAAAGAAATAAGCTAAGCATATGATAAAAATAGTTTCGATTTGGGCATTAAACCAGGGAAAGATAAGGGTTAGTGAAGGGGCTTTAAATACAGCTATCACATAATGGTGCTTCCACAGAATGGAGTTTATTTATACACGACCGTGGTCGACTTGGACTCGTCCAGAATTCCAGACAAGCTCTGACCCATATGCCACACAACCACTTGCTACAACAACCAACTCCACTCCCATATCACATGATCGTATATCATGAAAATGAAAGAGTTATAAGAACGATTAATAAAACACACGAAAAAAAAAGAGCAAATAAACACCGATAGAGGCTGATTTCAATATAGCAACCTCCGTCAATAACAGAGAAGTGAGTCTCTGTAAGTATTGCCTGTTTATCTTGTGCATACCTAATACATAATATTCGGAATCACTTTGCTTGTTTCTTTCCTTTTTCTCTTCGCTAACAGACTCCTCCTAGGGTTTTACAAATAAACACACAAAACAATATATATTCTGCAATTACATCAATTGGGCTATATATGTGTGTAAACTATTTTTCTTTATCAAGGTTTAGATCAGCGTCAAACACTTTTAAATAAAAACACCTTTAAGCAACGTTTCGCCTATATCTGTAGTATCTTCAGGCCTACATCAATACATAATTAATTACAATAACATGAAAAAATATGTATCATTATTTATACTCGTTTTAATAATAAACATAGTTACATTATATAGATTTAAAGATTTCACATAAACACGTGAAATAACAATCAATGATCAAACCACAATAAGAAATGGGAAAACAAGACTAAGATCTTTCAACCGTAACAAGCGGTCTTCGTCAGAGTCAAAAACCCAACTGAACACTAGAACACTGAACTCCTCACCAGATGTTTTCTGCATCTAGTGTTCAGTTGGTTTTTTGACTCTGACGAAGACCGCTTGTTACGGTTGAAAGATCTTAGCCTTGTTTTCCCATTTCTTATTGTGGTTTGATCATTGATTATATAGATTTATATAGTTTCGGTATTCATATAAATAATGTAAATTATATTTTTTCATGTTACTGAAATTAATTCTGTATTGATACAGCACTGAAAATGACCCCAAATATAGACGAAACGTTGGCTTAAAGGTGTTTTATTGAGAAATCTTTGGCACTGGACCAAACCTCGATAAAGAAAAATAGTGTAGAATATAAGTGGTCTAGATTAGAAAACATTGAAATATATATATTTATATATACTTTAAAATCGGAAAGTCGATCCAAACTGGACACAAATAAGTTCAAAAAACACAAGAATAGTAACACACCGAGAAAGAGATACACTTACCACTCCCACTCTCTTCTCCTGAAGACGGATTTTCCGAAAATTTGAGTTAGTAAGTGTCTCTCTTTCGCTGTATGTAACTATTCTTCGTTTCTGAAGTGTATATTTAATATATATACTTATTCGTAAAAGTTGGAAGCGGTCCTTCTTGAATACACATATTTAAAAACATTATGTGTATTTGATCAAACCCTGAATTGAAGAAAAGGTTACAAAGTTTGGAGAAATATTCAACAAAGCTAAATAAAGTGAAATCGGACATAATGTTTTTAAATATATCCATATAGCGACCATCTGATAGAATAATACTAATACATAGATCGAAACTCAGACAGTTTTGCAGAAGAGTTCAAATCAAACTCTAGCATGCTGTTTTTTGGTTTTTTATTTAAAAACGTTTTTCACAGGGAAAAATAAGAATTTATTGAATAAGAAAAACTGTGGATTTTTACATTAGTTTAGAACTAACAATGTTTAATAATTATATATATATATATATAATAAAATAAAAAACGAAGGAAACACACAGAAAGACACAGACATAACTCACATCGATATTTCGACAATCGTCGTCATCAGGAGGTGCGAAGAGCGAAGAGCGAAGAGTCCCGCAGGAAGACATGGCGGTACTGAACTCGGAAACCGCAGCCAGTACCCCACCACTTACCACCAAGCGGGGGAAGGGAGGGAAGGAAATGAAGAGCCAAATTAAGACGTAAAAGGAACGAGTAAAAATTATAACTATAAAAAATTATAAAAAAAGTAGATAAATCAAATTAAAATGAATAAAAAATTAATAAAAATAATAAATAAAAAGTAAAATAAAAAATATAAATAAATAAAAAAATAATAAATAAATAAATCATAAATAAATTATCGGTTGAGGTTGAGTCCGGGGAAGAGCGAGCATCAAGTAAGCATATGTATGCCTCCTCTGAAGCTCTTAGGGTAACTTTATTGTTGGATTCGGGGATCTGTTTCAGGATCTGAACCTGAAACAGTCATTGAAACTGAGTCCATGCGAGTTCGCATGGATGCTACAGGATAGTTACTGCGTTGACCGACTGAAGCCCTATGACCATTCATACGAAGGCTCAACTTATTAGAAGTAAGCCAACGCAAAAGGAGTCACACTGAGTGCAATCCAGTCGGTAAACACAGTTGCTCGAGGTACAGGTGTTAAATATTAAACTATGAAGTTAAAAAGAAGTACCGCCTTTTTTTTAAAAAAAAGACAAAAAATGATTGTGACTATTGAAATTATTGACAAAATTTAGACAACACAAAAATCAAACGATCAAGGGAATAAAATAGGAGTCTCTGAGGCAAGCGAACTCTACAAACTAAAAGTCACAAAGCCGTCATTCAACGATTTAAACTCCTGTAAAATAAACAGCTTCTTATGCATATCAAAGTTATCCCTACCAACCGCTATCATATTACAGGTTATCCATTACAAATGTTTCAGAAACTTTTAAAAATATGTATATATTTCATATCGGAATCAAACATATACTGCATAAACAAAACTTAATGCTTGACTTTACTTACTTTAGATATACTTCTCAACAAAATCGTACTTATTAGAATTATATAGTTTCCTGCTTGCATATTTAATACTGAAAGAAATAAGCTAAGCATATGATAAAAATAGTTTCGATTTGGGCATTAAACCAGGGAAAGATAACGGTTAGTGAAGGGGCTTTAAATACAGCTATCACATAATGGTGCTTCCACAGAATGGAGTTTATTTATACACGACCGTGGTCGACTTGGACTCGTCCAGAATTCCAGACAAGCTCTGACCCATATGCCACACAACCACTTGCTACAACAACCAACTCCACTCCCATATCACATGATCGTATATCATGAAAATGAAAGAGTTATAAGAACGATTAATAAAACACACGAAAAAAAAAGAGCAAATAAACACCGATAGAGGCTGATTTCAATATAGCAACCTCCGTCAATAACAGAGAAGTGAGTCTCTGTAAGTATTGCCTGTTTATCTTGTGCATACCAAATACATAATTTCGGAATCACTTTGTTTCTTTCCTTTTTCTTTTTGCTATCAGACTCCTCCTAGGGTTTTACAAATAAACACACAAAACAATATATATTCTGCAATTACATGAACTGGGCTATATACATGTGTAAACTATTTTTCTTATCAAGGTTTAGTTCAGCGTCAAACACTTTTAAATAAAAACACCTTTAAGCAACATTTCGCCTATATCTGTAGTAATCTCAGGCCTACATCAATACATAATTAATTACAATAACATGAAAAATATGTAGCATTATTTATACTCGTATTAATAATAAACATAGTTACATTATATAGATTTAAAGATTTCACATAAACACGTGAAATAACAATCAATGATCAAACTACAATAAGAAATGGGAAAACAAGACTAAGATCTTTCAACCGTAACAAGCGGTCTTCGTCAGAGTCAAAAACCAACTGAACACTAGAACACTGAACTCCTCACCAGATGTTTTCTACATCTAGTGTTCAGTTGGGTTTTTGACTCTGACGAAGACCGCTTGTTACGGTTGAAAGATCTTAGTCTTGTTTTCCCATTTCTTATTGTGGTTTGATCATTGATTATATAGATTTATATAGTTTCGGTATTCATATAAATAATGTAAATTATATTTTTTCATGTTACTGAAATTAATTCTGTATTGATGCAGCACTGAAAATGACCCCAAATATAGACGAAACGTTGGCTTAAAGGTGCTTTATTGAGAAATCTTTGGCACTGGACCAAACCTCGATAAAGAAAAATAGTGTAGAATATAAGTGGTCTAGATTAGAAAACATTGAAATATATATATTTATATATACTTTAAAATCGGAAAGTCGATCCAAACTGGACACAAATAAGTTCAAAAACACAAGAATAGTAACACACCGAGAAAGAGATACACTTACCACTCCCACTCTCTTCTCCTGAAGACGGATTTTCCGAAAATTTGAGTTAGTAAGTGTCTCTCTTTCGCTGTATGTAACTATTCTTCGTTTCTGAAGTGTATATTTAATATATATACTTATTCGTAAAAGTTGGAAGCGGTCCTTCTTGAATACACATATTTAAAAACATTATGTGTATTTGATCAAACCCTGAATTGAAGAAAAGGTTACAAAGTTTGGAGAAATATTCAACAAAGCTAAATAAAGTGAAATCGGACATAATGTTTTTAAATATATCCATATAGCGACCATCTGATAGAATAATACTAATACATAGATCGAAACTCAGACAGTTTTGCAGAAAGTTCAAATCAAACTCTAGCATGCTGTTTTTTGGTTTTTTATTTAAAAACGTTTTTCACAGGGAAAAATAAGAATTTATTGAATAAGAAAAACTGTGGATTTTTACATTAGTTTAGAACTAACAATGTTTAATAATTATATATATATATGTATATATATACACTTTTTCGTTGGAAATACGATCCAAAACGGACAAATATAGTTCAATATAGACAAAGAAACATAGAGAAATCGAAAGAACACACTTACAGTCTCTAATTTTCGGTTTGAACCGTCTTCAGGAGAGATAAGAGAGGGAAACCAAGCGCACTGGTTTCCCTCTCTTATCTCTCCTGAAGCCGGTTCAAACCGAAAATTAGAGACTGTAAGTGTGTTCTTTTGATTTCTCTATGTTTCTTTGTCTATATTGAACTATATATATATATATATATATATATATATATATATATATATATAAAAAGCTTTCACATAAACACGTGAAATAACAATCAATGATCAAACCACAATAAGAAATGGGAAACAAGACTAAGATCTTTCAACCGTAACAAGCGGTCTTCATCAGTTGGGTTTTTGACTCTGACGAAGACCGCTTGTTACGGTTGAAAGATATTAGTCTTGTTTTCCCATTTCTTATTGTGGTTGGATCATTGATATATATATATATATATGAAATACTGTCAATATACGGATTTCATATATATATATATATATGAATTGAATTCATATTGATTCAAATTCATATCAATATTGAATTTGTTATATATATTTAAATAAAAACAAAATATAGAGAACACAGAACGATTAAAACACTAAGATCGATATTTCGAACAACAGTTCTTCTTCAGGAGAGTATGAAGAGAGAAGAAGCAGAGAGATGTAGTTAGAATACACTCTATTCAATATGCCAGTCTGAGCACATTTTTCTTGCTTATTCTCCTAACCTGATGAAGGAGATCCTCCTCACCTAATGAAACACACGGCTCACATCATAACTGGCACCAATATTTCGACATCCCTCCCCATATGGAGAAGAAACAGACACCATGTGGCTAGATACCAAAGCTATAAATCCTAATGAATGTTAGTACTATAATCTCACTTCCCTTTTGAGAAAAGCGGTGAACGTACCATCAACATTCGGTGATATAGTGGGGCTGAAAGAAGTAATTACTCAGGGTTTCTATTATCTGGGCATATGGATGTTGCAATCTTGCAGTCTTTCAAAGATAGCCTACAGTCCACAGGGTATAAGCCTGCCTCCAGTTCACTGTCTAAAACACAACCTGGAAAGTGGATGATTAGAAGACACCTAACATTCTCCCTCACAGTATGTACTGATCTCGTTTTTCAGACCAAAGGAGATATTTGTTGATTGTTGTTGATTTGATTCCCTTCTTTACTAGAACTTAACACACTCTGACAGTAACCACACCAGAACTTCTCAGCAGAAGACTGAAAGTTAGTTTTGCGGAGACAATGGTTATCTACTTCATGTATTCTTTCCCAAATTCCGGTTTTCTCCACACTGTTGAAGGCCAGCCTTGTCTTTTTCTTAAAGCAGCTAGGCTTGTACATCCTTTCTACGGCACCTACCACTTTTACTGCTTATTATTGTTCAATGAACCCTCAAGGGGTACATTTCACTGTAGGATTATCTTGATCCCATTTAAAAGGTATGAGAATATATTTAATTAACACATAAATGTCTGAAAACTGTATCAATATACTCGTAGAGTGGCATAGTGACATTGCTACATATATCCTCCATATAGCAGATGACCAATACTTGTAAAATTTTAAGCATTTTTATATTTCAAAAATATTAAATATAAAAATATTAAAAATATTAAATCGAGCTTAATAATATTGTTAATTTTATGTTTTTTTAACTTTCCGATAAACAATGAGGAATAAAAATCTAGTTCCCAGTTACTTCTGATCCTAGATTTACTTTTAAAGAACATGAAAAATCTTGTGCATTCCATGTCTCAAACGCAAAGCTTTGAGTTCCAATCTTTTGGGAGCCAGGACCAGTCAAGAATTCCTACTCCAAGCAAACTTCATAGAGTCAAAATACAGGAACAACTCGGTATATTGACTAGGCTGTAGCTAAACTTGATGCTAATTGCAAGTTAGTAATACTTCCCTCCAGTGAATAGAACTGAAGGCAAAATCCATTAGTGTGGCCTGAAAATAAAAGTTTATTGCTTTTGTATTTTGAATCAAAATACGATAAATGTACATGAAGATTAATATTTAAAAAGTGGCATGCCCAAACATTTCTAGTTTTATTTTAATATAATGTTACTCTTTATGGTATTAAAATTATTGTGGTATAGACGAACACATTAGCATTAATATTAATAAAATATGCACTACTACGTAATCGCAGAACAAACAAACACTAATTCTACAAACAATATAACAACAGAAATTCAACTATGGAACGGTAGATATTTTAGTTCTACAAAACAGTAGGACTAATAATAGATGAATATAAAATTGTACCAACTAACAAACATCCCTGAGTAAATTTTGTTAAATACAACTTAGAAGGAACTTATTCAATAGTTTCTTCGGTTTTCTCTAATACCGTGGAGATATTTTGTTTTTCTCGAACCTGAAATTCTGGAAAAATACACTGATTGATTACAGGTATCCCATCCATTCAGTTGAGAATAAAAAAAAAATTACGGAAAGGTTAAATCGCAGTACTACTTGAATTAGTAGAATACAAGCAAAAAATATTACCACTCAAAAAATTTGAAAAAGAGGTTAGGATTTAGAGATTATTTAGCATTCAAATTAGTTCTCAGTTGAAGAGGAAAGAAACATTTCATCAAGAAGTTAATGACAGACCCTAGGCACACTGCAGTACCTGCTTAATGTAATGCGACACAATCCTGTCGGGAATGTTTGGAAATCTTTGTTTGAGTTCGTGGAAGAGCTGCATTTCTAGGATGTGTTGGCCGCAGTGGGCCATTGCCCGCAGCCCCACCGACTCCTGCAAAACACCACTCGGTTAATCAGGTACGCAGCAGTACCTGCTTAATGTAATGCTGCCCAATATTGTTAAGAATCTCTGGAAATATTTATTTGTGTTCTAGAAAGGATTAGATTAAGATACAAGGAAAATAAAAGACCAACTGCATAACTTAGGCGTAAGTAAAATGTCATTCGTAAGGACACATGAACTATATTTCAATGTACTAGGAAATATGTAGAGAATAGATACAATCGAACATATAATGGAGATAAGTAGACTGCTCAACGTAGACATTTAAGTCATGTATATACATTAATATTAATTTTTCAGTGCAAAGAATAACTTAAGGTTTCAGATAAAAAATTTCATATCAAACTAGAACTTGCCCATTTCAATGGTCACCATTTTAAATGGTAATAGCATAATGGTAAATGGTAAATAGCAGCCAATATTCCTAGTTAATTATTGATTATTTTCTTCAGTTTATAAGACCAGTAAAAAGTTAACTAATAATTTTCCCATAGTCGAAAAAGCCTTTTAAATTAAACTCGTCACTCTGCTGACTTCAATAATTCAAACTTCTTATCTTTCCAGAAGCACTTTTATAGTCGCATTTAATTAAAAATACATCTGGTAAATTGGAATGTATCAGTGATACTGCAAGCACAAAACTATAAAACACGATAAAATCACTATCTTAATGGCAGCACTGCCTTTGAAAACAGTAAACTAAATTGTTTTTCGTGACTCGGGGCCAGGTGTGCCTTCTGATTTCATCATGTCTTGTCACTTTTGTTGCCTGACCCAGGAAAGACAGACAACCTAAACATGTTCTAATTAAGCCATTCTGTTCACTTATGATTCCACTGATGGTAACAAGAGAGGGGTGGGACCTCGCTCTCACTAGTGGGAAGGAAATGTTCGAGTGGGGCATTTCTTGAAAACTAGTATATCTTGTCTGACTGCTAGGCAGAGAAAAGGGCACTTAACACACGACTACGAGTTGTCTAAACTGTGTATTGCGGTAAATCAATAGCTCAAGAGTTACAAAGAAACAAGCTTATAAATACACCACTAATTATTAAACGGAGGCATTCATACATTAATTTAGATTTACTATATATCAACGTTCAACTAGCAATTGAATTAACTTTTAATTCATCTAAATCAATATAACATTTTATTATTACAGTTCCATATCAAATCAACATATTTTCAGTATGACTCTTACCCACCCAAATATTGGTAAAAGTTGACACTCTAATTTGTCTCTATTTAGAATCAAATGTTAGCATGGGTTTATTAGGAATTAGTATATTATTCGACCAGCACAACCCTCTACACTTTTTGTTTGTCTTCAAACAAACAATGCTCGCACTTCAGGCTCTCCACTCAGAGTTGCTCCGTGTGAAAGTACGAGAAAGTCTTTATACCCTTTTAGTTATGGAATTACTGAACCTTATTAGTGAGTAGACTCTACATCAGAATCCTAAATTTAAATTTAGTCAAGTTCATTACTGTGGAGATTTCTAACGAGTACATTTTCTTAGAGGAGAGGTTTGCGCAAGTCCCCCCTCCCTCCTCTTGCTTAGGTGTTTGAGTATACATAACAAATCTAGGCTTATGACAAATCAATTTGAAACGTCTTCAGTACTACAGGAAACAAGCTGCCATTGCATGTTATTGCAATTTTATGAAAACAAATCTGCTTTCGTTAGACTCAATTTTACTGTACTCTGTATCTAAAATACATATGTTTTATAAATAGTGACAAAGTAAACAACAAAAAAAAAAAGAAATATTTAATCGTGCAAAAGCTAACTGGATAGGTTATTGAATATAAATAACCGATATGTTATAAATAAGGGGTTCATAAATAACCTTGCGTTTGAAAACTCTGAGTTTCACTCTTGAAGATGGACATGATCCAAGACCTGTCAAGTAAGAAATAAATTTAAGAAGTAAGATGTTACAGACTTCTGTAATTGTTACTAAAAAGCCTGTTTAAAACTAATAATAAAATATTATGTCTAATTGCTGTCCTTTTTAGGGTTATAAAACACCTTACAATGATACACAATTTATTAAATTTTTGACGTAATGTACTCAAAAAATATATTACATGGGAAATACGAACTAGCAACTCCAGAATAACCATAAGTTCTGGGAAAATTAATATTTGTTTTAATTTAAGTACTATATTTGTATATTGTATCTTTTCTATTAAATAAACTTTAGTGATTACAAAAGTTTAGATACATAACCAGTCAGACATATACATCCAGATATCATCTTACAATACCGAACATTATTTCTGGGGATTTCAAAAAGTGCAAATCCGTTAACGTCACGAAAACGATTTTTTGTCATGGTCTGTACACCTTACTAACATAAAGAGGTCAGTCACTATTTATAGCCTTTAGAAGAACCGCTAATTAAAAGCAATGCATAATAAGTTGGCTCAAAGGGAAAACCAGGAAAAACGCTGGCAGATTACTACTAGGGGACTTTGTCAACCTTGGCCGATAACTCTGAAAAAGACAAGGCTTGGTGAGGGGCCAAGGAGGCTCAGTGAGAGCCATGCCGAGGGAGTGTGATCTGGCAGTCACCGCGAACAAACCATCAGCCAATTACTAGTCGAACAAAGTCAGTGGTAACGGCAGGTAACGAGGCAAGCAACACCGACTTCACATTAACTTACGTACTAATAACAAGCATTCATAATCACAACATACTCGTATACTGCATCTAGATCTTCAAATGAGGATTTATACACTGAGAAGGGGCTAATTAATATTAATACTCCTTGGTCAGGCTCAGAGTTTACAATACTTTAATTTAATTTAAATTTAACTTGAACCTAACTTAAATTAATATACGAAGGGTATATTAAACACGATCATAAATAATTGTATTACTTAACAGCTGAACTAAAAAAAAAAGATATCTTGTTAGATACTCGTATTACTAGATTCACGTAAGCTACCTATAAGAATTACAAAGCATTTATTAATTACGTTATCAAAACTTCATAAAATCTGGAGTAGATTATATACCATTTTAAAAATTAACCGTTTTATCCAACGTTTTATCATGAACAATACTATTACTTACTCAATTTATTCCAATGTGACTATCATCATTTGCCAATGATAACGAAAATGACCATTGTTATAACACAATATCAATTAGAAATTGAGAAGTAAAAAAGCACGACAGTTTTTTGTGCAGAAGTCGATTAATAAGACAAAAGTCAAATGCCATTGAAACTTGTAAAAAATTCATAGATCACTATTATTTTGCCAAGTGTACTTGTTAAAATAATAAATTATGAAAATCAACAGTTAACAAGGGAGACGAAAAAGGAAAAAGTTTCGAAATAATGCATTAATGTCGCAGATCTAAGTTAAAGGTTTAGTAATTTAACTACCTTGTTGTAATCAACAGTAATTACATTTATATTTACAATAACTACATTTATTCGTTAAGAATGGTTCCTTAATAATACTAAATAATTTAAACAAATACCATTACATTGAAATATATTGGAAAAAGTATAAAATATAGAAAAGTACTGAGCAAATACAAATCTTACTGTCATATGTACTGATTCATACATTGATGAAAAATATCTTGTTGCTTATAATTAAAGGATACTAACTAATTAGACTTCTTGAGTGCTTTGAAGAAAGAATGTTCTGTGTCCCTCAGGTTCGCATCTCCTGCTATTCTGCTTCACCGCGGACTTTGGGTGCCCTTGCTACATATTTCTTTAATTGGAGTGTTGGCATAAGCGGTGTTCAGCGAGGTTGACGGTGCTATTGAAGGTCTGCATAGAAGTGAACAGTGGGTCTTGTGTGCTTAGCGCCCTGAATAAAGGACGTGTTCTGAGTGACTTTAATATTGTGTGTACCCGGCTAATCGTGTAACCGAACCAAATAATCGTACCACCCAAGTAATACCTTCACGTTACATCACCAGTGAAAGTGACTAACTCTTAACTCTCTAAATTGCCTCGATCGTTTTGTAACTACTACAGGTCACAGTCCTCTTTGCATACTTTCAAGTAGGCACTTCCAAACCGCCCATAACATATTAAATCCATATAGCTGCAACCTTCTTTCATCCATGCTTCTTGGCCCAGAGCATAACGGTGTTATTGGACCACTATTTTGGTATATTTGCACGCACCCTGCTTCTTCAGCAATATCGCGAGTAATAACATCTAAATACCTAAATAAGATGGTTGCATGCAATAGCGTTAGATGCCTCTCTGTCCTATTACGATGGTTCATGCCAGCCGTCCTATGATTCTCCAGATCTTCCAGTCCTCCTCCCAATTTACAAATTTAAAGTCTACTATCATACCTCCAGAATTCACTATTAAACAGACTGGAATTATTTTAATATAAAGTGATCAATGATATTCCCTACCTGTCCTATCTTGTCAATCCTCCTGGTATCTATCAGTATGTCAACGCCATTATCTTTCATCTAAAGCAAACCTTTTCCTCTAATCTTCTGAAAATATTACTTCAATTAAGTTTTACAACCCCTTACTTTCGTATAGTCTAGCTAAATAATAACAGAACTCGAAAGGAGATAAAAGGACCGACCAGCTAAAATTCCTACAGCTAAATAATAACAGAACTCGAAAGGAGATAAAAGGACCGACCAGCTAAAATTCCTACAGCTAAATAATAACAGAACTCAAAAGGAGATAAAAGGACTGACCAGTTAAAATTCCTACTGTTTCTGTTGCTCTTTTCAATGAACATAGCAGTCGCATATAATTTTCACCTCTAACGATATCGATCAAGTATTTGAACTCTTAACATTCAAAGTCCTTTCTAGTTACGATGAAGCAATTAACAACACAATCTCTAAATTGTCTCCAAAAACTCTTGAAGTCTTTGATACTTTATATAACTCCTCCTTCAAACTCCTTTACTTCCCAGAGGTCTGGAAACTTGCCAATGTTATATGGTTAGAATGAGACACTAACTTGGCCATCACCCCAGTCATTACAGACTCATTAGTCTCCTCCCTTGTTCAGGGAAGATCTATGAGAGGTTAATATTGGTCAAAGTAAAATCAGAGCTCCTTTTCAGCAGGAACAGTTTAGGCTCCGAGCATAGCAAGGAAAGGCAAATCCCTAAACTCCAGGGCTCACACCGTTGTAGGTTGAGAAAGCTCTCTTGATATTCCTTGATTCGTAGATGGGCTCTCACTCAGTATGGGACACGGTGTTCTTCATGAACTTCACTGTTTTAGCTTATCCATCTTGCTTGTAGAAAAACCACCATTTTTGTTATAACTCTCAACCAAAGCTATGGTTGATTCCTTTATATGACAGAAGAGTAGTGGTGAAACTCAAGGAAGTGTTATGGGACTCTTATTCTACAAATTTCCTAAACCCCCTTCAATTCTGCATTAATAATTCATTCAGAAAGGTCGTCAACTTCGTTAGTTTCTACACGGATGATACTACTATAGCCGTCAAGTATGTTTGGCTTAGTCATATACGGGCGAATTTCCTATTTTTATAGAAATATAGAAGTAAATTTTAGTCGTTCTTACTGTGATTTTTTCAGTAAAATCAATTCAGTAAAAAGATTTATTTTATAAATAAATTTTCAAACACCTCCTAGATCAATCTTATTCACGTAAATTATTAAAAGTCTGTATAATTTATTGTTATTCATAAATTATAAAGTTGAATCAGAAAAGGTAACATAACATTACAACCCTCCCTTATAAAGGATTCAAACTGCGAGCCGAAGACTAAGTCAATTTGAAAAGCATTTCTGATAGAGTAGAAGGTAAGGTGAGAGTAGGCCTCAGCACAGGGAGGTGCATTCGGCTCTATTTCAAAATAGTGAGGCCGCACCGAGGCGACAGCCCGTCCACAAATCAACCCAACCCCCTCTCTTCCAGCTTTCTTTGCTCAATTATCCGTTACGGATTCAAATCAAATATTTGGCCTCTGATATTTAGCCTCTTTATTTAGTACTGCTACATTCCTTAAGTTTTATTTCGACTATCTTCCACCTCCCCACTAATAGGCCTTTGAAACCAACGCATCAGTATAACTTAACTTTAGGAATTCACGGACATTCCTTTGAAAGCAATGTTTCAGTGAAAGCATTTCTATAAATTTATTTATTGAAACAATCAATATGCTACTATATGGCAACATTTAGTGATATTAGAAACAAGTTTTGAAAAATTAAATTAAAAAGAGTTTTTGCTCTACCAAAGCAAATGATTTACAACTTACTACCCTTACCAGGTAAGGGTGTATTGTAAAAACACTCAATTCGTACGGCTAATATTCTATAATACCTTCATTCCACTTCTCATTACACATAACAATTGAGCTACAGTTCACGGTTATTATAAACAGAGGTTGGGTGTACCAGACTAAAAAGATTAATTAGGGTTCAAGTGGCTGAAATGTTTCCTCTCTCGCTTACTTGTTACCCCGCATAAAATATCACTCAATAATGAAACGCGGCGAATGTGTGGAAGTCCAATATGCAGATCCAACTGAAAGACTCAAAAACATATCACTTTCATGAAAGACAGACCCTAAAGAAGTTTTTTCTGCTTCCTGTCCTAATATTGAAATAGTTGATTAGCTCTATCTTTTAATATTACTATTAGCCATCACTGAGGCATTTATTTCAAAATAAGATACTATTTAAAGACTTGATTTTCTATTTTAAACTATTTATATTTTTCAAAAAGAAGTATTTTTGATATATGTTTAATCAAAGAACTGTTTGATTCCTTTGGAATAAAATATACGGAACATATTTTTTCATAAGACACTGATTAGTCAGAAATGTTCGCCAGGCAAATGTTTCAGGAATGGAGAGGTTCTTAAGCGAATCAAGGAAATGAAAAGAGTCTCTGAAGTATGAAGGATGCATTCTTACAATAGGCTGCAAGAAGACATCAACGAACGCAGAAACCCTTTCAGTGAGAGAACCGTAGCTTGAAACGATTGGCCTCACGTGGGGCGGAGTAGTTGGCATATCATAAGGTTTATGTATTTTGGGATGTAAATAAAACATTGGATAACGGGGATTAGAAGAGACAAGAATGGCCACATCTTCTCCGGAGAGCCCTTCTCAAGAAGAAGAGTTTTTGAGAACTTGGGATAAGGAGTGTTTATAAATGGGAGTGGGATCAGAAGTTATAAAGAGGTAGTACTGCTGGTCATTGAGTTGTCTCAGCCTCACGACAAATGCCGTCGTAATTCATGAAAACCACAGAAGAACCTTTATAATAATGTTAAGTATAATTTAAAGATTTAAAGTATATATATATATATATATATATATATATATAATATATATACCATGATAAACGAAAAACGGTCCGGCAGGACAAATAACAATTAAAATAAGCAGTGACACATAAACAGAAACACAACAAAGACTCACTTTTCAATATTTCGACCGTAATGGCGGTCGTCCTCAGGAGAAGAAGTGAATTGACGGAGGGACGACAGTCAACTGAAGAACTCACTGAGTGAGGGCTAAAGCAGTGCTGCCGCAAAGGAGACAAATAAAAAAGGAACTAGAAAGTCGAGAGCAAAAAAAAAAAAAAGTGTTTTTGAAAGGTAGATTAAGGTTAAGAAAAGAAAAAATAAAGAAAATATATAGAACAATTAAAAAAAAAAAAAAAATTAAAAAAATAAATAAATAAATAAATAAAAAATTAAAAAATAAATAAAGAAATAAATAAAAAACTAACGATTTAAATTCAAGCCAAGTTTCGAGCGTGCCCCTAGGAGCCAAATGTGGGCTTCCTCAGAAGCTTTTAAAGTAAATTGTCTGTTATCACTGGGGACTTGTTTAAGAACTTGGACTGTGAAACAATCATTGAAACTGAGATGGTGGGAATTAGCGTGAGTGGCGACAGGGAGACTGCTGCGTTTACCAACCGAAAGCCTGTGATTATTCATCCGAAGGTTCAGCATCGTAGATGCTAAACCAACGTAAAAAGCATCACATTGGGTGCATTTCAAGAGGTAAACGCAGTCAGTGGAGATACAGGAGGAAGGACTGTGAATATGGTAAGAATTAAGATTAGTTAGAGACTCAAATGAAGACCCAGAATCAACAATGGGACAGGTAAGACATCTCCGACGTCCACAACGTTGTAGGCCACCGCTGCTTTGGGGATTCTGAATAAGTTTGCCGGCCCGGTGGGAATCCCAGAGATGTCTTACCTGTCCCATTGTTGATTCTGGGTCTTCATTTGAGTCTCTAACTAATCTTAATTCTTACCCTATTCACAGTCCTTCCTCCTGTATCTCCACTGACTGCGTTTACCTCTTGAAATGCACCCAATGTGATGCTTTTTACGTTGGTTTAGCATCTACGATGCTGAACCTTCGGATGAATAATCACAGGCTTTCGGTTGGTAAACGCAGCAGTCTCCCTGTCGCCACTCACGCTAATTCCCACCATCTCAGTTTCAATGATTGTTTCACAGTCCAAGTTCTTAAACAAGTCCCCAGTGATAACAGACAAGTTACTTTAAAAGCTTCTGAGGAAGCCCACATTTGGCTCCTAGGGGCACGCTCGAAACCTGGCTTGAATTTAAATCGTTAGTTTTTTATTTATTTCTTTATTTATTTTTTAATTTTTTTTTTATTTATTTATTTATTTATTTTTTTAATTTTTTTTTATTTTTAATTGTTCTATATATTTTCTTTATTTTTTCTTTTCTTAACCTTAATCTACCTTTCAAAAACACTTTTTTTTTTTTTTTATTTTTGCTCTCGACTTTCTAGTTCCTTTTTTATTTGTCTCCTTTGCGGCAGCACTGCTTTAGCCCTCACCCAGTGAGTTCTTCAGTTGACTGTCGTCCCTCCGTCAATTCACTTCTTCTCCTGAGGACGACCGCCATTACGGTCGAAATATTGAAAAATGAGTCTTTGTTGTGTTTCTGTTTATGTGTCACTGCGTATATATATATATATATACAAAACTATAGTTTATCGGGACTCGGTCAATTCTTAAGTTCTTAAGAACTGACAAGTCCCGATAAACTATGGTTTTGTTTCTATTCTACGGACGATATTTTATCAATATATATATACTTAAAATAAACTGTATAATAAACACATAGAAAGAAATGTAACGAAGGACTCACTTTTCAATATTTCGACCCCCTATAACAGTTCATAAAGTGAGTCTTTGTTACGTTTTCTTTTATGTGTCACAGTTTATTTTAAGTGTTATCAATCTTTTTGGATCGCATTTCTTTTATCACATATATGTAATATAAAACTAAAAAGAATATATTATCTCCTGTAGCCTTAAAGGTAATAGTAGCATAAAAAAAGAAACAATAGTTTTGCTTTCGAAGCAAAGTAGCTCAAATATTCTCAATCTGCCAATATCTTCACTTCATTATGCCATTCAAATTAAAACCTTTATCATTGGTAGAGTAAGTAGTTGTCAAAGAAGAAAAAATCATTTACATTACAGAGTATAACAGAATATGTATAATGTTAAATTAAACAGCTCTATTTACATGGAAAATTATTATTACTTACAGAGTATTGTAGGTAATGGCAAACCTATTGTAACCTTCTGAGTAAGTTGTTAACATTCTTTCGTAAAGCAGGTTTATATATTGAGATGTGTTTTATTAATTTAAATAATTACGACTGTTGATAACTATAATTAATAAATATACATGGTGACATGTGTTAAACCAAAATAATACTGAAACGCGATGGAGTACTCAGAGGATAAAATAAGAGAAATATTACATAAAAAAACATACAATTTATGAGATCAGATAAATATAAAGAAGTTTCTAGAAATGACTTAAAGGAAGAATAGGTTATCTAGACAAAATATTTAATGAGTTTAAACAATTAATATTATTTCATGTTTCGGAAATTCTTACTGGTGATTTCAATAAAGAATTCAAGTCGGATTATTTTTCTACTAAAGCATAATATGATAAAAAAATAAATGTTGGTACTAGTGATAAAGAAGATATGGACAATTATGTAAACTTGAAGTGTGACTTGCTTGTCTATAACTGTGCCAAGATTCAAAGGAAACGCTTGTGAGTTTACCTCTTTTATTGAATTTTCACAATAATCGTGCGAAAAAGCGTTTCATTAGAGGCAATGTAATCATTTTATTTCTAAGCCATCTTTACTAGAAGCGAGCCTTTAAAATTAATTGAAAATCTAGAATTATTTCTGATAAGCACAATAGAACCATACACATTATTAATAGACCACTAATAATAGGTTTGTCATTTTCGAGCACATTAACCCATTGATGAAATCAGATAATTGTTTAGCTAATGACGCAAAATCTTTACGATCATTATAAATTCTTTTTTTACAAAAGAGGATTAAAAAACGAGGGATTAATTGGAATCATTAATCCCATACAGAGGAGGTGTTTACGCTTTTAGACCGCAGAGCAAACGAATTGGACGTTATGGCATCAGCAGGAACAAAAATATCACTGGAGAATTTAATAAACGTTCTCAAAGCAGTATTATGAAAACAGAAGATAATGGGTTATGGCAGAAATATATCAAATGTACAAGCTTTGGTTTACAACATAAAAAGAATCAGCTTATGTGGCTTCCTAAGGACAAAGAGGAGAAGTATTGCAAAAAAAGTGGGCATTTGTATAGTATGGGTTACAAAAGAATTTGTATACATGCAGTAGAATTCCACAAGTGAGCAACAACCGGCAATATTGGATACAACATATTGAAAACATTCTCAGTTTATAAATCCGACTCATCTTTGCGGTTTATATAAATTAAAATAAACAAACAAGATGAAACAATTACAACAAAACAATTAAAACAAAAAAATGTACCTGCATTCCAATATGAAACAGATGTACCCCATACCCTACCCACGTCCATCCTATTCCCAGTCAGTTGTACCACAGACACTCACCCTTAGGTTAGTACTCTCTTCCTTATTTTATTTTATTTTTATTTTGTATTTAGATAACTCTCTGATGACATTGTATTTTTTAGTTAATGCCTGAAGAAGAATACTACATGTTCGAAACGCGTTGCTTATACGATTACATTTTTATATGTGGAGACCATTTCATTAACTTTTTACCCTACAATGAGTAAATACTAGAATACAACTGATTGCACTACGTTAGCATTAAAATCAACAATGTTTTAACAAATGTGAAGATTGACTGTGGTGCTGAATGTAATTTTATTGCTTCAAATGAGTATGACCAACTAAATCGTCAACCAGGTATTAATAAAGCAAATGTAGTTTTCAGGTGTTCGGCACTTGATGAATCCATTAGGACCAATACATGCCCTCTGCGAAATAAATGATGCTAATTTAACTCTTAGAGAGCTAATGTAAGCAATTTATGTAGGTATTAATTTATTAAATATGGGTTAATTAAGGTATGTTTCAGTTATCAAAAATTAAAAGTAAAAGGGACCAAGTTAGAGCTCAAAATAAGGACTTATTTAAAAGGTATGCAATATTTAACTGTTCTAGCTTTTGTAAACGAATTTTGGCAACTTGAGTTAAATGGAAGTTCATCAATGTTAACCACATCTAATTCACCCACTACTAGGTTTTAGATTTAATAGATTATGTTTTGGAATTTTGCATGTCTCGGAGATGTTTGTAGAAGTTATATTTAAACTTTTGATGATGTCAAAAACATCCAGCCATATTTTAATGATTTAATTTTTGCAGGACAAAAGAAATCAGAACATAACATGGTCCTAAAAAATGTACTTCATTACGCTAGGAAATTAAAAGTAACTTTTAACAGTGAAAAAAAACGTAGTTCAAACAAACTGAGATGCAATTTCTCGGGTTATCGTTAATAAGGATGGTGGTAAGCCAAGTAACAACATACTACAGTAATATTGATAAGCACCAAGATAAGGATAAATATGGAATGCTTCGTCTAAGACGTATGATCAAATATCTCAGTCCCTCTTACCACGTCTTTCTAAGAATACATAGTATTTAAGATTACTAACTAGGGAAGGAGTTGAATTTAATTGGAATAGCGAACATGAAAGTGAATTTAAGAAGTTCAAAATGGCAATAACTAAAATCTGACTGTTTGTGTTTTATGATATGAGTAGACAGTTGAATATTCAAACTGATAGCTCAAAATCTGGAACTGGATCTTACATGCATCAGGATAGTATAATAATAGGAAACTTATCTCACATAATTTTCTTTATTATCGAACACATTAAGCCATTGATGGAATTAGATAATTGTTTAGCTAATGACGCAAAATCTTTACGATTTTGTTATCCGAGGTTTCATTGTGTGTTTTGACAAGTGCCATTAAAACAAAAACTGATATAAAAATGTACTTTGTTATTCAATTAACCACGCTCTTCTACCAAATTGGTGACCCCGACGTGATACTACTACAGGTAACAGAATACTTAATCTGCCTAACTAAGTAGACACTATAAAACAGCCAAAACGATCTCATGGAAGAAAGAAACAGAAGTGCTGAGGGAACCGAAATTACCCTAGGAAATGTTTCTCACGTAGCAGTGAAACTACCGCCCTTTTGGCGTAAAAATGTTAAAATTTGGTTTGTCCAAATTGAGTCGCAATTTGTCACAAGCCACGTGGTATCAGAGTTGACAAAGTACCATTATGTGATAGGGTCTCTCGACAGTAGCGTAGCTGAGGTTGTTAGCGATCTTTTAACTCGGCCGCTAAGTGCAACTCCTTATACTGACTTGAAAAATAAATTAATAGGCGAATTTGAAGATTCTGAAAAAAAAAAATCAAAACACTATTAACCGAGTTAGAGTTGGGAGACAAGAAGCCTTCATCCCTCTTGAGAGAAATGAGGACACTTGCTAGTTCTCAAGTTAGTGATGATTTTCTCAAAACAATTTTTCTTCAGAGATTGCCGCAACATGTGAGCTCAATACTAGCAGCCAGTTCTGATAAATTAGATGCTTTGGCTACTATGGCTGATAAGATAGTTGAAGTGTCTAGACCTGGTGGCATTTCATCAGCCAGTGTTTCACCTTTCACAGACTCTCTCAGTACCCGCATGGAAAAGCTTGAAGCCCTTGTGGCAGATCTTAACAGTACCTTGCAGCGGGGTAACAGGTTTAGGTCGAATGGTATTAAGTCTCGGGCCAGGTCCAAATCACGTTCTTCATCAGCAGAAAGGAAATATGATATCTGCTGGTATCATTACAAATTCAAAGACGAAGCTAAAAAAATTAATTGCAACATTTCTTCAACCTCGATCAGCTGTTCCTCTAGGTTACCTAAGTCACAGTGTTGTCCCCACACGATCATTATAAATTCTTTTTTTACAAAAGAGGATTAAAAAACGAGGGATTAATGGGAATCATTATACCAGCCTTTCCAAATAGGGTACAGAGGAGGTGTTTATGCCTGATAACACCTCTAAGTGTTTACGTAGTAAATAACAGGTAATAACAGGTAAATAACATTTATCACGCCTGATAAATAACACTGAGGAAGTGTTAGTCGTAGTATTTACTCTTGAAAAATTCAATGATTTTGTTTATGGAAGTAAAGTTAACAATCGATTATTAGTAATAAAATTAGTTAGCAACCACTTTTAATTTATAGAAATTATTTATTGCTAAATAAATAATAAGTTTAATTCAAAAAATTAGACAACAGTTTGAAACAGGTTCTAGATATCAATTGCTGAAAATTCGAGACAGTATTTGAGAATGTTGTTACATCTTCCATGATAATCTTGTTGTTCTTTGGCAAAGGTCGTTTTTCTTTAGCACGCATTGTTTTATTGAGGTTTCACTCAATTGAGACAAAATGAGTGTCAAGAAATTGTGGAAGAGAATAATTTGTTTGTGAAAAGTTTGTCGTAATAACATTTACTTCAAAAATTTGGTGGCCATAGTTTGTTTAGTATTTATATTTTGCGTTATCTAGATAAATGACCAGGAGTTCTATTCTGTATGGTATTAATGATTGTCTTTGACTCTTGAGTTTGGTTTCTCCCTCTTAAAAAAGGGTAAATCCCGTCACTCTGATGTTCAGGGTTCACTTGAGGTAAGTACCAGTTTTCTAGCTCACTCCCTCCCAAATAGAACTAGAACTTCTACCTATTGGGTAGACGACACAGTACTCTAGACCACAACCTGATGCTGTGTGTCAAAATCGCATTTATATTTGTGGACGAGAAATTAGCCCATGGGGCTTTAAATGTATCACACACTAAATTCTCTACTCTCCTCTCCCAGAAAGATAAGATTAAAATTAATGGTATCGGTGTTTCAGATTTTCAAAAGAAATAATATTTTACTGTAAATTTTGAAACGATTGTAGCCATTATTAAAATCCGTATCTTCATGTTTGTTTCAAAGCTCAAAAGTTATCCAATTCCTCACATCTGATGGTTTAAAATCTGATGCTTCATCATGTGTGTTATAGAAACCAACCGTAATTGCCTTAATCAATGCGCCAAGATCAGTCAGATTTGTCAGTTATAATGTTTTACACAAGGATGCAGTTTTTCACATATATATGCACTACGAAAGTAACTGATTTCTTCGAAAACTACCTCCATTCTGAGCATTTAATGTTAATAACTATCCCTCTTTAGTGTGATGTTTAAAGTCTAAATACTTTCGTTTTAGACTAAAGTTTGATGTTTAAAGACTAAATAACTGCAATATTTACTCCATTCTACCTAATCAATTTGTTCGGTTCCGAAATATCAACGATATACTATACCTCTATCCCAGTTCTATCAATTAAGCTACCTTTGCAAAATCTCCTTCTTTACATCCAAATATCCAATTTAAGACGGAAAAATAAGAAAATTGATTTCCTGAAGAGATGCGTTGTAATATACGTATGAAACCACCATGTAATTGCCTATGTCTCATTTTATTCTGCTCATCCCAGAAATCCCCCCCCCCCCCCCCCACAATCTATGTTACATTGACACTCATTTTAAAAAAAAACAAAAAAGGATGCTAGAAACACCTTCATTGTAAAATACATATCACAGTGTTGTCATGTAATAAGTTATTGCCCACTTCCTAGGTTTGCTTGTAATCTTAAGTTCAATATATTTTTTTCTGATGTTGATAACGTAGTTAATATCTTAATTAAACCTTCCCGAGGCACTGAAGCCCTTTGTTTCATGTCTGTCTATTCCACCCTTACAAAGACCTCTTTTATCTCTCTCTATTATCAATACAATACTACATGCTTGCTTTCTTTCTCCTCTTCAATTCATAAAGCGGCTCTGAGGAGGACCGGAATTTCGGTCGAAAATTGCAGTCTCTTTTTGGAATTTCTTACAGTGGTTTTGCCGTTGGTATATATATAGTTCAATATAGATTAAAGAAACATAAAGAATAGGATGTTTTCCCTAAACTATCTTCTACCCCGTTTACTTCACCTATCTTAAGGGAGGCACCTTCCAACTGTTATCAATCAATGTTTAAACAAAAATAAGAAATCCAGAAAAGAGACAAAGATCTTCGACAAAAGTAACTGGCCCAAAGTTAATTATTTACTGAAATCAGTTTATCAAATTCTGGATATAATAGAACAGCTCCCATAAACTGCAGTGGACCGCCATCTAGGAATATTATCTTCCGTTCATATAGGAGACCTAAAAAGTACGAAACGTTACTTATGATAATGTACATAACGTGTCAAAGATGAAATCCTACCCAAATATGAAAACTTCACTTAGGCCTAGGCCCAGCCTCAGCCTTACCTGCGTGGTCAGTCAAACACAATCTCTGATCCAGTCACCTGTTTATCATAAACTTAATTGTTCAGAAGTGTTTGGTACTCCACAGTCTTCCTACTAGGGGAGTGACAGACAAGTCAGAAGTATTTTATGTACGAGTATACTGAAGTACTAAGTAACTGAAGTGAGAGTCTGTCAAGGGAAATAAAGAACACGATATCACATGACAATTACGTAAGCAGCTTGTAATTACGTAACAGCTCCGGATGTATCATTCAAACTTGCACTTTTAAGGTTAATTAAACAACAATGATTAATTACTAACAGCACACATCCACTTTTCATTAATTTCAAGAAAATAATCATTTGTTAAGAAAAATAAAGGAGAAAAAAACCTTTAAATCAGCGAAAATTGAAGTCGAATTAAGTTAAATGAGTGATTAAAACAAATTGCGTTGCTAATAATAGGGGGTGGTGGCTAAAGAGAAATGGTTGTGTGGGTGGCAGAGCAGAGAGTAGCAGCAAATATAGCCCCAGTCGCCCTTCCACCCGCTATTTCTGTGGGCTCTTCCTGAGCTTACACTCCCATTCTGCATACTTACATTTTAATGAAATAAATTATCATTGCCAGTCCGCAATCTCGTCTCAAACCCACTGCCTAACCAAACTCACGCATATTCCTGGAATTCTTTTTAAATCTTCTTTAAATACCATTCTTGCAAACTACACGTCAAGTTAAAGAAACAAATATGTAAAAGCCCTATTGAGTTATAAAAATACGACATTGCATGCCATTCATAATCAATTCCCAGTTCATAAAAAAAAATAGAGACTTTACAAGTTTTAGGAAAACAGCTAAAAACACATAAAAAGACCTGACATAACTCACTCCATATTTCAACACCACTGTCATCAAGAGAAGAAGAGGTCTGCTAGAAGGCTAGGCACCAAGTGAGTCCTGACTGTAGGCCAATTCAAAGAAAGTACTTTAGATCAATAGGGATTACCACCGAGAGAGGGCGGGAAAATGTCAAAACGGAAATATATGGAGGAAGATGAGATATAAGCATAAAACAAATTATAAAGAGAAAATAATCAACAATAATAATACATGAAAACAACTGCAATAGAAATAGAGAAAATTAACGGATATAATACTAAATAATAATAATGCAAATAATTAAATAAAAATATACACAATTATTAATTCAGCAATAAAGAATAAAACAAATTTATAATATATACAAATGTATAATAATATTTATGAAGTTCCTACATCATATGTGCCCCTTCTGAAGACCTTGAGATAGCGTGAGTGTTAGATATGCATACTTCAGGCTCCACTAATTTGAAATCTAAACGAAATAAAAAACATTGCCCTGGGTTCAATCGCAGTACAAGAGGTATTTATATAGACGTGTTAAGAATTATTATGAAAAAGGAAATGAAGGAAGGAATGTGTTCAAGAAATGTCTGACAACTATGAAGTTTACATTCAAACTATCCCAATAATTTTATCTTCATCGTCTCTCTTTGAATTCCACGCAAGAATAGTAGTGTTCAAAGTCAGGATGATCTGAAAAAATCTCTAAAGCTACATACTTTGACACCTCTGTATTAACTTGTCGAACAGTAGCGTTTCTAGTACAGAATATTAAAAACCTTCAATTTTGTAAATAGCAAAAATCTTTGTTATTTTAACTCCAAAATAATACTGTTGATAGCGCTGAAACTTAGAAAATTATCTTGATTAAATCCAAATTACTTCACATTTGTGAACTAAGGATTTGAAGACTTCCAAGATAAACCTTAGGGATGAGTTTGGAATTACTGCTTCGCGCTTTTCAAGCTATGTAATGAAAGATAAATATAAAACAATTTATAAAAATTTCAACAAAGAATCCGATATCCATATAGTTTTTCGATCAAAGTATTAGAACGCCTTACAAACAAGATATCCATATAGTTTTTCGATCAAAGTATTAGAACGCCTTACAAACAAAACATCAGTTCTTTCTAAAAACCGCAGTATTTCGCACTAATTAACCATAATATAACGAATATGGCCGAACCATATAACGAAGAACTGTACCGGTAAGTGCTATCACTCATCCAAGAAGTATTCATCTTCCAGTAAACTGAGCCTCATTGGACTCGTGCGTACCGCAGCCATACATACCTCTTCTATTCTCCTTCCCTGTGTTGTTTCTCAATAAGGAAAAAAGAAAGATTTTAAGTTTTTTAATGCACTTGATAATTGTCCTTGGAGAAATGTGTATCACTTCTATTGGTATTAAATCCATCATGTCAAAAATCATTAACCTCTTCAAAGCGATTGCTTCATATTCAACCAATGTTAATTTAAGCTTACTTAAATGGGAGTTAAGAGATCAGAGTCCTGTTTATATATTCCACATATATTTTTAAACCTTCCTTTGAAGATTTATTAATACTTTACAATTTCAAGTTCAATTGGAATGAAGTTTTTAGACTGAATTACGCCTAGTTGCTCAAGTGCCTTTATCTACTTCCTTCATTCATTAATTTCATCCTTGATGAAGCGAGGGGTGCTGTACAAAAAGGCTCCCAACCCCAACATTATTTTGACTCACACCTTTCCCAAACGGTTTGCTGATTCATTCCCCTGTATTCCTATGTATCCAGATACCCAAATGAGAGATAACTTATTTTTACAGGCTAGATTCTAAAGAGAGATCAGACACTCTCATACAAATTTTTAATCAACAACCATGGATTTCAAAGCCCTCAGAGCGGATTGATATTCTCATGAAATATGTATCCTACATTTCTTTTAAATTTTTTAGATCATGCTCCACAGAAAACTGTATCGCAGGCATCTCTTCCAGAAATATCGAGGTCATTCATCCCAGGCCTATAAAATTACATGCTGGAATTTGAACTTTTAATACCTTATCCAGTTATGCTTTTAATTTTTCACCCATCGTTATACCAGACAAAAGCAACTCGAAATCAGGATGCTTCCAACCCAGGCGATTATAATATTTCTTTTTATTATGGATTATAATGTTTTTTTTTTCTAGAACAGATCTGATTCTGTCAATTTGCTCTTCTGAAAGATTGTGCTCATTTTCCTTCATTTATGAAGGAGCTCATTTAACAAAAACTTTTTAATGTATTGCCCAATAAAATTCTTCATAAGTTTTAACAAGAACAATGCCAAGTTTATTTGTCTGAATAATTTGGTTTGTAAATGTTTGGAAGGCAACAATGCTCATCGTATCCAAATAGTAAAACAATGTTGCTTTATCTTCGCCGATCCAGGTTAAACTGTTATATTAAAGATAGCTATGGCTGTTGGCCAACAAGTAATATTGAGCTGTGCAAATTAGTAAGAATTTATCAAAATAAAAGAGACTAACCACGAGAAATATAAATAACAGAACTCTGTCTTAGTTTATTTTTTCGGGGAACTAACTACGGTATTTTGATTTTGATCAGGGTCCTTTATTTGGGATCTACTGGCCATATCCAAAAAGCCGGGGCATAATCTAACACTCGGGCAGAGTCGGATAGATCAGCTAGTTTACAATAATTTAGAATCAGATTTTTTTTAAAAAAAAACAATTAAAAGTTCTTTTAATTAAATTAATTTAAAACAAAATAAAATTGTAAAGATGTATAGGTCTAATGATATTTAGATATGAAGTAAGGATATGTGTTGAGAAAGAACTTTCGCAATGCAATGTATACCATATAATTTAACCATATAAATTAAATGAACATATTCATAACATTAGAACGTTTAAACACATTTTCAATTTTTTAAATTGAAAAAATTGAATGAATGGGTGAAAAAACTAAAAAAAAGTGATATAGCCAAAAACATGTATGTTTAACTGCAATATTAAAAGTATAACTTACTGTTAAAATTTATTAGCCACAACGTACATTGAAATTAAATACCACTCGTTGAACCAGAAGGTACATTGGTTCGCTCCAAATAAATACGTACGATCGAAAGTAACATCGAATCCCTTTATTGAAATTAATATGATAATGATATAAACAAAATGATAAACAACTTATAAACAACAACTCAACTTACAAAAAAAAAAAGAATTTGCATGTTTTTAATGATTTATTTTTGTATAATAATAATAATTAATATTAATAATTCATTTTTTGAAATCCTAATTACAAAACATTACAATAGACAAAATAAAATGCAGTCTAAAGAATTTAAAACTAAATGAAATAAGTTATCATATTTAACAAAACTGAAGTGTCTGTTATCAAACTACTTCAACAGTTTTAGAAATTAACACTCATAACCATATATTTTTTGAAACTACATGAACCAGGCTACAAGAAAATGTTATTTCCATTATGGAGTATACTTTTGGTTAACGAACTGACGTCGTATGTACCATTTATATATATAACAACTTCCATGTTATTCACCATAATCGATCAGTTTTCAAATGTTCATATCTAGATCATTAAAACAAAATAGAAAAAATAAAAGAATAGATAGCCACATATTATGATTAAAATATTTCAAAAACGAATGATTTAGAGAGAGAAATACCGTAAACACATATTCGATTATAATTTATTCTCTACAACTATTGTTTAAATATTTGTCTGTGATGTCAGATAAAAACTTCAAATTTAACAAGATTTTATGACCTTTTGAAAGTTTACATTTTTTATGAATTTGTAAGTTTAATCTGACATTGTTTCATCCGTTTGTAATTCAATCAGTTAAGAACTGAAACTTAGTAAATGCTCAAATCGATAGTAATTACATACAAATAGTATTTCTAAAAATTATATCGTCATAATCATAAATTAATTCCCGACGTTTTATCCATTAGTATGAATTACTTGGCAGTCTAATTATAATCCGAAGTACTTGATATTTAGTGTAAACACTATCGAATACTGAAATGGCAAAATACGTATAACAGTATTTAAACAAACAAAAATCTGTCAAATTATTAAGTTTTATTCTTCGTTTACTCGTGCGAAGTCAAGGTGTGTTACTAGTTTTTGTAGTCAATTTACTGTTTCTAAAATCTCTCCCTAAATATAACCAAAACATATTGGCAATATATTTAACAACCTAAACTATACTTCACCAATTGATCATCAATCAAATGCTATAACTAATTTCATTCATTATACATGGTAATTTGATTAATAAAAATATATTTCAACGAGTTTTACAAGTCTAACTTATGTTATAGTTTCTAATCGAATTTTATGATTGGTATTCAAATGTTGTCATTTTATTTGCTAAAAACAAGATTTAAATGGATGCTAGACTCATCTGTTCCTTTTCGATATAAAATCAATCATTTATTTCTAATACTCTTTACAAGTGCTCAGTAATTGTTTTGAATTATTATCCCAGTTATATTTATGCTACAATTGGCAAACGTAGTTATCTCGCCAAAACTAATCAATTAATTAAATAAATAGTTCATTAGTCCAGATAATCGGTTTACTCATGATAAAGCTGAGTATAACTTTTTTTTAAAAAAACTTGACAAGTAGGTTATTATTAAATGTTTACACCCTATAATGGTTAACATCAAATCTTTACAAATAGCATGCATGAATTAACAAGCTAGAAATATGCACATTTCTAGAGAAAATTCCAAATGGGAACAAAATAACTTGGCAAAGTGTGAACTCGATTTGCAAGAGCATGAATACCGAGAAAACGTGCTAAATGTGAATATGAATTTTTCACAAATACACGGTATCTTATCACAAAACATTCGACCTTGGGTTTATCTTCAATTTTCATACAAAAGTGATTTGGCGATTTAAATTAAGTTGTTCTTCACTATAATTATGTAAAAACGATTAAAAATAATATATATAGCAATTATGCCACATTAAAAATTGAGATAAGTAATCAGACAAGTTCAACAGATAACGTTCTATTACGGTGCATACATGTGATTCTTGGAAAAAGGTCGGAAAAAAATCAAGGTTTACTGGCCACCTATAACTACAGACGAGAGTACGATAAAGAACTCATAATCGTGTATGGAAACCAGTGAAACAGATAGTCGTGGAAAAGGCAGTATCAATTCCGTCTTTTAGGTTATTCCTAATTGATTCATCCGATTACACACAATGTTTTACTAATTTGTTTATTTTGCTTATATTCCCTATTATTAAAAGTTTAAATAAAAAATAAGCATCAAGAGAAATTTTCGAAATATATAACAACGATGTTATTAGCTATGAAAGAACTTAAAAAGGACACCAAAAAGGCTCCAGCAAAAATTATAGGAAAGCCTAACGGTGATTGAGGAAAATATAAATGATATTCCATATAAATAATGTAGGTATCACAAGAGTTAAGTGTAGTAGAAAAGTGTCGGGGTTTATTTGAAACCAGCTAAATTCCATAATCCTAATTTAGGTTTTCAACAGTTAAAAGCACTGTAGAAAAGTGTCCCAAGTTCATCGGAACTCAACTGAATTCCATAATTCATATATCTAAAACCATGTTACATTTTTACTGAAAATATGGGGAAAACAAATGACATGCAAGAAAACATCACTCAAAAAATGGAAATAACAAAAAAATGTGGTCCGAAGTACGGTCATTTAGAAAGCCGGTCATTTATCTATTCAGTAATTAATATGTAATTTTCAATTCCTACACACATTCGCAGTGATTTTTAAGATTCATAAATAGGCAATTTTGATCCGTCGTATCTAACAGCAGCGCTTTATTATTGAGTTTCAAAATTATTTGCAACATTAGTAATATAATAACAAAAGGAATTATGCTCTCAATAAATAACAAATACATATAATAAATGTGCGAAAAGTTTACCTAATGTTGCTCTAAGATCTGGTTGCAAGGTAAACTACATGATCGATGTTTAATATTAGGAATTTGCAAGTAAAGCTACCACATAACACTTGACAACACACACGAAAGAAAAACGATCATATTGAAACGAAACTAAATTATAAGCTAGCATTCAGCACAAGTACTGAGAAGAAACTATTCAACAGTTCAAAGAATTTATTTGATATGACGTATACCTCCAGTTTACCCAACATCCAACCTAAAAATATCACTAGTTTAAAACCAACTAAGCTAAATAACCTTCCTTGTCAACAAACTCACTAATGTTCACTTTTACTACAAAGTAAGTTTGTTATTTTTGTTAGCCCGGTGTTATAATATATTCATTTTTGCCTACTCAAATTAGTCAAGTTAATTAATAACCAGGTTTGTTTATTCCTTTTATTTAATAAACGCTAATTACAGTTTATCATAATTCTTTTATCGTTTCAATGGTATTTTAGGTATGCTAAGAAGAACACCTACAAGGTTGGAAATGAAATTGGAAGATATGAATGAATACACATCTCAGCTTAGTAAAAAAGAAACAAGTGGTTCTGCGTACCCTACTTGGTCTTATCATGCTCTCAAAACTAACAACACGACACCACAAACAAGAATTGGTTATAATCCTCAACCAAGACAACCAACATAGCTAGTTTTGCTTTGGCAGTGAATATTTCATAAATTGTTATGGATTCTGTTGTACTAACTTCAGTTTTGTGTAACTCTAAGCTGTAAAAAGATTTTTTCTGTTTTTTACAAGAAACTATTATTTACTGTAAGACCATTACTCATTCAGTTTGTTCTTGTTTTGATTGAACTCTTAATTTAAAGAGTGTAAATGTTGGAAGTTGTGAAAATTTACAGAAGTTGCAACTAGTTTAGATTAAGTTTTTATTTAAGTTCTTTCCTTTTCAAGTAATACCAAAATGAATATTTAATTATTTCAATGAACTCTGAAAAGTTTATTTATCTATAATACGTTCATGTTAGAAAATATTTTTGTAAAACTAAATGTTAATTGGAATCAATTTCAATAAAAGATATTTTTTTTACTAAAATAATTCTATTTATTCCGTAACAGCCTACATTAGATTTCAGTAATAAGATATTCAAGGCGTTTCAGAAGATTACGTAGGAGTATTAAGTTTGGTCACTCTTATTTTTTTTTTGTTAATACAATCATGTGACTTAAGAACGAAAGTTCTTAAGTTTTAGGTTATTGTATCACATGTGAGTCATGTCTTTTTTCATAATTTGCTTATACATTTCCTAAACTTCAGAACATTCATAAGTATGTGAAATATTAATTTTTTATAAATTATCATTCCTTTAAAACAATTAGACTTATGATGTGAAGAATTGATGGGTTTTAGTAATAAATGTATGATTTATTGGTGAGATTTATCTCTTCATGTCGTTTGAATTTGAACTTGAAATATATGACTCTTTTATCAATTGTATTGATCGAATGATTATTTTTATATTCATTTTCTATCTGATTAAGGTTTAAAATCGATTTTCAATGGCCCATTCTGGATGGCAATATGGAATTGAGCTATTTTCACAATCATTCCATCATCGGGCGTATAATGTTAAATTCAGAAATAGGACTAATACATTTCTACCTAAATGGCTGGTACTCGTCAACTCAGGAAAGACTTTGATGTAGACTAATAATTTTGGTCCAAAGAACTTAGTTCCATTTTGGTATTACTTACTGTTGGATTATTTCACCCGTTTATTACAAAATCATATATACATATAAAATCAATTAAATAAAACTATTCTACAAACTAGATATACTAAATTCAGAGAAGGATGTTCTTTTCTAATAATGTTATTCTATCTAATGACGAAGCAGTTGAAATATAGTGTGAGTTTTTGTGACCTCTTTTATGTGTGTTCTTTCTATGAATGTAGTTAATATTCTGCAACTGAGAATGTAAGTACATGTTTTTCCATTTGTTTGTGTTTATTTACTAACTTTGAATTTTATATTTGTATATAATCATGTAATTTCTTACGTGTTCGAAGGCGCTTTTTCCACCTCGTATCCTTATACCTTCCCTATTTTATTGTGCTTCTACTTTTTGTCTCTTTTTTTCAATTCTTTGACAACGAGCTACTTGTAAAGACCTTAGAACTTTTTCATTTTTTTATTGGAATGTCACTTGTGCTTTTTTAACATTTCGGTATATATATATTATAATTTTATACACAAAATTAAAAAGTAAAACTTGTTTATCTATCCCTTACTGCGCTCTGAAGACGTTTATCGAAATAAAATGTCTTTAAAATAAATAACCTTAGGAACATTAATGTCTTAAAACTAAATGCCATAGAACGTTATGCTTTCCAAAATGGCTTTAATGATTTTGATCAAATTTGGAGTGTTTATCCAGGTTGACCCAAAGAAGGTTTTGTGTATGTCAAAAGGTTAATGTCGTTCTTAGGATATAATTATCTTTTGTCTTTACATGCTATCTGTTTACATTTTTGTATTCAAATATCAGTATATAGAAGATTTTTCAAATATAATGTAATGAAATAATTTAACTTAAATTAAACACATTTACATTGCCTTTTTGTACCTTCAAAATGTTATATTATGAAGTTTAGATGATACAGATTTACTGAATGATTAAGTGAATATCAACATGTTTATAACTTTGTACGAAAAAGAATACATATTGTAGAGCATTAAAAACATACTTTGAAAAGAAAATAAAAGATTTTAACAGTACTGTTTTAAAGCTTCTTATTAAAGTAAAAAAAACTTGAATTTTTATAGTGAGAATTAAATTATTGTATTTTTTTGAATTACATTACCTTTTAATTAACAGTATTTTAAATTACCTTTGTAAAGAATAAGTATTTACTTATTCTTTCCTGTATATCTTTATTCTCTATTAACTGTTACTCTTGGCTTTTTGTTATCATTTTTAAGTGTAATTCTTGATAACCTCCTATTCTCTATTAACTGTTACTCTTGGCTTTTTCTTAACATTTTTAACTGTAATTCTTGATAACCTCTTTCAAGATCTAAAAGGTACATATTTTTGTTGATGTAAGTCATGGAAACCGCTTCCACGAGTTCCACCTTGGGCATTTCATGAGACTGTGTATTTCATTCATGATGATACGGTTGGTTTCTCGTAAAGTGGCGAAAGAATTTCACATCACATATACTTTTATTTACGTTCCTTTGGATAAAATAAGTTATTTATACGTATTTAGTACCTTTTTGTAATTAGAATGAGTTCTAACCGGTTATAAACATGAAATAATACATATAAAGGACAGTTAACTACAAGGAGTTTAATTAATTTATTGTTTCGACATTAATAACTTTAATATAAGGTTCGTATATTTGTATAAAATCTCTGGAATAATATTTAAAACATTTTGGTTGGCAGTATAATGACGTATCAGCACATTCCTACATTTTATTCCTTTCAATGAGTGTTACTAATTTTACCTATTGATAACATTAGTAACTCTTCAATATTCTGATCTTTCGCTTAGCAGTCATGAAATTATAATGGAATTTGATAGTATAGTTGACTATAAGCCACTTGTGAATTATTCTATTTGGTAATATTGTTTCTTTGAGTTCGCTTCAGACAGTAGGGTTAATAATACACTTTATAATGCTTCAAAATATATTCTTTTATTATGACACTAAAGCCTATTCTAATGAACATGCCTAGCCTGTAAGCCAATGTACTAATTTCGAATAAAGTATAGTTATAACTTTTATATAATATAGAATTATATTAGTATTATTATAATTAATAAACATGTATAATTTACAAAATAATTACTGTTTGTATATTTAACTTTAAATATTTATTAAACAATTAACAAATAATGATTACTATTATTCTAGGCAAAAGTTTTCAAACTAAGTGAAATAAGTAAAAAAATATACATTCAATATTTTAAGAACATTTATTTAATTAATTATTAAATCACATATATTTCTCAACTATCACATTAATCAATATTTGACTACAGTTTTAGAGCTTGAAAAAGCGAAGAAGAAATCCACTGTATCTTCTTTTCTGTTATCAACTTTTTCCTATAAATAAATATGAATTTAGTTTATGATTTGAGGTATACATAATTAAAAACCAATTGAAATGATCTGATAAGACATTAAACAAGATAATATAGAGCACTGCTCCAGTGAAACTAGTGTACACAATGATACATATGTTGCAAGGCGACCTAGTATCCGTCTGTGAGCACCGTCACCCTTATTCTTTCTATTACTCTTCTGAGGCCGGCGGATTGTCGAAAAAATTATAGAGAGATCTTAGTGTCTGGTTTTTTTTTATATTCCTAAGTCCAATTCATTTCTTCGCTTGGTCTATTCTTTTTTAAACAAAATCAACGTCTAAAATAATAATCAGAAATTTGAAAGTGGGACTAAGGACTTTCAACCAAAACACTTTGTATTCGTTAGAGCCTCACTCAAACAAACAAGTAAAACATGACGTTTATTGTATTCAGACGTGGGGGGGGGGGGGGAGCAATAGAAGTATTTTAAAGGGCGAAAAGATTAAGGAAAGGGAAGAAAAGGATGGGTAAGTCAAGGTAAACAAAGGAGTTAAGGAAGAAATAACTTTGGGAGACAGAGCTATTGCTCTTGCTATCACTGACTCCGACTTGAATAAACCATCACTATCGTGTATAGTATTTGATCTACTAAACTGAAAGATACATCCATAATATATGTCAACAGTATCGATCTTTCATTGGTGACCATTTTAGCTTCTGGCCAATTTATATCAAGATCGTTATTTATATTCAAAAGTAAGGCCCTACTTTATTCATCTCTGATAAGGTTTTTTTACAGTACAACTTTATTATCTGGGTGTGCTAACAGTTTTGACAATAAGATATCTTGAATTTTTAAGTCAATCATTGCTATTATTTTTTCTAACTGATTTAAATTATTTGCCAGCGAGATTATAACTATGAGCCTTGTCATAAAAATGAGAAGTTAACAGACATATTTACTAATTATAGAAACCCTATGACCTAACAGGTCACGGGTAGTCTAGTAATATATAGTAATCTCCGTGCCATTCCAAATATTTCCTTAAAGAAAAGAAGTAAAATAGTGTTTGATATAAAGAGACTAGATGAACCCATAAATGACGTAATTGAAATATTCTTGCTTTAGTGACGTCATATGTAAGTCATTGTGCCTTCCATTGGTCAGTTGATAAAACGGCTCGATAGTGTTCTAATATATCCCGCAATAATATCAAATATTATTCTCTGAAAAGAACAATATTCCTGAATATCTCATCAAATGGTAAGTACTTCCGTTTCTGCAACTATGTGTACGTATATTTTTAATAATTGAGTAGTTTAATAATAATTATTTAAACAAATAAATAGATGACAATTTCTTAGTGATTATGTTTATATGTTTATGTTCAATATGGCCACTTCAATTTTAGATTAGCGTCCTGTCATTAATATAACATTATCTTACATTTAACATTACACACCTATATTTAAACACAATATGATAAATTAATTTAAAATACATACTAATATGCTCGTTATTTTTCAAAATGTGAAACAAATATCCTACCAGAAATAAATTATTGAAATAATTAGAATTTCATTTTAATTTATAGAAGTTTAATGGAATATATTACTTTCTAATATTATGTATAACTCATGCAATTCCAATTCAATAATAGTTATCATTGTTTTTATAATTATAGTTGTTTCATATTTAATATAATTGACTATTTTAATTCAATTATTAGCATTAATTTGATTTTACATGTACTGATGTTTCATTTACCATTAAACATTTTACTAATTACTGACCTATTGTTTTAAGTAATATATAAAATATATTCTTTATAATCATGCATTGTAAAATTACGTTAATTAAAAATGATTTAGGAAAAATAGGAGTGCATAATACAGGACTAAAAATATGGCTACGTACAATTGGCTTGTCGATAGAACAAGCTCATTATTTTCCAACTTTCAATATTAATTTAATATCCATTTCTTAATTTGTATTATAATTGTTTACCGATTGAAATCATTATGTTGGGTAACTGTAAACTTACTTTTGGTTCATTCTCTATTTTCAATTAGTTGTTAAATTCACTGGAAACTTTTCATATTTAGAAACTGTAGTTTCTATGGTATATATGGTCATATTTATAATTTTGACATTATGAAATATTAATTATTAAAAATAATATCAAATCACTTATATAAACTATTTTTTTAAGTATACTCTATGTAATTAGGTTTTAAAATATTTCCATACAATTTAATAATATATCATGTTAACTTAAGATTTAAATAGGAAGTATTTTGCTAATTTCCAGATTGTTTAACATTTTATTTTGAACATTTCAGGATATTTCAGATGTTTAAAATATTTTCTTTGGCTTATTTCAAATTTATTATATTTGTTTGTGATATATATTTTATATCAAAGAAATATATATGACAAAGAAACGATTATGATTATAGTTGTTTTTTATTGTAGGATATTCCTTTGTGATATATATTAATATAGTGGTATTTTTATTAAATGATATTATTATTTTCGGTTCTTTTTGGTTGCCTTTGAAAAAGGTTTACTTTAAAAAGGAACTTGAATGGTTAGGGAGAGATACATACTTTATTTATTTATTTAAATAAGAAATGAATACCAAATTCTGTGCATAAGCAAAACTAAAGTTTGTTTCCATATGAAAAGGTTAAACATTACATATCTATTGCCGAATCTTTTTGAAATTTGGGTATCAGTTCAACATCAAGAGAAAATGAAGTAAGAAATATGTTCGTAGTTAGAGGGATCAGAACTCAATCCTGTTAATTTATATATGTATACACATAAATGATGAAGAAATGTTATCTTAGACATTTAATATTTAATCTAATATGTCTTAGTTTTTCCTTTTTCTGTTTAAAATTTCTTATTCTACTGATGAAGAAGGTTCTAAGTACAACTGAAACATCGATTTCGAAAGGTTCTTTTAGGTCTTGAAACTAACTAATTACCGAATCATTTTAGTTTATCACATAGTTGGTGTTTTCAATAGCAAGTATACAATGGTAATAAATGCACTAGAGATAACATAAAACAGAGAAACAGATTTACATTTTGGGTATTTCGGGTATAAATCAGCGTGAGACGTTAAACCTCGGAAAGGACGTTAAGCCCTCTTAACTTGTTTTTATAGATGCCTATTATAAATATACTTGAGTTAGGCAAAATTCAGTAGAGTCAATTTTCGTTGTGTGGTATCAGAAAGAACCAATGTTTGGCTTATGTTTGTTCCTTTGTGGGACGGACACTGTAACCTAAGCAAACCTTATCCATTAAATGGACGTCGGGAGAGAAAAGGAGAGCGAGAGCAAGCACTCCGGTGAAGTATGTTAACCTCTGTTCACCTCTGAACTTTTATCTTTTTTTTTACTGTTAAACTTATAGACTTATTATGTCAACTACTCAATTATTGTAATGAAATGAGGAATTTGTATTCTATGGTTTTCAATCAACAGAAAACAGAACAATCCTTAAATTTAACCTACTAAATACCAGTAGTATTACTTTATCAAAATTTAAAAAGAACTGTTACAAAACACTAATATCGTTATCTTTTCAAAAATGAATTGATTTTATTAAAATACATACCCTGACTTGCTCCGGGAAAATTCTACCTGTGAACAATCCATACATTAATTATTTCACATTAGTTGCAATTATTACAGTTTTTAATTAAATTATATTATAATTAACTTCTGTTCGAATTAATAGCATTCACTTGAATAAAATTTGCTCTATTAATTTATTAACGAGATACTAATAGCTAATTAAAATATTTTTTATTTTCATAGGGTCAATAGTATATTTGGATTGTGTCGTCATTAGGTAGAAAGATGTAAGCCACTGCGAAGGCAAGAGTTATAAAATCATGAATTTAAAAACTTGGTAATAAAATAATTAGAAAAAATATTTTAAAAATGGATGACTGAAAAGATCATATGAAAACTCATAGTTGAATGGAATTATTATTGGATATTGTAAAATTTGCCGCTTCCAGACGCATTAAACTAATACTTAGCAGTACCTTGATTTTTATATTTGCTGTCCCTTCCAGGTAAAAAAGATCATCTACAGATCCCTGTCCATACACCTTCATCAAATTTGAAGCAATTCAAATGATCTTAGTTTCCTAGTTTGCCAATTAAAAAAAGAAATGTTCTGCCTGTTATTATCTTTCTAATTTTAACTTTATAACCAACAAACTGTAAGAAATTATTTACATCATATTTTGATATTTGAATTAAATATGTATATATATATTTAGATATAAACAATTATATAAAACGTTTTGGAAAATAAACAAACTAAATTCAAGAAAGAAAACACATACAAGAAATCACAAAATTCACAAGTATATTTCGATTGTGTCGTCATCAGATAAAAAATTGAAAGCCGCTTTGAAAGTAATAGTCCATGCTGATGTACATAATAGTTCTGTTCCTACGAGAGATCGTGTGGTACTATTTTCCTCACCACTATTTACTATATTTTACTGGTTCTCATAGCCATCATTATACTTTCTTCTTATTTCTATACTTCTTCTTCATTAGGGTGGGGTCTTCCATCTATCACCACAACTGAGCTTATTTTAGATCCATCTTTCCACATATCTCTCAATCCAAAGCCTCTCAATACATAGGTTCACTTGTGAAGTCGTGGCTGTCTTACTTGCTATATCTTCAATCCTGGTCCTCATTTCCTTCCTTAGGAATCATACCTACTCTATTCCCCTTAAGATCTCCTGCACTTCTTTTTAATTACGTCTGTCAATTGTACAGCACCCAATGTGATGTTTTTTTGTGGTTTTGCCTTACATCAAGCATGAATAATCACAGATCTTTCGTTGGTAAGCTCAGAGATCTTCTTGCTATATTTCATGCCATTTCTCACAGATTCAGTTTCAATGACTTTTCGTATACAGGTTTTCAGGCAGACTTCTGATCCTAGCCCTAATATCTCTTTGAGAGCTTCAGAATAAGTTCTTATTAGTCTCCTGAGATAGAGATTTGTTCCTGGTTTTAACCTCAATCGGTAATTATTCTTTATTATGATTTATTTATCTATTTTAAACAAATTTTGTAACTTTCTTAGCTTTAATTTACCTATTTACTTCGTTTTTTTTATTCTTTAATATTACTTTATTTTTATGTTTTTTATTTATTTATTCTTATTTAGTTTATCTTTTCTTTCCTTTCTTCCCTCCGTAGGTTGGCCAAACTAATTGAATGCTCTTTGAATGAGTAAGACTTTAGACATTGCTAGTTTCATTTAGACATCAGCAAGTTTAAGCTAAATTTGGTCTAATTTTTAACTATATATATACTTAAAAAACGGAAAGACGATCCAAACTGGACACAATACGAGTTCAACGAAGAAGAGTAACACAGAGAGTAAAGAAACACACTTTATTTTATTAGTTCAATATAGACAAAGAAACATAGAGAAATCAAAAGAACACACTTACAGTCTCTAATTTTCGGAACCGTCTTCAGGAGAGATAAGAGGGGCAAACTAAGCGCACTGGTTCAGAGACGGTTGGAGACTCTCTGAACCAGTGGGCTTGGTTTCCCTCTCTTATCTCTCCTGAAGACGGTTCAAACCGAAAATTAGATACTGTAAGTGTGTTCTTTTGATTTCTCTATGTTTCTTTGTCTATATTGAACTATATTTGTCCGTTTTTGATCTTATTTCCAACGAAAAAGTATATATACGAGGGTCGTCCAGAAAATAAGTTCCGTTTTGGTCTGTAGGGCGGTAGGAGTGGTTTTTGCCAAATCCGGCAACACCGCTCGAAAGAGGAGAGGTGGGGGAATAGAATGAGAGGTGGGGGACCTCAGTCGGTCAATTACCGACGTCAGGGCAGGTAGTTGAAATGGAGCCCTCCATGTCACGTCCCGCCACCTCGATCCCCGTTCCCTCTTGAGTTGTTTTGCGCGGAGTGGTTCAATTTCTTTATGCACAGGGTTTCAAATCAGTTCAAATTCACGAACAGCTCATTTCTGTTTATGGAGAAGGTGTAATGAGTGAATCAATGGTGAGGAGATGGGTACGTGAATTTAAGGCGGGAAGACATTCACTTGAGGATGAAAGTGGGAGAGGCAGACCCTCAGTTGTGACGGACGAAATTGTCGCAGAAATCGACAATGCAATTCGCAAAGATCGTCGTTCAACCCTGGATGAACTCCACCTGAGTTTCCCAGACATCTCACGATCCCTCATCCATGAGATCGTCTCGGAAAAACTTGACTTTCGGAAAGTTTCCGCCCGGTGGGTCCCTAGAGAGCTGAATGTCTTCCCGCCTTAAATTCACGTACCCATCTCCTCACTCATTACACTTCTCCATAAACAGAAATGAGCTGTTCGTGAATTTGAACTGATTTGAAACCCTGTGCATAAAGAAATTGAATCACTCCGCGCAAAACAACTCGAGAGGAACGGGGATCGAGGTGGCGGGACGTGACATGGAGGGCTCCATTTCAACTACCTGCCCTGACGTCGGTAATTGACCGACTGAGGTCCCCCACCTCTCATTCTATTCCCCCACCTCTCCTCTTTCGAGCGGTGTTGCCGGATTTGGCAAAAACCACTCCTACCGCCCTACAGACCAAAACGGAACTTATTTTCTGGACGACCCTCGTATAATTAAATGAAACGGTCCAGCGGACTTTTAAATAAAAACCAATTGAAAAGAAGATAGCACACAGATAGACACAGGCGACCGCCGCTCTGCACTACTGCGGGACTCTTCGCCTCCTGATGACGACGATGGTCGAAATATAGAAGTGAGTTATTCCTGTGTCTATCTGTGTGCTATCTTCTTTTTAATTAGTTTATATATATATATATATATATATATATATATATATATATATATAATATATATATATATATATATATATATATATATATATATATATGTGTGTGTGTGTGTGTAGTGTAGTGTAATTTACTATAACTGAGAAGTAAAAAATGTACAAAAAAGTTAATAACTAGCTGGACGACTTTTTTGAAAAGAAGATGTGAAAAACACAATGGCATTTTTCTTCTTTTCTTCTTATGACTGCTTAAAACTAAAATGATCAACAAGTGTGAATGTTTCTCTTCATTCTGTGTTTCTTAGTTACAAGTCCAACTGACCTGTCTCATTTTATGTCCTAAGTTATGCTTTAAAATTGTATATATCCATTGATGGAATTATAGGTAATTGCATCAGGGAATCAGTACGGTTGGTTTCGATAAAAAGAATACAATTAGACAAGTTATAAGTTAGATAAGAAGTTATACGATTCGATGTTTTTTTCTAGTTTGAACGGCATGTTTATACAGAGTATAAAATATTACCTGTGTTTCAGCTTCCAGAAGTAGAACAGCAAGCCAAACCAAGAGAAAGGTTGATAGTAGTGAAGTCAGAGAATCTATTGATATACTTGTAAAGGAAGTCATAGTGAATTGTGATAACAATGATGCGATGATTGAAGATTCTGGATCCAAAGAAAGTTTTCGTGTACTTATGAATTCTTCTCGGTTATCCAACATTTGTTCAGCGTTGTTCTTGATTTGCGGCCTATTTTGGTCAAAATATTCAATTGTATTCCTTCTTAAATTGCTAAGTTCATGTAACCCTTCAGAATGAGTCTTACTTCTAGGAGAATCTCTGACAATGGTGTTGATATATGAATCATGACTCTTGTAGTCTAAGCTAGGCTGGAACACTTGCCTTCGAATTTGATTCAAGTTAATTTGTAGAACTTCATGTTGTCGATTATTCAACGACAAGATATTAAGTTTCCGATTAAAGAAGGCAATATTTCTTCCTTTGTACTGATTGTGAATGTTTACTGGATGCACATTTGAAATCCTTCCTGAAATAATTACCTTGACTATTCTATTTTCATTATATCGGTAATTATTTCTTGTGTCAGTATTTGTTTTACGGTTTGCTAATGATGTAGTCTTTCTTGCAGAATCAGCGGATCTGCGTTCATGAGATCTCTCCAAACTGTAGCTTGAATGAGGAAGGGTCCTCAACTTTATGAATTTGTCTCGTTGAGTTCTAGTAATTCTCAGATTGCTTAAACTAATTCTTTCATTTCTGTCATCCTGTAAGCCCAGGAATGATCTTGTAGCCGTGAGTCTATGGAAGGAATCCACCTCATCTGGATGTAAGAATGAAAGGGTTCTAAATGTAGGTAAGTTTGATCGAACTTTATCTGGTCGATTTGCTGACCTAATTCTTTGTTCAGAGATTCTGTGTGATAAAGTCATATCTAGTCTTCTATCTGAAACATCAGCAACGCTGCGTCTTGCTTCTAGAGGGGACTGTCTCCTTGATATGTCTACTTGATCTGTTGATTGAATTATACGTTCAGAGTTTCTCTGTAGCACAATCATATTTAGCCTTCTATCTGAAACATCAGAAACACTGCGCCTTGAATCTGGAGAGGACAGTCTTCTTGAAATGTCTACTCGATCTGTTGACCGAATTCTACCTTCAGAGTTTCTGTGTAGTACAATCATATTTAGCCTCCTATCTGAAACATCATCAATACTGCGTCTTGCCTCTACAGTAGACTGTGATCTTGATTTATCTAGTCGATCTATTAAACGAATCCTTTGTTCTATCTTTCTCTGTAAATTAGCCCTGTCTAATCTTCTCTCCAAAACATCAACAACGTTACGTCGTACCATTACAGGAGTCTGTAACCTCGATATGTCTTGCCGATCTGTAGACCGAATTCTTCGTTCAGAGTTAGCCTGTAGCACTATATGTTGTCTGCTATCTGAAACATCAGCAACGCTACGTCTTACCTGTACAGGAGACAGCCTCCTTGGAAAGTCTACTTGATCTGTTGAATAAATTCTACTTTCAGAGTTCCTCTGTAGTACAATCATATTTAGCCTTCTATCTGAAACATCATCAACGCTGCGTCTAGCCTCTAGAGGGGACAGCCTCCTTGACATGTCTAGTCGATCTATTAAAGGAATTCTTTGTTCTATGTTTCTCTGTAAATTAGCCCTGTCTAATCTCTCTATTGCATCGACAACATTACGTCGTACCATTACGGGAGTCTGTACTCTAAATATGTCTTGCCGATCTGTTGACCGAATTCTACGTTCAGAGTTCCTGTGTAGTGCAATCATATTGAACCTTCTATCTGAAACATCATCAACGCTGTGTCTTGCTTCTAGAGGGGACTGTCTGCTTGATATGTCTACTCGATCTGTTGACCGAATTCTACGTTCAGAGTTCCTGTGTAGTACAATCATATTGAGCCTTCTATCTGAAACATCATCAACGCTGTGTCTTGCTTCTAGAGGGGACTGTCTGCTTGATATGTCTACTCGATCTGTTGACCGGATTCTACGTTCATAGTTTCTCTGTAGCATAAGCATATCTTGTCTTCTACCTGAAATATCAACACTCCGTCTTGCCTCTAGGGAGGACTGTCTCCTTGACATGTCTACTCGATCTGTTGACCGAATTCTACGTTCAGAGTTCCTGTGTAATATAATCATATTTAACTTTCTATCTGAAACATCATGAACACTGCGTCTTGCTTCTAGAGGGGACTGTCTCCTTGATATGTCTACTCGATCTGTTGACCGAATTCTACGTTCAGAGTTTCTCTTTAGCACAAGCATATCTTGTCTTCTACCTGAAACATCATCAACACTGCGTCTTGCCTCTAGGGAGGACTGTCTCCTTGACATGTCTACTCGATCTGTTGACCGAATTCTACGTTCAGAGTTCCTGTGTAGTACAATCATATTTAACTTTCTATCTGAAACATCATCAACACTGCGTCTTGCTTCTAGAGGGGACTGTCTCCTTGATATGTCTACTCGATCTGTTGACCGAATTCTACTTTCAGAGTTTCTCTGTAGCCCAACCATATCTTGTCTTCTTTTTGAAACATCATCAACACTGCGTCTTGCTTCTAGAGGGGACTGTCTCCTTGATATGTCTACTCGATCTGTTGACCGAATTCTACTTTCAGAGTTTCTCTGTAGCCCAACCATATCTTGTCTTCTTTTTGAAACATCATCAACACTGCGTCTTGCTTCTAGAGGGGACTGTCTCCTTGATATGTCTACTCGATCTGTTGACTGAATTCTACGTTCAGAGTTTCTCTGTAGCACAAGCATATCTTGTCTTCTACCTGAAACATCATCAACGCTGCGTCTTGCTTGTAGAGGGGACTGTCTCCTTGATATGTCTACTTGATCTGTTGACCGAATTCTACGTTCAGAGTTTCTCTGTAGCACAAGCATATCTTGTACTTCTACCTGAAACATCATCAACACTGCGTCTTGCCTCTAGGGAGGACTGTCTCCTTGACATGTCTACTCGATCTGTTGACCGAATTCTACGTTCAGAGTTCCTGTGTAGTACAATCATATTTAACTTTCTATCTGAAACATCATCAACACTGCGTCTTGCTTCTAGAGGGGACTGTCTCCTTGATATGTCTACTCGATCTGTTGACCGAATTCTACGTTCAGAGTTCCTGTGTAGTACAATCCTATTTAACCTTCTATCTGAAACATCATCAACGCTGCGTCTTGCTTCTAGATGGGACTGTTTCCTTGATATGTCTACTCGATCTGTTGACCGAATTCTACGTTCAGAGTTCCTGTGTAGTACAACCATATTTAACCTTCTATCTGAATCATCATCAATATTGCGTCTTGCCTCTAGAGTGGACTGTCTCCTTGATATGTCTACTCGATCTGCTGACCGAATTCTTTGTTTTATGCTTCTCTGTAAATTAGTCCTGTCTAATCTTCTCTTTAAAACATTAAGAACGTTACGTCGTACCATTACAGGAGTCTGTACACTCAATATGTCTTGCCGATCTGTTGACCGAATTCTTCGTTCAGAGTTTCCCTCTACCACTATTTTATCTTGTCTGCTATCGGAAACGTCAGCAACGATACGTCTTTCCTGTACAGGGGACAGCCTCCTTGAAACGTCTACTCGATCTGTTGACCGAATTCTACGTTCAGAGTTCCTGTGTAGTACAATCATATTTAACTTTCTATCTGAAACATCATCAACACTGCGTCTTGCTTCTAGAGGGGACTGTCTCCTTGATATGTCTACTCGATCTGTTGACCGAATTCTACGTTCAGAGTTCCTGTGTAGTACAATCCTATTTAACCTTCTATCTGAAACATCATCAACGCTGCGTCTTGCTTCTAGATGGGACTGTTTCCTTGATATGTCTACTCGATCTGTTGACCGAATTCTACGTTCAGAGTTCCTGTGTAGTACAACCATATTTAACCTTCTATCTGAATCATCATCAATATTGCGTCTTGCCTCTAGAGTGGACTGTCTCCTTGATATGTCTACTCGATCTGCTGACCGAATTCTTTGTTTTATGCTTCTCTGTAAATTAGTCCTGTCTAATCTTCTCTTTAAAACATTAAGAACGTTACGTCGTACCATTACAGGAGTCTGTACACTCAATATGTCTTGCCGATCTGTTGACCGAATTCTTCGTTCAGAGTTTCCCTCTACCACTATTTTATCTTGTCTGCTATCGGAAACGTCAGCAACGATACGTCTTTCCTGTACAGGGGACAGCCTCCTTGAAACGTCTACTCGATCTGCTGACCAAATTTTTTGTTCTATGCTTCTCTGTAAATTATCCCTATCTACTCTTTTATCTAAAACGTTAACACCGTTGTGCCTTATCTCTACAGAAGGTTGTGACCTTAATACGTCTCGTCGATCTTTTGACCAAACTGTTTCCCCAGAAGTTCTCTTTAGTCCAACCATTTCTAGTTTTCTATCTGAAAAATCAGCAACACTGCGTCTTACCTTTACAGAGGACTGTGATCTTGGAATTTCTACTCGATCTGTTGATCGTAATTTTCGGTCAATCTTCAATTGTGAAGAAGTTCTATCTAGTTGCTTATCTGAAAAATCTATATCATCCCGTCTTATCACCACATGAGACTGTGAACTTGATTGATCTCGTCGATTTGTTATACGGCTTGTTTCATCAATCATTCCACGCAACTCTGTCCTACCTAGTCTTCTATCTGAAGTATCAACAACGTTGAGCCTTGTCACATCAAGAGACTGTGACCTTGATATATCTTGTTGTGGAGATGACAGAATTCTTTGATTAACCTTCCTTCCTAAATCAGTCCTATCTTGACTCCTATGTGACTTGCCAATAACATTACGAACAGTCCTATCTGGTCCCTTATATGAATGTTTTATTTCACTTTGTCTTGTAAAGGGAATTGGCAGTACCGTGTCTTGTCGATTATTAGTAAGAATTCTTTGCTCCATTTTTTTCTGCAAACCAGTCTTTTCTGAACTTTCATGTAAATCATACAGAGGATTGCGGATTGAATCTTTTAGTTGTTTATCTGAAATATTAATTTCATATCGCCGTGAAGTTGAAAATGAATGTGTCCGTGAAATGTCTCGCAGATATGTTGTACCAATCCTTTGAAGAGTGTCTCTTAGCATTTCAGTTCTATCTATTCTTCTATTAGAAACGCTCCCAAAATTACGTCTTGATACCAAAGAGGCCTGCGCCTTTGGCATATCGCGTTGATCTGTTGACCGAATTCTTTGTACTATGTTTCTCACTGAATCAGTCCTATATAGTCGCCTGCTTGATGTGTCGACAACGTTGTTGCTTGCTATTGTAGGGGACTGTGACTCTGATGTAACTGGCCGGTCCATTGCAAGAATTCTTTCACGACTGGTTCTTTGTGAATCATATCTATCCAATTTTCTATCTGAAACATCTAAAACAGTGCGTCGTGTCACTAAAGACGACTTTGACATCGATGTTACTCCTCTGTATGTTGTTCGAATTCTCTGTTCAACATTTCTCTTTAGATCAGTAATATCTAGTCCTCTATCAGAAACATCCACAACCTTGCGTCTTATCACGTCAGGAGTCTGTGATCTTGATACGTCTCGTCGATCTAGTATATGTCTTCTTCGATCATTGTTTATTTGTAGATCAGTTCTGTCTGGTTTTCTGTTTGAAACGTCTACAATATTGCGTCTTGTCATGGTATATGACCTTGAAATTGCCAAAGTAGAGAATCTTTGTTCGCCATCACGGTGTGTTTGATCTAATATGTTACTTAATACAGAACGCGTAGAAATTTTAATTGTTCTGGAATTTCCTTCTTTTTCTTCATTCCTAAGTTTATGATTTTGTGATCTTTGAACGCTAAATCTATCAGCAATGGATCTCAATCTATTCATTTGACTTGTAGTGATTTTTTGATTTACTACCAAGGATTCTAGCTTTACTCTGGCAATATTCAAAATTTTGGGTTTATAATTGTTATTCACATCACGTTGTACTGCCTCAACATTTTTGCTTCTATGGACATTACCGTATATTTCAGTTTCTTTTGCTTGATTTTTTTCATAAGATATTCTCTGTTTAATATCATTTGTTCTATGATTTACTTTCAACTGTCTCCTTGAAATTGCCGCATAGTCGTGTCTCGAAGATAAATAGTTACCAGGTTTGCTGGATCCAGATCGTGTTTCATGATTTTTTACGTATCTGTTCTTTAATGGTGTTTGAAACATTTCAAACGACCCTCTCAAACGTCGAAGTGATTGCTTCATGTTTCTATCATAATCCATTTTTCTCGTTACCAAAGGACAGTCCGTATCATTACCTAGATCCATATTCATATTAGCTCCAAGAGACGGTGGTTCAGTTTCAACAGTTCTTTGTAACCTATAAAATAAATATATAAAAATTAATATATTTATAAGAAAATCTTTCAATATATTTTATACGCTTTAAAAAAAGAAGAAATCTTTAAAGACAATAATTTTAAAATTTTTATGGATGCATATATTGTCTTTAACTGAAAATAAGCAGACATGTCGACTATGTGTTAGGCACATTAATTACAATCTTAAATACAACGAATAAGAAGAGAATGGTTATGGAGACAGGATGATACACAAAAGAGAGTGAATGACAGTTTTATCTTTTATTTTTCCGTAAGTTGTTATTCTTCATGGGTTATTTCTCGTTCTATCGAATAATTTATAATTTATTTATGTACCTTCGTAAAGCTTGGTGGAAACCTTATTCCTTTTAGAACATAAGGATTGTTTGCACTTCATTAATTATGTTAGGGATAAAATTATTTACACTCGAAAAATGTTTATTCTAAAACACACACTCACACAAACACACACACACACACACACATAATATATACTGCCACAAAAAAAACTTCATAAATAGACTCAGGGAACCCTAAAATTTGTCAACCTTTAAAATTTTGGTATAAATATGTTTTAGTAATTACTTAACTTTCGTATTGTAAAATAAGCCTTAGTTCAATTAGAAAGGTTTTTTTGTTCGTCATTAGACTCACACATGGAAATTTATTCAGATTGTACAATAATCCATGTGGGGTCCAAAGTTTGTAAAATTATTTAAAAAAGCTTGGGGCTAATTATTGTATATTTAACACCATTAAATGCTTATTTTAGTATCTTATAAAAAGTTATATGAAACACAAACTAGTAGTCAACTAAATAGAGTAATATTTATGTATATACTGTTGAAATATTTTTCAATCAGTGGTTTTACCTTGAAACAAAACAAAAGCTTAGAAAGTTATTAATTGAAAGATGTAAATATACGTTTGGTTTAACTAAAAGAATGGGACGGCGTTTCTCGGTGCCATTAAATCTAATGGTATATCTACACAAATTATTACGCTATTGCATATTTAGTAATAATGTTAAAGCAATAGAGTGGTACGATATACACCTATTATCTGAGGATGATAATTCACGTGTGATATGTGGTGCTAACGAGTGTGTGTTAAAGAACAAGCTCTGTTGGGCTTTGGAGGCAGTGGCATTCTTCATTGTCGTGGAGGCATTGGGGGTGCTACAAATATTATTGGGACCTCTCTTGTACCGATTCGTCAGAGTAATATATCTCTATGCCTCTGTGCTCTTAAGTACTGAATAACACTAAAGCATGGGAAAGTTACTTTACATAAATACAATATTTTTTCTTCCATGGATCACAGGTGCTTGAAATTGTGAACTTAAAATCTTCAAAACAATAATATTAACAAAAAGATATAGCTTTTTATAATATATTTTTTTTTAAAGAGACAAATAAAAATAAAACCGCTATTATTATTTAAAATTTATTTCAAGAGCAAAAATCTTTTAATTAATTTTCAGTTATAATGGATATAGCCACCTTGAAATAAAATAAGTATTTAATGACGTTATCGTTAAGTATGATAATTTTTCGTTTTTTAAAGAGTTTCTAAAAAAAAGGAATTGAACGTCATTTGTTTCGTTTCTTCCCTCCAACTTATATCTGATCTGTAGGAACATTGGCCCCAAATCTTCCTCTCCACTGCCACAAAAAAAATATAACTCGTGAAAATTTTAATTTAGACCATAAATGAAGTGTAAATTAGAATGATGCTTACCACTTGAGCGACATGGTGTTAATGGAGCAGGCAGGCTGTATGTCGTCCCGGTCTCGCCCTGTGAAGGCTATGTTGGGACAGGCCAGAAACAGGAGCAGGGCGCCAATCTGACTGATGGACCGAGCGCCCGGCAGAATCACCAAGTGACTCTTCCGCATCGCCTCTCTAACACCTGAAACAACCAGTAATCCTACTTGCTATGTCTTCTCAGTAGTAAAGGGATCTGCAAAACTTAAAGAAGCCAATTGTGTTTTGACATGCGATTTCCAGAGTAAAAGTATATTTCAAAAAGATAAGTTTGTTACGTATGTCGTCTGCATAGCGAAGCTGCCTTAGAAAATCAAACTTTAATATAATATACTTTGGGTTCTGATCTACATCATCAACTGGTTTTGGAAAGTGAAATCGCACTGACATATATATGTTTTCTGTATATATGTCAATGGATTGCAAAGTCAATTCTCTTTTCAATTTGAGTTTGATATTGCATACTGTGTGGTTGATATATCATAGCTGAAATTCTACTTTGCCATGTGAACTAATGACATTGCTCTTTAAAGTTAAACATTCTTTCTTTAGTATGTAATCTGCAAAGTAAAAATAATACACTACATTTCTTTCCAGTTTTGATATAAGATCCAAAATACTACTAAAAAAGTATTATTCTATTTTAATAGAATAATTGTATTAATTGACTTAATTTAATTAATTAATTAAATGTTACTCACTTTTAGTGAGATCATTTCAATTAGAGATATAGGTTAACTATAAACAACAATTGTTAAAGACTAATACTACCTATGTTTTTTGCTTTTTTTATTTGTTCGATTTTTTTAACACTAGTATAGCAACACTTTATTTAATTTTGTATGAATTATATCTCCTTACATTTAATAGATGTAATTCTAAGAATGTTCATAACATTAAAAATTGGAGTTGATATTATGTTACTATTGATACATAACGTCAATAAGAAGGAAGCATTTTCAATAATTTCGCGACCGTGCCAGTGGTTAGGAGGTGGTTAAACGTATATGAAACCAGCCTACAAGTCACACAAGTTCTTAGAACATTGTTAAATTCAACGCATCACCTCCTGTGATAGAAGAAGATTTAAATAACTTTACCCTTTTTTGAAAGTATCAGTAAGATTCCCATAGACTTGAGTCAAAAAATATATAATATAATAATATTATATATATATAAAGATTTCACATAAACACGTGAAATAACAATCAATGATCAAACCACAATAAGAAAAAGGGAAAACAAGACTAAGATCTTTCAACCGTAACAAGCAGTCTTCGTCAGAGTCGAAAACCCAACAGAGTCAGTTGGCTTTTTGACTCTGACGAAGACCGCTTGTTATGGTTGAAAGATCTTAGTCTTGTTTTCACATTTTCTTATTGTGGTTTGATCATTTATATATATTATATAATATGTAATAAAATATATAATTTATGAATTTCGTTAAATCTATCCCATTAGAAAATATATAATTATCAAAAATATCCGTATAATGAAAAGGAACTTTATTTTCCTTAAGCAAGAGAATAGTATATATATTTCCTATCGTTCCAAGCACAGAAATCATATATAACTCTAAAGGAGGTACATTTAGATGAAGTATATTTAACATACATACACTGAGCTATAGAAATGTATACATAACATAAATCTTACGTTAAAAATAAGATAAGGATTTGTTTAGGATATTTTCAGACTAATCGGATTCACCAGGATAAAACATGTCAAAAATGTTAATAACAAAATTAAATTGGCTTTTTTTTTCAATTCTTTTTTTCCTGGACCGACGGCTTAACGTCCTCTCTGAGGGACGACGTGTTCAGATTTATTCACCTCCCACTTGAATAAATGGAGGCCCAGAGTGGGTATCGAACCCCAGACCTACCAGTTCAGAGGCGAGCACATTAACCACTGAGCTAACCTGGCCCTCCACGTGTTTTCCTATTTTGGTCACCTAGAGTAACAACACAAAATTTCAAGTGAATAGGAGTTCTTAAAATTAAGGTATCAAGTGGTTCAAATCAAATAAGGTATTCTGAGGTAAAATGGATAAACCAACAAAAGTCTCCACACAAATGAAGTTTTATTCAACGCGTTTCGAACACTTTGTGTTCATTATCAGGAAGACACCAAGGAAGTGGCACTGACGGGTTGGTCAAGTGAAAACAATTCAGTTGTTTGGAGTTGTTTTCACTTGACCAACCCGTCAGTACCACTTCCTTGGTGTCTTCCTGATGATGAACACAAAGTGTTCGAAACGCGTTGAATAAAACTTCATTTGTGTGGAGACTTTTGTTGGTTTATCCATTTTACCTCAGAATGAGTAAATACCACACAATTACGGATTGCACAACTAATGATTCAAATAAGGTATATAATTCATACTAATGGATAAAGGATATTTTAGTATACCATTTTTTCTATCTTATAGTTTATACCGTCTACAGGTTTAGTCAGTGCCAGAAATTGAGTCTCTCAATTTTTTACCTCAAATCATACTTTCAGGATGTATTTAACATTCGTTGATTAATGACGTACACTAAAGAAGTATGACCACATTAAGTGACCAAGAAAGTACTTAAAAAAGAATGCATTCACATTATGCATTAATACTTGTTTTAATAATACATGGACCAATAAACAACAGCTATTCAAATAAATAGTTTGAAGTTTGAAAGAGTATTTATAGGCAAAGAAAAATAGGCAAAAGATTATAGAAATATCTGAAGCGATCCATAAAGTGTATTAGAGAAATCAGTAGTCAGATAATTACAGTATCCATAAAGGAGGACTAAAGAACATTATACATAAACAATGTAAGATGCAGAAAAGAGAGAGTTTCTTTGATTACATACTCTAAAGGACCTACCATCAGCAGTCTTTGTATGGCGAAATCAACCACAACAGGAGACCTCAAAGAAAGAAACGAATATAGGTATGAGTGCAAATGAAATTAGGGGAACTGAAAAACCCACAACACTTATACATTGTAGTAACTACAACTATACTTTCCGGGTGACTCCAAAAAGACACACATAGCAAGACACACAAAACGAGATAAGCTTTTGTGAGAGAAACAGAAATAATAAAAAAAAAAACAAGACCAAAATAGACCCATAAATCACATATTCATATACAATTAGAAAACAGTGAAAAAAATAGTGCAAAGTATTAAAACTGTTTAGTTCTACTCTACTCAACCGCAGGAACTGGCAGTTAAAAGACACAAATCCAGTGCACTAGTATACGTGCACTAATGGGGGCTGTGAAACAGAAAAACATTGGTATAACTGCCACCTCTCTATCAAGAAGGCTCAGTATGAACTTAAACAAAAAGCATACAGAACACGAAATTAACCCAAGAGATGCTGGTGACAGATACATAAATAGAGAAAAATGTAACCATCAAAAACTGAAAATTTTAAAAGCCTTATTAATACAAAAATGGAAACCATAATTAAATATTCATATTGAGAATAGTAACTAAATTTTAAAGCTATTTCAATCACATGAAAAGAGAGCAAGACCTTTGCAGGTAGTCACTCAAAGCTCAAGCTCCCCCACCCCACAGGATCAGCAAACATCTTATTATGAAATTAAGAAAAACCACCTCCATTGTCTTCACTTTGCTTATATTAACGACAAATTCTCTCAATAGGTTATTCATGACCTGAGATGAATTGTAATTATTTCAAGCATTTTGGCTACAGAAAATATGCTGTACTGACTAACAAAGTAACGAGTGTATTATCTAGGAAAATTGAGAATCTTCTTAAGAAATATTTATGAACTAAGTATGGTGATATTTTCAATAATGGCTATACTCGTATGTATAGTAAAGATAAAGGTGTCAGACATGGGACAGAACATAAAATTTTTAAAAACTGGTCAATTTTTCAGGTTGAAGCCATCCTTACAAAACCTAAACGTTCGCTTTGAAAGTGTGATTCGAACCTGAAAAACTAATTGAATCCTGATAAATACTGTTTAGAATATCAAGAATAACTTCATGAGACACGAGTTCTCGAGGCTTGGTTAAATACAATGATGTATGTTTGGGTATCAGCCAATCCTAAACCCGTATCTTGTGCAGTCAGTCATTTATGTATGTGATCTTAGTTGTCTAGAGTTGATATTATGTTGGTTTGTTGTGGCTAAATAAAATATCCCTTTATGAGATGGAGTAAGTAGGTGAAGTTGGGCTGATTTGTGCACAGAGTTCTGTTCACCGTTATGACTATAAAATAACATTAGAACAAATAATTTCAATTGCAGACTCTCCTATGTCCCCATATTTGTGGAGGTCTCACACTCCTTCAGATTATCAATGTATAGACATGAGACATTAGTTCTTTCACCCTGAGATACACTCGGTCTGGCATTGCTTGAGCCCAGCTTCTGTAGTCCTAAAGTGTAAGTCTTCTAAACGATGAGGGCTAAACTTCTGAACAAAGTATTTAATCGCTGGTATGCCAGTAGAATACATATATAATTAAATTGACAGGGTAATAAAAGTAGCAGATGTAGGTATAATAAAACAAGGAAGTGATCACCACAGACTAAACCTGGAATCCTCATATAAAAAAACAAAACGTTATATCAATAATATATTGGAAAATAGCAAAAGAGTTTAAAAATATCTTAATCCTATCAATTTATATTAGAGTAATTAAATCTTTTCAGGAATTCACTGGAATTGTTAGGTCAATAAGAAAGGAATAATTCTCCCTAGTATCTGCGCATTTCTTATATAAATTAGAAAGTCAAACCAAGTATTATTCATGTCCTGATAATGACCAAAGACCAGTTATGAAGTAGTTTTAGTAGTTATAAAGTAGTTTTATTTAGTTCGTGGAATCGTTTCATTTAATTGGTTATATATATATAAAAAACAATTAAAAAAAACTCACTTCTATATTTCGACCATCGTCGTCATCAGGAGACGAAGAGTCCCGCAGGCAGGCAGAGCGGTGACTTATTATTATTATTATTATTATTATTATTATTATTATATTATATATTATATATACCGCCCTGTCTTCCTGCGGGACTCTTCGCTCTTCGCACCTCCTGATGACGACGATTGTCGAAATATCGATGTGAGTTATGTCTGTGTCTTTCTGTGTGTTTCCTTCGTTTTTTATTTTATATATATATATATATATATAAACACTAATAAATTCTTGACCGTGTGACACATATACAACTAAAAAATGATAGATCAGGATGCGGTCAGTTTCTTCCACTTACAATTCAAACTCTCATTGCCGACGTTTCGATATTTTATTTTCATAATGTACTTCTTAATATTTTCATAGTGTACTTCTTTTGTTTGTGTTTTTAAAAAAAAATTGTACATATTAAATTTTTGTTTACCTCTGTTTGTAGGCCTTTGGAAAAAGATTTTAAATAAAATCGAAACGTCGGCAATGAGAGTTTGAATTGAAAGTGGAAGAAACTGACCACATCCCGATCTATCATTTTTTAGTTTTATATATATATATATATATAAAAGAAAACTGAAGAAATAATAATGGAAAATAGTTTTTTTTAATTTATTATTAATGACAAAATATTAAAGCTGAAATATTTTTTTTTGTACCTGAAATATTGTTAATAGTGTTGTCACACATATTACAATATGAACCACCAATTAAAGCAAATTAACTATTGTTAATTATTATTTATTAATTAAATTCAAGCTTATTTTAATAATGAAAAATACTTTAATGTTTACAAAGGGTAAGAGGTTATTCCAGTGGGAACATGCTCACCTTTGAAATGGTAGAGCATGGGTTCAATATCCCCTCCATTTATTCACGTGAGAGGTGAATAAATCTGAGCACGTCGTCCCTAGGACAGGACATTAAGCCGTCGGTCCCGAGCCTGTACGAGGTTAGGTATTTGTTAAAGATCCCTACTCAAAATATACCAGATTTAGTCAAATTTAGGACTCTCAATGTACAATTATTGTGTGGTATCATGAAAGACCGAGATTCGGCCTATGTGTGTTCCTGGTATCACTGCAACCTAGCCAAACCTTAATTTTTTCAATGTGTTCAGTTTTTAGTTGTCTCTGTGAATACTAGTAACAATATTGCAGATTTTGTTGTATATTTTCCCTCATATTTATATTCAAAGCTTTTTTATAAAACGAGAAACTATGTCTCTTGTGCTGTTTTTTCATGTAACATAATGTTGATATAACATCATGAATTCATGTGTTCATGTAATATAAAGTCAACTATTCTAAATCAAATTGAAATATTGAAAAGCAAAGGCAATGGATCCTACGTCTCCGGGACGAAGGCATGAGAGTCTTACGGCAAGAATTAACTACTTTCTTAACGTGCTTTCCTATTTGACCATTTATATATTTAAAGTAAGCACTTGTTCACTTGTGCTAGTTCTTATTTACACTTCATAAATATATACATAAGTAGTCTTGTTTTTTCGTTTTCTTTATGGATATAAAACTTATATAGAATACTAGCAAAACTATCTTTACAAATAAAACTGTTTCCTCTCTATTATTTTCATTTGAATTTACTAGCATTTTATTCAAATACAATAGTAAATGAACAGTGGATAGCTTAGTAATTTCAAACTTTTCCTGTCTACATTTGCATTGTTAATATAAATGTCTAGATATACTGCAAGCAGCATTAATTTTCTAAATTTTGAAGCAAACTACTTCATGCTTTGTTAGCATTTCTGAAAACAAATGGTTAAACTATAACTTTTTCAGGTGACCAAGGTTTTTATTCATAAGTATATTTATCAAATAGTGGAATTCAGATGTAAATCTGGTCTTGTCTTACAGAACAGACATAGCTCACACATACACACACACACACACAAATATATATATTGATAAACACTAATATACATAGAAACTGTGAGAAATGTGAAATAAATATTTTTATAATTAATATTTTAATGTAATAAGGCTGCATTAATTACATTATTACCAATTATGACCAAAACAACAACTAAGGAAGGTGAATTCAGTTCGCTTAATGAATATATAAATGTTTTATTATATATTATAACACCAAAAAAGATTGTTAATTTAAAGTATTTGCGATATTATTTTGTTTAACAAATTGATAAATAATTATGATGAAATCATTTACAGTAATGAATTGATTTCAATATGGTTAAAATCATTATACTAAATATGATGAAATTATAAACGTATAACGGTCCTCGCTTGACCCTATATATAGTTACACAGGCTAGATACGAGTACAAACAAGAGTAGCTTATTCTCCTTGTTCAAAGATGACATGACTCCAAAATTATTCCATACATTATGTCAGCATTGTAATTATTTAAATAATTTAATTGATTTTAGGAAAGCAACAGATCTCACGAAAATATATTCACTTTTTTTTGTTAAATTTTGTAAAGGTAGATAGTTTTGATAACTTTTTAAAAAGCTTTTATGTTAATAGAATATCAATTAACAAGTGAGACAGGTAAGTGTACCTCTGGAGGATATACTACCGTGATATTCAGCTTTTTAGTTTTTACTATATTGTTCTCTAAGTAAGATTTATAAAACTAAATGATACCACATTATTGTAATGAGGTTATAAATATGAAATTTCAACCTACTTGAATGATCGTTGATAAAGAAGAAAAGTAGTTGTTTTAACATAAAGACTTATAAAAAACTTTCACTATATTTTTAAATTAGCTAAAAATTTTACAAATATTCTCCTAGATAATGACTGTTTACTTGTTTAATGTAATGGACAAATGTATTAATACACTTTAAGCAAATAAACCTACGATATCAGCGCTATAATATTGAATACTACTAGCCCGCCCCGGCATCAGACGTGTGTGTGAGAAAATAATAAGAACCAAATAATTAATTTGGCAGGTATTTTGTTCAAAGTACTAGTAATTGACTTCTGCTATTTCTTAGTGTAGAGTATCTATCAATTTTATGTAAATCGGAATTTCCATAAAAGTTGTAGAGAATAATAATTTTAGTTGACTAGGCAGTTTTAGATCTCTTTTGAAGTCATTGAAGTAAATTTCTTCTTCATGATTTAGGCAAACAGTAAGAAAAGTGATTAAGGAACTTTAGTCGTTGAGAGTGTTAAGTTAGGGATGATATCACGAGTCTAAACTAATGGTAATAAAATGTTCAGATTATAATATCTTAAACCTGGATGACTTGGAGAAACTTTTAAAACACCTATTTGATTAGGACAACATTTCTCTTTCCTAACCTTATGTAAGCTTTAGAAAAACTCAAAATATAAACCTGGAATTTGCAATTTGTTTTAAAATCTGATAATTTTTCATTCGTCTGCATTTCATTTCATTGGAGAAGTTGTAATCTCAAGTCTATTAATTCTAATTTTTAGACTAAAACTTTTTCTATTCGTAATGTATATCCCTTTTTGTAAGAATCACAGTGTTATATCTATTTAATATATGATTTATACCAGTTGCCTTAGCTAACGTGTTTAAGAAACGCAATTTGTTGTTAAAATTTGTTTTACAATCGCCCATAATAATAAATTAATAATTTATGGGCGATTAATCCCCTAATCTCAAGGTCAAAAATACAAAATTTTGGGTTAATCTGAGGAACTAGTGTTTCTACCTTTGAATACTGTATACGTCTATTTTTAATAAACCTTTAACATTTAAACCTATTGATCACCGAAAATGAAGGCAGTCGATGTATTTTTGATCCATTAAGGGTCCAAATTAAATACGAAGTGTAATAAAATAAAAAAACAGAAAAATTAACTACTACATAGTGTCAATTAAAAAAATAGTTACTATTTGTGCATATCTTATACGTCTCCTATTACAGTACTCAGAATAGAATCAGTTATGGCCATCTTAAAAATAACTGATAAAGGACATAGCGAAGATGGCTAAAGTGACATTGGACTGACATATTGCGAAGTTGACAGTCACAGATGGCCAAAAACCACTGCAAAATAAGTGCTAGCTAAAAGCATCAAAAGAGAAGGAGGAGGAACTGTAACGATATGGAGGGATGAGTAGGACAAATAGTGTGAAATGTTGTGGCATAGGTCTGGCTGAAGAGAAGCACACTAATCAGCCAGGCAAGCGGAAGCAGGGTGCTTCCTCAAGGGTTGACCCACTTCCCAAATGAAATTTAAAACAAAAACCATTTAATTCGGAGGTATGTTTTTGTTTGCACGTTTTCTCTTATAAGTCATGATGTCAGATAAATTGTCATCCATGTCATTCATACTATTGTAATATGGGCTTTATTATTACGTATTGTTCACCCATGCGAAACTGGGATAGGCTGCCAATGTGAAGTAAAATGATCTACCTTAAAATATTAATTCATTGCAAGTAGCGTTGCATGTCTCAGCCACAGATTCGTGGGTTCAAACCCAAATAATAATGTCAATAAGAATTGTTATTCTTATATATTGTTATTCCTATTATATTTATTCTAATCATAATGAATATTACTTATTATAAGGACTGGTATAGGTCTAAGTGTTTGGCGTTACCTGACAGTTGGATGAATACTGAAGCACTGAATAAAGGAGCGGAGGAGCCTCTTTTATAGGGCTACGAGTGAAAGGCAATACCACACTCGGATGGCCAGTAAGTGGATTAGCCCTTATCAGGGCGCAACACCTGAGCACTGCAGGCAAATCTGGTGGAAAACCAATCTCAGCCCAAATCGTGTTAGCCTGCCGAGTGTTTATCCTCACTGTCAATAAAAAGTGAGCCCATTCTAGTTTCTAACAAGGTCCTTAATTTCAATTGACACCTACGCACACCTACCATTAATTATATCTTTTAAATTATTTTCTTTCAATCTTCTAACGTAACTTTTGAATATGGTAATAAAATCAAAATTAAATTTTATTGCCTCTTTCCTCTGCTTCATTGACATAAATAATTAAAAGAAAAAACAGTAATTTAGTAAACAATACTCTATGTTTGTTTAACATTGCAATGGAAGTTCAGCTAATTGCAAAAAATGGGATCTCAAGTTAACAAATCTCTACTGACAAGTAAGAAAGAGAAATTCATCATACATATTAGAATAGTCTGTACAATATACATACAAATACAATCAACAAGTGTTTACTGGGATGAACAATTCACTTTACATCGAATTTCATATGTCTTTCTGTTATAAGCAAAATAAAAGAAAACATTAGATCCCCATGTTGAGACTCCATAAATGATCAAACCGAACAGAAAATCACGAAATTGTGATTTAGACCATCGATAACGAAAGCGAACTGTGTTTCTTAAGTATTCTCGTGCCCATTTTACATAGTCATCTTACCTGCATAAAGATAATCTAAAACAACACCTTCAATCTACTATATATGATAAATGCTGTTGAACGTTTCCTTTTTTGTTCAAATTGATACTATAAAAGGCTATAGGAAGAAATAAGATAAAATATTGCAATTTCCACTCTTTGAACTTTGCTCTAACTCAGGCAGTTGAATCAAAATCTGTTTGACATAGTGAAGAATACATACTTTTTAAATGTTAGTATTAGAATGATCCATCATGACCTAAGCTATTCCACTTCATCATGAAAGATAGACAAGATTGATGTTTTTTTACGTCGATCCCACTCACAGTATCGTAATATTTTTAATTTCCCATCCAGAGAGAGTTAAAATGAGAGTTTCTTGATACCCGAAGTCTGCCGTGGTACAGATGCCACCACCTACATCACAATTATAAATATGTTATTATTGAACACATTAAAGTTATAATCTTAAACCTGTACATCCTTGTAATTAATACATAATAATGAAGAAGTTAATATTTCTTAATTATTTGTATTATTCTTTCTATTAATTTATTGTACATTATTACTTTTATTTTGCCCATGTATGAAACATGGAGTAATGAAAGTCAATTATTTGCATCAAAATTTCGATATCTTGTTTTCAACAGAAATACGCGTTTTGAGATCTCCTGAGTCTAATAAAATAGGTCTCGTAAATTGATGCCTTGTGGCGTATATATATATATATATATATATATATATGAGTTGACTGTCGTCCCTCCGTCAATTCACTTCTTCTCCTGAGGACGACCGCCATTACGGTCGAAATATTGAAAAGTGAGTCTTTGTTGTGTTTCAGTTTATGTGTCACTGATTATTTTAAGTATATATATATATATATATATTCAATTCACTGTTTTGTTATTGAGGGCTAGGTCAAATAAAAGAAAATAAACTCCTTTCTAGGCCGACGTTTCGATGTATTTGTACATCATCTTCAGGGCTAAAATTAGAGTAAGACTATAATACATTTATCAAAACAATCTACAACTCACACAGAGAAATAACACACATTTTCTGTTAAGACCAACAGATACATACAAAAGGTTATTTTATAATCTGAGTTGTTGAGTACACATCTATTTAAAAATATCAGACAATAAATAACCTTTATTTACAGTTATAAAATAACCTTTTGTATGTATCTGTTGGTCTTAACAAAAAATATGTGTTATTTCTGGGTGTGAGTTGTAGATTGTTTTGATAAATGTATTATAGTCTTACTCTAATTTTAGCCCTGAAGATGATGTACAAATACATCGAAACGTCGGCCTAGAAAGGAGTTTATTTTCTTTTATTTGACCTAGCCCTCAATTACGAAACAGTGAATAGAATAGAAGAGGTCAATAACAATTTTTGAGTTTATATATATATATATATAACCAGTTAAGATGTTAGTTCACTAACTATCTATTGTTACTTCATTTTATATAATGTAAATTTCATCATTTTTCTAATTCAAAAATTCTGACTTCTGTAAGTTCATAAAAATGTTTATTGCTTTTCTATTACATCTACTTGTATATATATTTTTGTTTTTTCACAACTGTAATATTCCATTTTGATGTTAGTTATATGTTGATGTTTATATATGATTTCTTGTCATCCTTTGTTTGTAGGCCTATGAAAAAGGTTTTAAATAAAACCGAAACGTCGGCATTGAGAGTTTGATTTTGATCCTGGAAAATTGACCAAATCCCGATTACATTATACACCTATATATATAATGATAGATCTGTGTGGACAATAAACACTTTAACACAGAGAAAAGAACACAGAAAGACACTACAGAACTCACTTCGATATTTCGAAGTGAGTTCTGTAGAGTCTTTCTGTGTTCTTTTCTCTGTGTTAAAGTGTATATATATATATATATATATATATATATATATATATATATCTAATATATAAAAAGATTTCGCATAAACACGTGAAATAACAATCAATGATAAAATCACAATATGAAATGGAAAAACAAGACTAAGATCTTTCAACCGTAACAAGCGGTCTTCAACTGAAGTTGGGTTTTTGACCCTGACGAAGACCGCTTGTTACGGTTGAAAGATCTTAGTCTTGTCTTCCCATTTCATATTGTGGTTTGATCATATATAATATATATTGGTACTTGTGATCTTATTGAAGTGAATTCTTATTTAGAGAGTAAATAATTGCTGTGTAGACAGTAAAAAATGTATTAAATTCATGCATTTCGGCATTACCACAGAGGTTATTATTATTAATATAGAAATATAATATACCGTCTTACCTCGTACACTACTGTTGTAGCTCTCGGACCGGTTTCGGGTGTCACCCATCTTCAACAAGAACTGATCTAGGGAATCCTACCTTTCTGATTATATAACCTACCTACTATCCCAATGCTGACTATATTCCGGGTGACACCCGAAACCGGTCCGAGAGCTACAACAGCAGTGTACGAGGTAAGACGGTATATTATATGTTTAATATTAAGAAAATGTATTACCAGACGTTCTAAGATTTTTCAGTCTACTGAAATAAAAATTATTAGCCTATACTTTTAAAGAACATCTAAATCGTTCTTTTTAAGTTTTTCAGTTAATATATTCGGACTCTTTCGAAGCTTTAGGGAAAATTGTCCTTTGAGGTATTTATTGTATATTTTAGTTGTTGCTCCTGAATACTCCAAGGGTTTTTACTTGGTTTAAAGCCATATATCACGTTTTTAATGTCTTGATATGTGAAACTTGGGTCATCTCTAGTGTTGGATTTTTTACTAGGAATAGTGAAGAAAAATATGAGTCGAAACCGACCACTGGTTTCAATTCTTATTTCGTATTGCCTTTCATAATCACTTTATTCTCGATCTATTCGCTAAAATATTGTATAAGTGTGTTCATCGTGTCTTCTGTATTAGTTGTAATTATGTCATCTGGCTTTTTTAGATGGAAATGCTTGTTTTTGAATGCGTTTTCCCTGTAGAATTATTTATACATGTAATTTGAAAGATTGATAGAACTAGTGAAGTCATATAACTTTCTCTATGGTGAGATTTTTGCTTTTTTTAATTTCATTTAGTACCCAGACTTTAGCTTAAAATACAATTTCTTTCTTGAGTTCTTACGTTCAGTGTTATTATATGTTATATTCCCTGGAGAGTTGACTCTTTTCCTCAGGTTTCTGCTTCTGCGTTCCACCAAGCATCTTGATTCGTACCAACGATTTCTAAAGGCTAGCTCAACTTTCTTAAACCTTTTGAAGCTTCTTTAACTTTATTTAAGTCACTAGATCTGCATATAACTTGACTCTAATATGCTTCTAAGTTATGCTGGATGGGCTGAGATAGTGGAAACAACATAGCCATAAAAATTGCATTGATAGTGTCATTAAACTCAGTTTCCATTTTTGTTTTTTAATTAGCAGGCAACACTCTAGGCTATTGTTTTTACAAAAGTTTATATTAAAAGATGTTTGAGAAGACGTTGAACGAGGAAGTAGATTTGTATTCAAAGCGAGTAGTTTTTTCGAAGCACATTCGATTTTGTAATCCATGCTCAATATGCTATTACCAATATTACTCATGTAGCAAATATATAAATGAATCCCAAATTTAAAATTTGCCGCATGCAAACTCTACGAGGACTATCTTTATTTAAAGCTTGTGTACAGGTTAAATATAACATGTTTATTGTTTACAGGATGGCTGAACTTATTCATTTCTCTCTGTTTTTTGATCTCTAAATTTATTAGAGAACCCTGACACCTTGTTTTGGATGGTATAAAGTTCTTAAATGACACAGTATCTATTTTATTCTGAGAGATGAAGTTGAGTAAAGAGTTAGGGATTTCTGAAAGTTAATCTGGATAAACGCCAGTGTCATATTGTATCTGCTGTGCGGTCAGTACGGTCGACGTTTTAAGTTCAGTTTTCATATTGCATGCTCACTATTTTCTTGTTTAACGATACAATAATAAAGGATGTCGTTGTTTAGGACGGTTTCGCATGTTCGATTTTTTTCCTGATGTGCATGCCTCTTGTGCGTGCTGCAAGAAGCACATTTGTCTCCAGACTCAGCAGCTTTGTATTCAGTCATAAGGTGTGACCCAGCACAGTGATCTCTTATATACAGGCCTTGGCCTACTCATTACACTTACTACATTCTAACACCTAGGTATGCTAACGTAGTCTTCCGCTTTCCACATGTTTCACTACATATTACATGTTTCATACATCTCTTGACAATAGAGTTTTCTGGATTAAGGATTGACTTCAATTAATAAGGTTCTTCTTCCATTTTTATTTGTTCTGCAGTTTATCATTTTTAACTTGTTTAATAATAACAATTATAATTATTATGTCATTGTTTTGTTTCTTGAAAGCATCATACCATTTTTATTGTGTTCTTCATTTGGTACAGCGCACACTATTAATGCCGAATGCATTTTTGTTAATACTTTTCTGTGGACACTTTCCGAAGTTTTAGTTTTTTATTTTAAAACTTGAATGTATTGCATACGTAGGATTGCAGTATGACTTACTCTGTGAAACATTTAGGTGTGTTCATATCAACCTTCAGACCACGGGGATAAACCGTTTGTTTAAGAAGTTCTTTTGCTCTTTCTTAGGTTGTTTTTTTTTTTTTTTTGAGAAAATCAATAATTTGAAAGACAGCTTAGGAAGAAGCCTACAACAGGCATCTACAAGTTTGCAGCCATTGAAGAGTAAGGTGGAATTTCAACCTACTTACCTGTAGTATTCTCTCATTTCGGAGAATGCATTATTAGGAGTGTGCAAAATAACTCTTTTAAAATCTTTTCTCAAATTACCACTAATGTCAAAGACACTTTCGAACAAGTCATGGCATCAATAAATCGCCTTCCAATCACCTTACTGGAACTAGAGGTCACTGTTTGTAATACCTTGTCGATGGTAAATATATTCATCTTATCAATGATCAAACCACAATAAGAAATGGGAAAACAAGACTAAGATCCCTCAACCGTTACAAGCGGTCTTCGTCAGAGTCAAAAACCCAACTAAAACTATTAGTAACTATCGTTTTAGTTGGGTTTTTGACTCTGACAAAGACCGCTTGTTACGGTTGAGGGATCTTAGTCTTGTTTTCCCATTTCTTATTGTGGTTTGATCATGGATTGTTATTTCACGTGTTTATGTGAAATCTTTTTATATTCATCTTATGTACGTATCAGAGAGGTCAGTGAAGAGATCGTCACTCTAAGGCTGAAGAACACTCCAAACTCTATGTTACACTAATAAATCTTCAAATTTAATACAAATAATAATACAAGCAATTTTTATAACCTGCTAGAACTCTATACTCTATAATCTGACTTAATAATCAAGAAAATTAAAACTAAAAGTAGTTAAAAAGTGGAAAAAGTTCTTAACAGCTTTCCAGGAGACCTCCTTTTTAAAAGAAATGAAAAGCTCTTATCTTCGTTTTCTAAAATAAGGGTGCCACTCAGAAGCATTAAAAAACTCTTTTCATTTTTTTTACAAATATCTGTACAACTAAAAAACAAAATAGCTATCGTTAATTATTGTAATTAATTACTTTATAATGAATTTTATAAGGTGGACCTTCAGATGAGTCTACCTTATCTGTTTACCTTGTCTATATAAATCTGTAAAATTTATGAGCAATAAAAAGATAAAAGAATATTATTATGCCAGATTATTCACTTTAAAAATAAATAGGATCAAAGAAAATTTGAAAACAAGTCGATTATAAGTTTCATTTTCTACAATCTCTACTTTATATTTATAAATAAAGTGACTCTCCCAAATCGTAAGCCACATCTAAACATATGAGCCCATTTTTGTGTAAAATATTAATTGATTCATCAAAGATTGTAGACTATAGTATCCACACAAACTTTGATATACACACCCACTCACCCACCCACACTAACAGAGACAAGTTCAAGCCATAATAAGAAATGGAAAAAAATGACTAAGATCTTTCAACCGTAACAAGCAGTCTTCGTCAGAGTCAAAACCCAACCAAAACACAAGATGTAGAAACATCGTGGTAAGGGGTGGGAGAGAGGAGTGGGAGTGGGAAGAGAGGTATATTAAAGGGTATAAAGTGCAGGAAAGGACTATAGTCCAGGGAGAGATGTTTAGATAAACAAAGGAGTACAGTAAGAAAGAGTAAAAACTATCCGCTAGCTGTCAACCCTCTTAGAAGAGGCTATTGCCCTCGTCAAGGCTGAGTCAAGTTTTAAAAGCCCGTCAAGTTAAAAAAAATAATATTTCTTAACAACATCGATTTTTCCTAGGTAATAAATTCAGCTCCAGCCCAATCAATATGATGATTTTCATTATTTCTATGTAAAAATAAGGTGCTGATTTTTTCTCTTCTTCAACCCTTTCTAAATCTTGTGTTTCACTTAGGATTTGACTCTGACGAAGACTGCTTGTTACGGTTGAAAGATCTTAGTCCTTTTTTTCCATTTCTTATCGTGGTTTGAATATTAATTGCTGTTTCACGTATTTATTGTGAAATCTTTTTATCAAACAGAGACATCAACAAAAAACGTCATAAAAGGATTTCGGGTCATATAAATTCGTCAAACTCTCAAGATCGAATTTTTTCATGATCTCTATACTTTAGTTATAGTATAGTAAAAAACCTATTGTTGTTGCTTTAAAATTTGATACTTTCATTAACAATGATTGTTAAAAATTGTTTTCTTAAATGTATGCCTATAACTTTAAATATTCATCGATAACTATTCTTATTATATAGTATATCGGTTTTATTTGATAGTCGAATTCTAAAAAAATTCTGATTCACGATAAATAGTAAAATTACAAACAGGTTTACAAGTATTTGAAATAAAAAACCCGGTTAAATTAATTATTATTATTATTATTTTGTGTTCACCGTGCGAAGCTGATGGAGGCTATTAATTTATACATATAATGAGATTTATACATAATTAGTTTATACATATACATGCAATTAAAAGTCATGTGATGGCACACAAGAATTATTTTCACCAATAATTGTACATTGGGTAACCATCTCTTTGTCACGGTGAACCAATCTCTCATTTATTCGAATGCTAAATCCAACCTACCTAAGTTAGAATTTAAATGTTTACTTTGAATACTAATTACAATTATAAAAGAAAAATCAACGATCATACATTCACTTTCTAAAGAATAAATGTAACTCCGTTACCAAAATTTTTACTTAATCTCGCCAAACAAGCGAAAGAGACAATAATAGCCCTTTAAGCCTAATATGAGATGCGTATATCACCCTACTATGTTGAAAGAGGATTTGAAGAAGTTAAACCTCTTCCCACCTGAAAAGAAATAAAATTTTCTGAGTTTTGCTTTATGACTGCGGATATCAAAAATTTCGTAATTTGATTTTGCAAAATGGTAAATAAATAATTTCAATATCTAATAGGAACTAAGATTTTATGACTGTAACATCATTAGTGTTTTCTTCTTATAATCACATATGCAGTGAAAAGTTTTAACTTCCTACCTTTTGATTTTTGTACGTGGTTTATGAGTTAATTTATTTTTTATATTTCTTTTTCCATTTTTAGTATGGTACATTGTTATATTAGTTATTTCAGACGCCATATTTAAATCAATCAATTATATATTTCTTTTAGTAGCAATAATTGCTTAATAACCACAAAACTGCTCCTGAGCATGAAACCTTAGATAACCTTACATTGAATGTTTTTGGTAACTCTTGTTATAAACTCATTGCTTAATTATCATTAGTGAATTGAGGTAAATCAGTTGTTTCAAGGGAAAGCTATTTAAGGTATATAGGAGGCAAAGGTGTGTTGTTTTTCCAGCTTGTTCTCTACTTTATAAGTTCACTCTCTATTGATATTTAATTTTGAAGATGACTGCTCCTATGGAAAGATTGCAAGTATTAGATGCTATTGAAAAAGATATTATAACATGTTTGCAAAGTGCCGGTTCTGCTCTCTCCGAATTGAGTAAAGAAAAGTCTAGTTTGAAGCAGGCTGAAAGCCAAACTCATGTTTTCTTGAAAACTCTTGCCCAGGTGGAATCAAAGCTTATGGAACAAATAAATTACCTGACCCAAGTTTCAACTGGTCAACCTCACGAAGGATCTGTTTATGCTTCCCAGAAAGTTCTACAAATGGCTTGGCATAGAATTGTCCATGTCCGTACTAGAGTCAATGAACTTGAGAAGTTGAAGACCAAACACTTACAAACAAGACCAAGAGGTATGTCCGGGCAATTTTCATTGAATCCCCAGGGAGCTAGCTGATTTTGTGACATAACTATACTTAAAATATAAGTAAAATCAGGTAACTAATGGAACTGTTTCCTTTAGGCAAATTAAATATAGTTAATTATAATGTTGAGAGTATAGACTTTCTCTATACTATTAATTGATTTGTTTTATAATCATTATTTGTATCCCATATGTATGATATTATACAGTCAAATACTGAGAACATTTGGAGGGTTGAATTTTATTATTGTCAGAACAGACGAAACGCTTCAGTTTTATTTTTTGAGTGTGAAGACATGAAAATTAATAGCTTGCAGTTTATTCTAGTGTTACATCCATGTTCTCGAAGGTGATATTTTTAAATATTCTTAGAACATACTTTAAGCTTATGCAATAACCCAGTTGCAGAGAGATCACAATGTTAATGTTGTTACACAGTTTATTAGTCAAATGCTATTGTTGTTTAGTTTGATTGAACATATATGCCTGATGACTTGGGTTTCAGTACTGTTTGATCATTTGATGGAACGAAGAATATGTTCTATCTTAAACTTAAAATTATGTTGTCATTAATCGTTAAGAACATGTAGATGTTATGTTACCATTGTTCAGTTTTTCTTAATGAGCTCTTTGAGTTAAAAATATTTTAAATCATTGTCTGTAAGATAATTGTCTATATAATAGTCCGTAACTTAAAGACCATGAGCTGGGGGCAATCTTTTGTTTTAGAAAGTTACTTTAAAAAATAACTAAACAAACCGTTACTTGAATTCGCACTGATATTTAAGGTGACTAAAATATCATTTAATCATTAATTAATGATTGATAGCTTTAATAATTCTTTATTGGTTACTATGTTAATCCCAATTTTCTATATGCTTATTTAAAATTTGTTCGTTTGCTTGCATATAGTTTTAGTAACTTTCAGAATAGATTTTATCAAGCTGTAGATGTTATTCTAGTTACCTAACTAAAACAAAGAATGCTCGTCTAGGTTCCATGGTAAATAAATAAATATTCTTAAAAGTATAATTACTTCACAAAGATTTAATCATATAAGTGTATATTAAAAAAGGTTTCTCAATGTGTCATTGAAATATAACCTAGCGCTGTTTTTTTTGTGATTAGCTTATTGAATTGTGAATGAAAGAAATATTGTCGCTTTTTTGGTAGTTACCCCACAAATCAAGATAGCTTCATACGTACGCTTGTTGTCCACTTGTATAAGTGTTGGGGTTACTTCACTAACAACAATATTGATAATTACATAATAGTGTTTAACTTTTGTAAGAATGATTGTTACATGTTAAACCATTTCTTCATATATTAATCGGAACAATAGTATAGGAATTTTAAACATAAGCTGGTATATTTTTCCAGTCATAAATGACATATGGTATAATATAAAAAAAAACTTTTTTAGCTCACAAAAAAAAGTTCTTTAAAGAACGTATGGTATACTTCAACTTTTTTGTAACTTTAATTAAATCAAGTATTCGTGTTTTAAGTGTTCTATATTCATACAGTTTACTTACATATTACATACTTGTAATGTTACTAATACATTAAAATACTTGATCACGGTAGAGAAGGCAGATTTGTTAATATAAAATTGTTATGGAAATTGTAAACTTTTTATTCATGGCTTTATGTATTTAGCCTTTTAGTATAATATATAGATACATATATACTCTTAGTAAATGGGTGTTGGTCTCTGTTATAATCATATGTCAAGTGAAGCACATTTTTATCCCCTGTAAGTTATTCTATTATTAACAAGTATTTTAAACGTATCATTAGTCACAAATTTGTGTGGTAACTACTGAAAAAGTTTGGGTGGAAATTTCATATATACAAGTGTTTTGATGGTGTAGTTATGTTCTAAAGTATCAAACGTAGGCCAAACGTTAACTTTCAAAACATAAATAATAGGGACTTTTCATGTTTGTTGTTCTCTTCATTGATGTGTAATTATTCCAAAGATGTTAGTACCTCCTCAAGGAGGTCATCTAATTATTATTGTCATGAAGTTCGAAAATAAGGTCTATGTAAAGGCTCCAACCATAAAACAAAAGTAAGGTATATGTTTATTTATGTTTCATAAATTAAATATATAAAATGAGGTATACGTATTTTGATTTTATTAAAAATAACAAATTCATTTTGTAATTAATTTGTATTGTCTTATCCCATAATATTACTTATTTATCCTATAAATTCCATGCTTTAGTTAATTGTAGGAGTAGTGTAAGAGAAACAAATTTCGAAGACTTGCAAGTCATCTATTACGAAACTTTAAATTGTAAAAACTCCACTTAATGCTATATTTCCTCGTTATAAAGGAAGAAAAATAAATTAAATAGCATAGAATATGTTACTTATAAGAATGTAATTTGGATTGGTTTAATTAATTAACGTTATCAATATATGAAATCAAAACTTGCAGAAAATGAAAAGAAATTTAGCATTTGAAATACCGGTTTCATTTTATTTGTACGTGCTTAATTTCAGGAACTAAACGTCATAAGAGTCAAAAGTTAAGTCTTTAGGTTTGTATTAATGCTCAAAAAAAGTGTGTTAATATTGGTGAGGATTATGTTGAGAAGTAGTGAAAACATTTTTTTAAATAACCAGTTTTTTTCTACATCATTTTTTCTTATTAATTTTTAAGAGGTAATAGTTAAAGATAAGAAATAATTAATAATAAGAAACATGGGAATGGCTTATTATGAACCCGATAATACATTTATTACCTATTACAATACGTATTATAATATATAATACATGTATACCTTTATGAACATACTTTTTCAATTAGCGAGAGGATGCTTAAAATATTACGTTTTACTAATTAGTGATCATATTACGTTTTTGGAGAAACTAAAGTCATATTTTCCAGCCCTTATAAAATTAAAAATAATGAAATGTGAAAACATTTATGAACCAATCAAACTATGTTTGAATAGATGATCATCGTGGTGAATTTAAAAAACAGTCTTGAGTGATATTTACTGAACTTATTAAGTAAACGTATTAATTACTTAATCAATACAAGCCTTTTGAAAACACTTCACGATTTTTTTTTTAAAAACCTTAATTTATACGTATATACTCAATTTATGTAAGAGTATCTGTTACCCCGTAATTTCCAAATGGCATTATTATCATGAAATTTTACATATTATTTTAAGTTGGCTCTGAGGAGGCTGTAGATAATTCAAGAGGGCATAATATGTTTTCCTCGTTACCTGTTTTTTCATCTTGATATTCGTATGTCAGTCAATGGAAGTTTTTAAACAAAAATGATTGTGAAGCAGTTTTATTTAAATAATACGTATTTGTATTGCCAAATCTGTAGAAGTTTATGTTAAGAAGTGTAGATGGTGGTCATTCAAAAAAGTGAGAATACATTCATTACTCAAAAGTGAATGTTAAAATATAAACATGTGGTAAACGCCAATTTTACTATTTTTTTTCAAGTTTTGAAGTGATTAATTGCATCTGATTTGAATTAAAATTGTAAAGAATCCAATTTGTAACCGGTAGTGTATTTTCAGATTTCTTCTAAAGTGATCTGTTTTTGAAAATATTTTATCTGAATATATATGTTTATTGTTACCAATTTCGTATATATTTTATAGCATGCAACTTTTACAGAAATAAATGGAGACAAGATCTAAAAAGTGAGGAACACGAGCATTTCAAGATATACTTAGCGATACCGGTTTTGGTTTTTTTTGTAGCGTTCACACTGGAGTATAGTGTAGCTGTGATGGAAAGCAGTTCCAAAAGTGCTAATTCTTATAAAAACACATACTTATGACCCCACTTGCATTAAGAATTCATACATAAATATATTCAACTTACCCTTCCAAGTAGCTCTCGTTTATGACAGTTATCACTTTCAGAATTGTATGTATACAGTTCTCTAAAACCCTAGGAGAGTTTTTTTTTAAAAAAAATAGACAATCCCCGTAACATTATTTTATCAGGTGTTCTTTTTTAGATATTAAAGCAAATTCCACAAAACCATGAATATTTTTTTCTTAAAATCAATCTAACCAGAAATATTATTGTTATGACAAATATTAATACTGAAATTAGTACTTTAAAAATTATAAATTTCAATTGTGAATCAAATAATAAACTATTTCTAACTATACTTTGTTAGTTTCTTGTTGGTCAAAAAAGCAGAGCTCTTTGATTTCTGTCTATCAGATTAATTAATTCTGATTAAAATAAGTATTTCATTATCTATATTTGACGTCTTTTATTTAAAGTCCCTATCAACTATATCAGATTGCTGTAGAAGTTCATTAGTTCCTATTCCAGAACAACTTTGACACAAAAGGAAAGTTATTGGACGAATTGCACCTAAAAATATTACATGCCAACTAGATCTGATTTGAATCAAAACGTGGACAGACGTCTGACAAATCGTGAAAAAACGAACTTTTTTTCAGATTAAATTTTCCACGGATGTCCAGTATTGGTGGCGAGCTAACGGTTACGTTTCAGCAACCTAAATGCGAAATTTGGTTATCGTACTTCTTTTTGGTTTTTGAAATACTATTCGTCTCATATACAGGTAGACTAATTCGAAAAGAATAAAATCAACTCAAGGAAGCTTAAAACGTGTACTTCTCTTGAAAATTCGATATCGACATTTTAACTCGAAAGTAATAGTTGTATAATTTTATATTTCATAAAAAGAGGAATTAAACTAAATGATAGGATCTTAATATACATGATGTGCAATTATGTTCCTTTGCATACCTTCCCTATAGGAACTACGTTTGGGTATATTACCTTGATTCATCTAATTGTGTGACTTAAGTGTGTTTACAAACTTTGAATACCACTCATTCACAGATATCGTCAAAAGACCTTGGGCATGGGCCCAGGGGGACCTCAATTATCAATATTGATACTTTTCGTCTTAATATTGATTGTTTTTGAAGTGCTCTTTATGAATATTAACAAATATTTTTTACGACCTTTTTTTCTGCAGTTTTATTAAATACTGATTTTTTTTAAACCTAGCAGTATACCTACCGGTTGGGAGTTTATTAAATTAATATACAGCATGTGCCACACTTGGAATAACATGCCAATTTTATGAAGAACAATAAGGCATTACTTGGCTATCAATATGAGTTATTAATATCATACAAAAAAAGGAAATATCAATATTCACCACAGGTGAATATTGATATTTCACCTGTGGTGAATATTGATATATTCATATCATTTCATTGTTATGAAAAAAACAAGCAATAAAAAGACCTTGTGTATCAGGACTCACAAGGTCTTTTTTCAAAGACCACCAGATTGATATTCTGGTGAATCACCAGAATATTTATTAACTTTGCCAAATACAAACGAATGTAATTTATACAAGAATAAGTAAAACTTACATAATCATTCAGCAAAATAAGATTTTCTTGAAATGAATAACTGTTAAAGAAGGATTAAAAAACGTTAACTGGTAATATCCTTAAACCAACTGTAATGTACCTATTCATGGTATTTCTTTTTTTAAAATGTATTACTTATATCTAAGTGAAAGTTTTTAAATTAAATAATTTTATTACTTACGTAGTAATACTAAAAAAAAGTATCATGTTTTCAGTTCTTTTGGAAATAAAATACTTTTCCAATTTTTATACTTTTTTGTATAAAGGATCGAATTTAATATATACATCTAAGGTAAGTAACTACGGGAACACATTTCAAAAGAAAGCATTCATCCGAAATATTTTGAAGTCAATTATCATATGTATAACAAATGAGTGTATGGTGTGATGTCCAATGAAATTACAAACCATGAAGCCGTAATTTCAAGGAAACTGGACTACTTCAATCAGGCTCAAAGTGTGAAAAGTACATCGATTCATGCTGAGGCATTTTTACCCTTGTTTCAAACCAGTGTAATTATTTATTTATGTTTGAAGGCATTTCTTACAATGCAGGGCGGGAATTCTAAGAGGTTGCTAGGCGGGGTTTAATATGCCTTTGAGTTCACTGTAGCATCTGTTGTCACCTATGTTACTATTTTATCTTTTATGTCACCTTATAAGCGTCACGAATTTCACATGAACCACAGGAATATAAACATTACCACGTTAATAAATAAGATATAATTTATTACAACTAATTATACACGATTTACTATTTCAATGAAATATTAAGTATTGTATAACAATTATGAATAACGGCTGAGATATGAACAATGTCTTCCTTCTTAACGGAAACACGAGTATTTAATAAGATGGCACACTGATTGGTATAAAAGTCTTTCATTTTAGTTGAGATCGTATGTTTCTCGTTCTCATCGCTGAATATAAACCAATATCCTATAGTAGATAACGAACCAGATAAGTGACAGGTTGTTTCAGTTTGAAACTTGAGTACTTTTGTAGACATTAAATCGGATAATGAAACGGATCCGATTCTAATTTCACCAGTCATTGCAATCCCTTTGAATGAGTTAAGATCTATGTCCGGAAAATGAGACACCTGAAACATAAAGAAAAGAACGAATAAAATACAATTTAACCATTAATGTTTAATTAGAGATGATAATTATAGTTTTGTCGTCCATTTGTAGAACATATTTAATTGTGAAGCTCCTTTTGTACAGGCAAGAGCCATATAATTTAGCAAAGATTCAATTTATGACTCCTAGTAATGAATTTAAGTTCTTTAAATTAAAAAGAGCTTTACAATGGACAAAAAAAATTACAATTAAAGTAAGTTACAGAAAAAGAGTATATGAATGGCAAGAGCAAACCAAAAACGATGAAATCAATTTAAAAGGAATCCACAGAGGGAATTATTATGTTAGAGCAGGATGATTGTTGATTACATTCAAGTGGGATATGGAATGCCTTATGTTGGTAAAATTATAAAAAGAACTGCTATAGTTCAAGTTCACCCTGGACCTTAAAAGATTGAATGCGTGCTTTGTATATGACATCATAACAACTATTCATAATCTTCAATGTATATACACACAAGATATTATGAACAATAAGATATCGTCCAGCAATGTTAAATTTTTTTTGCCCAAGAGAAACTGATAGTGCATATATTAACAGAAGATATATTATATTAACTGACAATTTGTATTGTCTTTCAAAAGAATAGCAATAAAGAAATAACGTTCTTAATTTGAAAATCATTTACGTAAGATGGATAGCCGAAAGGATGAACGTTCAGTACTCTTGTACTGAGAGTGCAATCACCTCAATCTTACACCCATATATAAAGCCCTCAGGGCTTAGTTAGTACAATATTACATATTTTATAGAGATACCTGTATTAAAAATTCGAGTAAGGTAACATTTTAAGACTTAGACGTAGAGTAACAGAGTAAGGTGACTTTGAACATTCAAATTAACCACACTTTCCCCTATTAACTCTGAAAGTGACACCATGTCACAAGCGTAGCAGTTAAAGAAACTATTAAGGCACCCAGTAAATAAAACTGGTTTAAAGTTACATAGAAACATTAACATTTTATGTCTCCTAAATTCTTGAAATTTTGAAAAGTTTTAAAAATAATGAAAAGTATCAATTAGATTAGACAACTGATTTCATGATTATCTTCAGATTTAATCAAAAGACTGCTGCAAGTAACTAATTACCTGGCAATCATCCAATGATTCAAATCCTTGATATTGTTGTTTCAGTTTCATGTTATTAAATTTGGTACAATTTTCTAAAGAGTCAGAAAAAAACAGTTGGCAACAGAGTGTTATTTTTTCAGGAAATATCCTTCCTTCAGGTTTTAGACGCTTCCTGCAAAAGAAAAAAAAAAGCAATTAAATTCAATTTACTACTTCTGTCAACATCTGAACAAATGTATTTGAACTACAAGAGGTGGCCACCAGGGTCATTATTTTCTTCTTAAAAATATATTACATTGCACAATTAAATAATATCTCAACATTTTATTATTTAGAGACTTAGGACATTGAATATCTCCCTCCTATAACTTCCGTGCTACAAGTTTATCCCCTTGAAATGTTTTTTGTGAGCTTTTCTACGTAAAAATCTGTTATCGAGCATGGAAATATGAGAAGAGAAAGCGGGAAGGTAAATGTTACAAACGTGTATTTGCCAGATACAAATATCTGTTAGCATCTGGCAATTTTCAAAAATCTATAAGTACAGTTTGTAAAAGAATACTATCCTTCATAAAACACCATATCTTACCTGGCACATAAAAAAAAAAGGTATGGAAGTAAAATCTAAACATTTTTATGTTAAATAAAAAACTCAATTAAAAAAGGAAATATTGCTTTTTCCAATGTGAGATTTTGTTTAAATCTCCTATCTATAGTATTGCTATTTATAATAACACTTTTTGCTTTTAAAATTATTTAGTAGGGAAGCGAAGATCAATGAAGAAAAACTGGGGGACCTCAAAACCTTGTCTTTACCTTTACTGACAAGGAGATCTAATGCAAATTGATAGGAGACGCTCATTTGACTAATTGCTACCTATGCTTTGAAACATTTCTATATGTACAGACATCACCAACGTGCTGAACGTGTTTCAGAGGAATATTTAAAGGCAAATATATAGGCCACCATGTGAAGAGGAGAATAGAGGATACAAAAAAATAGAGAACTGCATGAGTCTTGTGGTGAGACCAACAATGTGAAATTTATTAAAGTGGAATGGTTAGGCCAATAGGAAGAACGAATAGTGGAGAATGCCAAAGAAGTTTACTATTATATAGGAAGAGAATGCCCAAAATGTTTGCAGCCAAAGTGAAGATGGTCTAAGACATATATAAGAGACATATTAGGTAGTAAAAGGCTTGTATAGAAAGCAGTAGCGTGTGCCTAAGGGTAGACAATGACCATCCCGGTATATAGTTATGTTTAGCAGAAGTCTTAGCACTAGAAAATATTTTTTTTTTTACAGAATATAAATATGATTAATTAGTATAAAGTCCTATTATATCGCTTTTTCGATGATGTCAGTGAGTGTGTATCCAAAAGTTTGTGGTGATCCTACAATTCACAATCTTTCATGGATCAAATTAATATTTTACACAAAAATAGACCTCACAGTGTAGATGTGCCCTATTGTATGGGAGTGGTTATGTATGATAGGAAACTCACATTTTTTACCAAAATGTGTTTTTAGACATTCTTTTTTCCTAAACTACTCACTCTAGAGTCTTGACATTTTTGCATCATGAAAGCAACACAAGCAATAACTGAAAAAATTCTCAGATTTTTAAAACAACTATATATATTTTTTTTTCAACAAACTGTACAAATTTTGACTTATATTCAATCCAAAATCTTGTATGGGCGATACAAGCCATATAGTTTGATGGATCAAAATAAAATTATACATAAAAATTGGGCATTATGTGGGGAATAAGTTGAGGTAGTTTTTTTATAGCACATTTCCTGTTTTCAGCAAATGTTGTAGTACCAATCGTAGTTACGAGTTTATGTTTAAATCGTTTACAGTAGAAGATAACGTTGTGGCCCAAGACCAATGTATCTAGTTACTTGGCTTTCCGATTTAGTCTTTGACATAAAGAGATTGCAAGGTATTCGCGTACCTCTAAGAGTTCTAGTCGAACTTTCAACTAGAACTATGAAGAAGCTTTTAATACCTACTTTTCTTCTTGGGATAGGTGTAAGGAACGTTTCAGTTGGATTTATATCTAGACCTTTTTCCTTTCTTTTTCACTTCTTTCATCAAAAACTTTATTTCTAGAAAAAACTACTTAAGCTTATAAGGAATAGGTCTTCCACGATTAAAAACGACAAAGCCAATAGCACACCTCCCTAGAGGACAGCCTCTAGACGTCACGATTTCCTTTATGCTAGATTCCTTATGCTAATACTTGCACTAATTACTCTTTCGATAAATCATTGTAGTCCATTCTATAGTTCTTGGTTTATACATCTATATATTAGTGCTAATTTAATGGATTCGAAGGCATGTTAGCAAATCCTCCTTCTAGATCTAAGAAGTAGCCTTTTAAAGGTTCTTATTTATTAAAAAACTTCACATGTTTCTACAGATAGAACTTGACAATTGCCAGTTTTAGAGTTCTAATACTCTTCTAATATTGTAAACTCATGAAATAGTCTCATTAAGACAATGCCTAATACGAACTTTTAAATTTATTTAATCTTTGCAGAAGTGGCTTAAATCAGTTAGCGTTTTCTCATATAGAACGATAAAGTACCTTTCCCATGCTTCAATATTGACCAAAAACAATGGGATTTTTAAACATACGAATTTGTAATAAACATATATAGCCATTAATATACAAAATGATCATATTGAACACCATATTACAAAAATGCTTACCTCAAAATGTCATAAAGAGGAATGTTTGCTTCGCTGATATCCCCACAAGGGTCCAAAGGATTCAGAATAATAACATCGAATGATTCATTTTCTGATTCTAGAAATTCAGAAAAGTTGCTAATTTTCCCAAAAAAGAAATCCTTCAGATTATAATTCATTGCACACTCTTTAAAGAAATTGCAATCAATGTCACTTTCAGCAAAACTTACAAGCCGACATTTCCTCTTTTTAGCTACTTCAAATCCAAAATAAGGAAACGGACTTAAATCAAGAATACTATATTGATGTTTAATATCTGCTGAAATGTATTCTTCCATTAGACTATTAAATATTTCTAAAAGCATACTACTGTTGATGAATTTTAAAAGAGTTGAACTTACAATTATGTTTTCGAAATTTTTCAAAGGCTTAGGATGAACTTCATAATTTTTTACAACCAGAATTCCATCAAGAATTGCAACTACAACATCCAATCTGTCTCCTTTTTTAGTAGTAATATATTTTCTAACAGGATAGATAGCTTGATCCCAACAGGTGTCATACGAACAGTCAGGTTTAGTTGAAATATGTTCGGTCTGATTTAGATGAAGATCAAACCAAACTGCAAACGCATCCAAACTTCCTTTTTCATTTACTGTTAAAGAAATTGTTTTTGTAATCCCAGTTATATAGGATTTTAATTCACACGGATTGTTAAAATTAAAGGAAAATATTTCAACAGGATTTGCCAACATCTTGTGATTAACATTGGAGAGATTAATTGTATCGTAAGGCTCCTCGATTGAACTACTAAGGAAACGAGGTAAGAATACAGTCGACCTGTGACTATTACGCACTGATTGACATTCTATTGGAATCAGAAAGAGTGACGCAGAACAAGGTAGAACTCTTTGCTCCAGTTGATCTGTTTGTGGTAGAAGTAAACGTTCCCAAGCATCTGACAAGGTATTTAAAATACCCTCACCTAGAAGACAGGAGTCAAAAGTCTCCGTGATAACCATGCTTACCCTGAAACAAATTAATCTTGCAATTAAGTCTATACTGGACTCAGAAGAAAAAGAAAGAATTATTAACTTTAAATAAAGGACTGTAATAAAGACAATATCCAATATGGTACGATGAGCATAAAAATGAGATATATCGTAAATTTCAAAGTATTAAATAAGATTTAATGGAATTACCATCAATTTATTTTTTTGCACTGAACTTTTATGCTTCGGCCGAAATCAGAAGCCTTATTTTTTTCAAAAAAAAAAGAACCGGTACCATTGGAACAATACTAATACTATATTTTAATACAAAACTCGGGGAAGTAGAACCGATCCATTAAACTCTAGGTCTGGCTCAATAAGTTTCAAAATACCCTACACCACAAATTTCAAATAACATTTGACATTGTTAACAACTTTATTATGCTGAAGCAGAAATCGAAGTTCAGTAATAGGCGAGTAAACAAGATAATTTACGTATTTTATGTGCACATGTTAAATAATTTTTGTGAATTTGGTGTAAATATAAATTTAAAGAAAATATTTGTCATTCATGGTGAAGGATAAATACAGACCACGAATTCTGACTAACTTCTAGCCTAGAGTATGAGATATCTCTTCTCTTCAAATAATATGAAAGTAAAAAAAATATTGTTTGTAATATTGTTAAATACAGTCTCAATTAAATAATTGTGACACTCAATTGAAAATGAAGTTTATTAATTAGGAGAAAAAAAGATGGTACAATTTGTAATATTTCAAGTTTTTATTCATGTGTAAACGTGTGATCTAGTTTTCAAAACTGAAGTGCTCTTGACTCCAACTACACAATACTCAACCTTAAAAAACAACCTCCACTACGACTTCATAGTGTTTACTAAACTGCAATTTTAATTCTAAACGCTTTAATAAAAAGAAACAATATAAGAAAATACACAATACAAAAAATCTCAATATTTTTGGGAATTATGAAGGAAGTCTCCATATAAACAAGATTTATTGATACACAAAGCGTCTTGAACACGCAGAATATATAATATAGAGATTATATTCTATACTCACAAATAGGCGTTATTTTTTTTTAAGTATTTCTTCGTAACATGTTATTTGCAAAAAAGAGAGGTATCCTAATCAAAGTCTGAAGTATGTCAGACTTGAACTCCAAAATTTGATAAGTCAGAATAAGACTCAGAGTTGGATGTTTTGAAATTAATGACTCGATGTAGCATAAATTGAAATTCTAGGAGTCAGAAATATAATACTCCGACCCCACTTTTATGGTTACAAAGATATTAGTAAAATCAGACATGCTATTGAAGTTATCTACTAAAATTAGAAATGGATATAAAATATAAAAACATAAAATATGAAACTAACCTCTCAGGAATATCGGCAGGAATAGATAATTCCGTCGAATGTTTGTGAAGCACAGAGATTTTTGAATGAAGATGATTCTTTGTTATTATTTCATTTGCAATGGAAACCATGAATTCCGATGAATCACAAGCGAATACTTTCTTTCCTTTTTCTGATGCATAGAGACTAAAATAAAAATTATGAATTATGCATTAGGAGTCTAAAAATAAAGTGTTATATACGAATTTAACCTTTTCGGGATTTTATTAATATAATAATTATCAGGATGACTAGACATGCTTTTTTCTCATGAAATAACAAAATAATTGAAAGTAATGGACATTTTTTACAATAATGATTACTTTTACAATTTATTTCTTTTATTTCAATTTTTCCTTTAATAATTAAATTCTAACACTAACTATTATGACAGTTTGAGGAAAGTATACAGCCCTTTTAAATAGGTTACGGACACCCAATGTCCACATACGGTAACTCATCCATAACTAAAATGAATACCAATGAACATGTAAGCCACACTTCCCTCCCCTTGAACAAAACTAAAGCTGAAAGTCTATAAGTTTGTTATTGGAAATAAATAAAGGAACAATTTTATTATGATCAGTAAAAGGTGTCTTCTACACACATGCAGTGTTTCGACGAAAATTTGAATACAATTGTACCAACTAGCCACATAATAGAGTACACCAGAAATATCAACAACAGTCTCTGAGGGCATCAAAATCATGAAATTCATTAAACATCTCGAAATAAAAATCGCTTACAACGAATTTATTTTGATTTAAAGCGAATATAAAAGGCGGAAGTTACCTTAGGATTCCTGTTCCAGTGCCAATGTCGAGAACGTTGTCCATGCTTTTGAGGGTAGTAAGAATCGCTTTTCGGAATGTTTCATTTCTCTTTTGGTCGTTAATCATCCTGTAGTGCCATCTTTCAACCAATAAATTACAAACAGATTCCAAGTTTTTCAAAGCAGGACTATAATAAACATCAACTTTAGTTGCTTCCCTAAAATACCTCACTGCTTCCTTATAGTGGTTTAACCTAAGAAAAAATATAAATAGTTATATTGTACCTTTATTTTATATTGACAACATTTTATATTTCACAACTTTAATATTTTTATAAACCAATAATTGGAACTTTTCACCTACTAGAGATAAATTGACTGAGTCTCTAATTTTTGACAGATCATGCACAAACGGGACATAACTAGGGTAATAAAGTTATTTGTTTTTGATTAATATACTTCAATTAAGTAAATTATAAATATATTAAAAGATAAACCACAAAAAGACAATAATTTTTAGTTTCAGGAAAAAACAGAGAAATTTATATTAGGGTATCTAACGTCATCAGAAGAAGATAACCTAAGCTCATTCATGAGCCAACTTCATCTTAGCTCACCTGTATATGATATCAAAATATTTAAGTTTTCAATGTTAATGTTTCTCTGTTTTTTTTTCTTTAAAATTCAAATGTTAAAATATAAATCTAAAATATTGTATTTCATTAATAAACAATAAATATACTGCATTTGTTGAATTTCAAAGTACATCGTATCATATTATATTAAAAACCAAATAACAAGAACTACATAATAAACATATATCTAAATATTAGGACTGCATAATACACACAATATAATGTTCCACATTCCAAGTTTCAGAATAGCATAATAAAACAATAATGTTTTCTAGAAACTATCAAATGAAATTCTTTAAAATTTGATGCATATTTTAGATAATAATCAAATGAAATAGTTATAAAGTAAGTCATTTAAAATTAAATGAACACATACATAGATTGTTATTTTAGACTTTAGACCATTACTGGTTGACAGATCTTAATCCTATATTGTAATTTCATTGGTTCTAACAAGTTAATTCACAAGTTCAATATAAGAAAACTATACTGAACTCTTAACACCAGTTGTTGACAACGTATGAATTTCAATAATCAGATTGTATGTATTAAATTTGTCATTCAATGTTAAACAGCTAACAAATTAATTTACGCATGAATATTAAATATATATATTGCACCATAGACTACTGAAATGTTAAAGGAACTCATATTTTATGATTTTATCAGTTTATAAAGCACGAAAAACTGAAATAACAATTATCGATTGCACATGTTATAAAAAAAATACAAATAAAAAGTATTATTTTTACGAAATGCAAAAATAAAAAAGTAATACGTCATGAAAATATTACATTACAGCAAAAAACAAATATGTAAATAAATATAAGGTCGGAATATATTTCTCCTTAATAGTCTGCTCTATATGCATAGAAACTTATATTTCTTACAATATATAACACGATATGTATATGTAATTGAATTACAGTAATAAAAATATGTATATGATCACCAATACATGTAATGTTTACCACAAAAATAGTATGCAAGATCTGAATAATATTGTTAAATATACAGAAATAAATTACCTTACAGTATACATTGTATGCTCCTATTCATATATACAACAAAAAAATACAATCTCTCGAGTGACGGCCACATATAATGCAATGCAACAGGGCTGAAGAGTGAAATCTATCAAGGTTAATTTTACATAGTTACTAAACAACTATCCATTTGGTTTGAAATTTGTTAAATGGTGTTTCAATTTTTTCCACACCATACTTTCAAAAGATATCGGTTATTTCAGAGGTTTATTATAATAAGTAAAAACATTTTGTTTTTAGGATTTTTAAAGCACCTGAAATAATATTTGCTAGTATAATGCCGCAGAGACGCTCCAGTAACTAATTAATATTTATTGAAATTATTTTTGAACGACTCGCTAAAATAAAGTATCATTTACATTATTAAGAAGAAAAGTGAACAGTGAAAGTGAGACATAAGACTCATTCATGTATATTTAATCTCACTGAATTATTTCACATAATTCAGTCAACTGTGAAAAATTTCTTTCATATGAATTACTAAACCAGGTGATAAATAAAGAAAGACTGAAGGGTCCACATTATTTATTTGCAATTAAAGTACAAAGGCTTTTCTATCTATAAAGTTAATTTTTGAAATAAAAGATAACTCAGGAAACTTTAAGTTCAATTGTTGCAACCAATAATTTATATGGGGAATGTTCTGCTTTAGATTCAACGGATTACTAAACGAAAATATAATAAAATCAATAAGTTCCTTTGAACCTTTGTCACAACAAACCTCAAATAAGTTTAAAGAAAATACATTTAAATGATCTGAGCTATGATTGGGTTCATACCAATAAACAATAGGATAAGTGAGTAATATTCCAAAAATTGAAGGGATACACCAACATTCACGTGTGACTAACTTTAAAGATATACTGAATAAACTGTCGTGCTTCAACAACTGTTTTTCAATTTCTTTAACCATTTTATCAATTTCAACTCTTTTTTCATCTTTAACAATTTCCGGTTCAATCAAATGTTTAGAGACATCTATAAATAAAATATGAAACTTATTTAAAAAGTTCAACAAACAATAGGTATTAGTGACGAAATAATCATCTAAAACTTTCACAAGACATATTTTGCTTTCGTTAAAAAATGATTGTTCTTTCAATTCTGTCACTAAATCAATCAAAATTTCAAATGTAACTCTAGGGCCGACATCCCACAAGAAACTACCTTTAATACCCATATCAACTACAGTTAAATTATTTATTATTTGGTAAATGAGTTTATCACTTTTAATTATTAAATGTTTCTTAAAAATATAACCCCATTTTTCATATTTACTACGAGTATTTGGATTCATTTTGGTGACTAGTACCTCAATAAATGTGCCCCTAAATTATTTAGTATTACTTTGTGGTTGTCATATATTTTCAAGGCTTGCTCATAACAATGGAATAACTCAGCATAACGATTTTGTTTCTCCAATTCTTCACCCCATTCACCTGAAAAGCAAATTGTTTTCCTAATAAACACTTTCCAAGAAAATTTCCAGGAGTTCTTGCAATTAAATAAATTTGAAAACTTAAACAACTATGATTAGGATCTTACACAATGAAACAGCAAAACATTCACTTAAATCTTCAGACCACTCTTTCTGGATAGAAAGTGCCAGCAAATAATGAGCAAAAGCTTTGCCTTTATTTTCTTTAAAATAATAGTCTCCAAGCAATTTCGACTTCAAAGCAAGTTCAGCATCCATAGAAAAATTGGCATCTAAGCTTTCAGTTAAATAACCCGCACTATTTGTGATACAGGGTTGTCAAGTGCCTTACATCATTTACTGGTCTACACTAATTTTAATTTTTTTTAATTCTGAAACAAGTATTACTTAAAATAAGAGTAAATACTTAGAAGAACAAAAGCAATTACTTTCTAGAGTTATTAAATTTTAATACTAAACTTTGAATCACAACTGACATTTTACTCATTCTCGTTTAGCCATTGCAATTTGTTTGCACTTTATTATAACTTTTTTTATAACTTATGATTATAGGAATATGTTTATATTATTATGCACTAATCTTATAATATAAAAGTAATTTTTGCTTGAAGTTATATTTTTTCGCAAGAGAGCATACAAGAATTGTGGAATATTAATGAAAACAATTTCATGAAAAATGTGATAAATTCTCCCTTACTACGATAATTTTACGTTATTTGACAAAAAGAAAATAAGACAGTTTGGCTGTTTGGTAACTTCTTGGTAATTAGCTGGTTAATTAAACTTCTTGGTAACACTGGATCATATACAATATGAATTACTGAAACTTGAGACAATTAGCATTTTAAACGAATCAACTCTTTTAAATAAGATGATGAACCGTATTAGAGTAACGTGTAACAGAAACATACTTTAAAATTGAAATTTTAAGTTTACTTTGATCATTACATAAAGTTTGTAAGTTAATGACATATTTGATAAGTTGGACTTTTGAATTAAGTAGATTTTTGCCATGGTCATGGTACTGTATTTCATGTTCGTGTTTTAAATAAATTAATTTTCCTTTGTAATGACAGGTACTCTGAATTATTCATAAGCTGTAGATAAAAACTGGTATTCTTTTCATGTTCATTGAAATCTAGCTTTACAAAGTAATGAAAGTATACAGCTGAATTTTAATTTCCAAAAAAAATGTTACATTTTACTATTTAGTTTGCTTAGAGTTCATTACTTTCTTTCCTACGGTACAAATTTAATAGCACAGTAGATCAAAGTATACCTAAAACAATATGTAAAGACATACAACCAATAATGTAAAATACGAGTATCACGCAATTCAAAATTAAAAAAAAATCTAAATTCGTAGTGTTTCATAACGAAGATGAGTGGTTTGTTATTTGGTCAACCCAAGGATGAAAGATCAGGCGAAAGTTGTTTTCCACGAACTTCGTTCGATACAAGGAATAATACAACACCTCACAGACAATATTTCACTGATTACAGACAGGAATATATTTCTAAATTCAGGGTAAGTAAATAGACTGGTGTGACTAAGTTCTCTGAAAGTGTACAGACAATATATATTGAAAATTGTTGGAGCCTTATCATTGAATTATATTTTCAATCCAATATGATCCTAAATCATACTTGCTGGTAGCAATTTCTTCTCAGAAGTCAAAACATTTCAACTTTCGTTAATTGTCTTGAATATTAACTAGACTGAACATTTTCCATAATCGTATTCTGGTTAACTGTTATTTTTATAATTGCTGTTATTTAAGTGGTGGTGTTTCTATTCATAAATGAGTTCTTTTTTCATTATTAGTGTTTTTTTAGTTTTTAGTAATAAAAATAAATATAACGTGTCATCAAAAAATATTTCTAATAAACATTTTTTTTTAATAAATTCTTTCAACTGTTATCAATGACATCTATAAGATGTAAAGCCATCTATAATTATTTGCTATTTATTTATTTGGAAAAAATTAAATCCACCTATTATTTTAAACTAATTTGTTTTTTATATTAATATTGTAATTATTTTGTTTGTAATTGTTAAATCTATTTATTGAACTTTATAAAGTGTGAAATTTGACAATTTATCGGGTAGGAAATTCTATAATTGATGAAGCTCGAAATAATATATATTCTACAATTGATCAGACTTGGGATAGATATTTTGCGATTGATCAAGTGTAGTGGGTACTTTGAAATTTATCAGATTTGGGGTGGAATTTCACAATTTATCTGACTTAGGGAGCTTTATCTGCAATGATCAGACTTGGCGTAGTACCTCTTGCATTAATAAGGTTGAAGGGATTTTCTGAAATGATCTAACTCGGGGTGGACAATACCATTTTTTCTTAAGATATTTTGCTCAAATTTAGTTTTATCTTTTTAAATCATAAAAGCAAGTTTTTAAATTTCCTGTAATGTTCTTTACTGATTGTTATGACTATCAGTTTATACTTAGCTGATTGATTTTATTTTTATGTTACTATAACCACAGTGTATTGACAGTACATATTATGACTTTAGGTCTTCAGAAGTTAAGTTTCCTTATTTTTCATAATAATATCTACCCATCTATGACTGTTTAATATTTGGGAACACGTTGCACTCTGCTGTCAGAGCTGACAGGGTTTTTAACAGGTGCCAGACTACCCAAACAAATAGTTTTTTTACCAAATGTTCCTTTGCAGTATGTGATCTACATGTCATATCATCTACAGAAACTTGTATCTCGGTTAACATGTGATTTGCGTTTACAATGTTATCACAAATTTCCAAAGATTCTTCTTTTCTTAACCAGACTATTTTGACCATTTAAAAGGGAAATGCTGCAAAGCAGATTTCACTTTAAGTAAGAGAGGGGAGAGTTGTGTAGAAAAGTTACAACACAACTGATATGTTGCATAGATAGCACAATGGTGAAACACAATGACATGACAAGTAGTGATGAAGATTTGGATATTGAAGCTATACGATGCATCTCAGTTATTTCATGCAGAGTGTGGAAAATAATGGCGAGGTTGTAGAATTGTAAAATGTAGAACCTCCAGTCTGTACGTTGTCAGCCACAAATTTGCATCTCTAAAATAATTTATTTAGCCGGTTTGTCACTCCAGGAGCTTTAAGATTTAGGGAGTTCATGAATATCAAAGTTGAAAATTAAATAAAGATGATAAGGATTTCTATCTAGATATAAAAGAATGGCCCCAAAATTTCACATACGACTAATGTTTTTTTTTAATTTTTGATTAAACCCTAGTTTTTAATAATTGAACCTGATGCTAGGACCATTGTGGGTTCATAAAGTCCTCTTACTCGTATATATATATATATATATGCAAAAGAAAACTTTATCAAGATTTGGTCAGTTTTTCAGGTACACATTAAACTCTCATTGCCAACGTTTCGGTTTTTATTTAAAACCTTTTTCATAGCTAAAAGACGTGTTTATTCTAATTGAACAGTTGTTACTGAAATTCGTAAAGTATTTTCTTTGTAAGAAAATCTCTAATGCAATACTTAAGTTTTTCTGTTACAAAAATTTTATACTTTTGCCTATGAAAAAAGTATAAATAAAATCCGAAACGTTGGCAATGATAGTTTAATTTGAACCCCAAGAAATGGCCGAGTTGTGACAAAATTATATTTTGTTTCTACTTCACGGTCGATATTTTTATCAATATTTATATACATGTGCAAACTGTGTCAAACTACTGTACTATAGACCACCTTTTTCCTGAGAACATGTATGGTACTTCTGAATCGTCTATTGTATTGGAAAGAGAAGGGAACAAAAAAGATCCTGTACAGGTGAAAGCATATGATTCCTCCTTAGGGTCTTGACTTGATTGTAATCAAGTCTCCATATAGAATCAACGCAGTAAAGGAAAGTAACATTTATAATCAATGTGGTTTGAACTCTATATTAGGGAGATAATAATCTATTTGTTACTTCTGACAATAATATTATCGTTATCATTATGAATAGTTTCAAGTGCAACAAACTTTAGTTTTCAGCATATTTACTGTGTTCATTTAACAGCATCTTGGGTGGTTTTACATCATCACATCATGGTGTTTGTATATTAAATGAAGTGCAACTGTTCATCTTACATATGTTTACTTTAGATTAACAGCGGTTTATGACTTGCTTTCCGTTCTTAGGACTGAAAGTGTACTGTTTTCAATTTTGTAGTTGTACAGAAGGTTTACCTGAATCTAATATTTGAAATAAATTGTAAAAAAAAATACAGTAACTAGTAGAACGTCTTTTCTGTACCTTTATTTTTCAGTCATGTGTACAATTTCAGACAGTGGATTACATAAACATGTGTATTTCATGGTCTTTGCTGTCAAATATTTATATATTATGAATATTTTATATATTCTATGAATGACCAAACCACAAATGAAATGGGAAAACAATACTATGATCTTTCAACCGTAACAAGTGGTCTTCGTCAGAGTCAAAAATCCAACTGAGGGTTTTTGACTCTGACGAAGACCGCTTGTTACAGTTGAAAGATATAAGTCTTGTATTCCCATTTCATTTGTGGTTTGATCATTGATTGTTATTTCACGTGTTTATGTGAAATCTTTTTATATTATATGAATATAATTATAATATAAAATACAATAACAGTGATCAAATCAACTGATTAAAAACGAAGACTGACGGAGGCACAGAAAAAAACGAAACATACGGTAGTCGATATTTCGGATGGCAGTTTCTAATAGGAAAAGACAGACGGAGAAGTGTGATAGTTTTTTCGGTTTCTTGTAAAAGACGGCCATTCGAAATGTCGGTTATAGCAGTGTTTTGTTCGTTCAGTGTCCAGTGTTAGTTTTAGTGTATATGAAACAGTCTAAAAGTCTAAGCTCTACGTTTGTCCTTCTTGTAAAACTATCTACTTTACCATACTTATGCTTGGTATATGTTTCAGGAACCAACGATATATTGTGGATTCGTTAATAAAAGTCCGTATAACCATAAAAGAGAAGTCATTGGGAACAAAAAATTCAACGTCAACAATTTAATTCTTCGTCTTCCTGCACCAAGAAGTGCAGATCCTGTTCGAATGCGTCAGATGGAATCTTTCTTTCTGGTATTATATCCAAACCTTATTAATTGTATTACTCTACTGCTACTTATATAAATTTAATTGTTTATATATATTGCCAACAATAGAAACTTAAAATTCTACTAAAGTTATTTGCGTACCGATGGATCCGAGAAGCCTAAAACGAATTATTATGGTGGAACAAAGGATTGAAACAACCTGTGGAGTAAAACTTCTTCATAGTAACATTTTACGTCATGAGTAGGGTGTAATCAGTTTTGTTTTACATTTGTTAGCCCAATATTTAACACACATTAACTCATATTGCCAATTACGAGTTCCTCTTCTGATTACGATACCTTAATAAAAAAAAAACAACTAAACTAATATTTCTACCAGTAAGTCTATTTGATTTGATTGCTTATTTATATATAAATTGCTTAACATTTAGTGTTACCAAGAGCTGTAACCTATATGATTTAATTTTCACCGAAAAAAATTACAAAAACATTGGTTTTTATTCAGTTTAATAAAATTATAATTCTTTCAACTTATTCATCTCGATATGTTTACGATTTTTAATTACGAGGGTGTAATCAATATTTTCAATGAATATGGAATCTAGTTTAAAATATGAGATATATTAATGTTAAACAAGTTATATAACTGTTATAACAAGTATATAACTGTGTTGCCATTATCCTTGTTTCCTGCTTTCTTTTCTCTTACTTTTCTTCATTTTTTAAATTTTAAGCAATTTTGTATAATTCTAGAATTAATTTAATTAATTATTTCGTTTTCCAAGTTCAAAATGATATTACTAAATAATAAGAAACAACTTTTATTGTAGAGTAAAAAAGTAATAAAATAGTCTCCACATTTAGAAATTTAATAGTATAAACAACACGTTTCGAACACATACTATAGTGTTCTTCTTTAGGCATTAACTAAGGGTGAGTGTTCGAAACGCGTTGTTTATATCATTAAATTTCTATATATCGAGACTATTTCATTCGATTTTTACCCTACAATGAGTAAATATCACATAATAACTGATTGCACTACTTTAGAAATAACTTTTATTTTTTTATATTTTTTTTTAACTTTATTTTTTTGTACTTCTCTTTTTAGTCATTAGGCTATATTAAATTTGTGTTTTTAACAATTACTTAACGTTTACTTTGTATTATAAAACTAATTCACAGTGAATTTACATCTGTAATAAAAAAGATGCCTTAAACTGAGATAAGGTCTTTCCCTTCTCCGGGTGGTATGGTCATACAGTACTACAGTCACCCAGTACAAATATTAAACATTTCCACAATTCAGTCAACTGCCTTTAATTTTCATTACCAAAATTTAATAATTTTATAGATACATTGGAATAAAGTTGCTGATGATGTATGCTATTATTGACTTTGAACAGTAACTCAGGTGAGTTACTGTTATAGTTAGTTTTAATGCTCAGGTGAGCACTAAATTTCAATATTTGTTCTTCAAATCAAAATCAGATAAGAATTGGATTTAAACAATGTAATAAAAATTATAATCACGAAAACTTCTATCAACTTTTATTTCATCAATCCAAAACAATAATAATATCATAGCTTTTTTACATTTTCTTATATTGTGTTTAGTGTGGAAACTTAAATTAATGCCACTAAATTAAAAACTTTCTTGAATACGTAACTTTTTTACATTTTTACTTTACTATAAGTAAAGTATAGTGATCGTGAAAAAATTCGATCTCGAGATTTTGACGGAATTACATGTTTTCAGGGTCCCAGAAGTCGTTTTATGAGGTTTTTACGATGATGTCTGTGTGTGTGTGGGTGCGTGGGTGGGTGGGTGAGTGTGTTAGCATTGCTTGTTACCACGCTACGGTCCAGAATCTTTGATGGATCAAGTTGATATTTTACACAAAAATGGGCCTCATAAAGACGAAGATCCCTATTGTTTGCGAAGAATTATGCATGATGGGAAAGTCACTTTTTTTGCCAAAAACCGTTTTTTTTAAAACATTTATTTCTCCTAAACTGGTAATCCTACAGTTTTGAAATTTTGACATTATCTTTGAGGTTACAAATGGAACAAACGAAAAATATATTCAGAATTTTAAAACAACAGGAAATATTTTTTTTTTAATAAAATGTAAAATTTTGACTTATAATTCAATCTCAAACCTTGTGAGAGCGATACAAGCAATACTGTTAGACGAATCACAATGAAACTATGCCTAAAAATAGAAAATTATGTGTATAATGAGTTGAGATATTTTTTTTTAAAATTACATTCGCTAAAGGGGCGTTACAGTACGATTTCTGTTTTCAGAAAATGATTTTTTGACGCGAAACGGCTCATTAAAAATAATGAAAATTTGACCAAAAATGGATAAAAAAATTAGCAATTCACAAAAAAAAATTCATGAAGTTTCAATTACGGAAAAGAGCAATACCGCTATAAAAGCTGTTTGTTTATCCTAGACTACGAGTAAGAGATCACCTGCTATACTTGTCGAATTTTTTATATTTTTTTACATTGTTTACATTGATTTAGAAATTTTTTGAGTGAATCCACTGAGATAAAATTGATATTTATAAAGGAACAATTTAAAATGTTTATTGACTTAATGAGTTAAGAGAAATAATATTGTGCAGGAAAATAATAACACTCACTCAGAAAAAAATCGTATATATGTTATTTGACAAAGGGGAAGGAAAATGATCTTATTAAATACTAAGAAGCTTATTATTATTTTAAAGATTAAAATTCCCAGTATAATAATTCTATAAAAGACCAAAAATGTAAATGATAATTCATAATTGGAATCTTTCGTTTAGAGTTTAATAAATGTAATTATCGTACAACTTTAATTAACAAAGCACCTCAAAATAACATTTTCTTCGCTGTTTAAGAAGTTTTTCAGAGAAAAAAAAGGGTATTTTCCTTTAAATTTTACTTTAATATTCAATGTAGAAGGATGTCAAGTAAACGATGTAAGAAATCCACTGGCTGTTTGAACGAAAGCCATTCTCTTGTAGGAGAATAAATCCTTTCAAGAAATGTTCACTTTGGTTTTTCAAAAATGTTATTACTGCTGTAGTTATACTAATGAAATTATTTGCAAATAATAAATTATTTGTGATGTACAAAAATAAGCTTATAAATTGATATGTCCTTCAATCACTATCTGTACTACCTCAGGAATGAAAGGCTAATAATTATATCCCATTTAGATGTTTACGCTATGCTTAAATGAGACGTTATGTTTTATATACTCAAGAAATTTGACATTAAGTTACTTATAGTAAAGTAGAGTGTAGGCCACTCCAGATTTTCTTATAATGTGTTTAGTGTGGAAACTTAAATTAATGTCACTAAATTAAAAACTTTCTTGAGTACGTAACTTTTTTACATTTTCTTATAATGTGTTTAGTGTGGAAACTTAAATTAATGTCACTAAATTAAAAACTTTCTTGAATACGTAACACTCTCCCATCTTGAAGTCCAGACTTACCTCGGCTTCAACTAACAGTCAATTCAGCAGTAGAGTTTAAAGTCAAATAAAATCGCAACATACGTGCATATTATGTTTACAATTCACATTGACTTGCATAAAAATAGTTCTGGTTAAGCCAAGAAAGTTGCTTAATAATACGGCCTTTAGAAGTTTTTATCAATTCAGAGCTAGGTGAACTAAACGCCACTTACCCCGACTATAAAAAGAATGTTTAAAATAATGAATTGTGATTTGAGTATTTCAATAACAAAAAAATATTTTAGATTTGCCAAATGCAACGTGATTATCTTGCGGACCGAACTGGTAAACTGAATCCTTTAACCTACTTTGAAGTGAAAGGGACTCATCAAGACTGCGGCAGAACGGGACTATCGTAAGTATGATTTTCTTCTATTACATCTAATTGTTATAAAATTCGATTCCTGTCGGAATAGATAAAAACTTAAGTTGGTATTTAATCCATTTGAAAGTCAAAGACTGACAAACAGAAAGTCTGATATACCAATCTGATATACAGATAAGAGATACAAATAATAGAAGGCAAACAGAGTTAGAAAAAGAAATAATAATAGTAATAATACATATCATAGCTAATAATATAACTGAAGAAATATAAAAATAATAATAAATAAACCATAAATGGATATAAATATAATTACAAAAAACCCCTATCTTTGATAATTTAGTCTGGGAGTTCTGGTACCAAGGAGGTCAATATGTACCCCCCTAGGAATCTATTAAGACTAAAGTATACAGAACAAGGGACAGATCAAAATACTTTCAGAGACCAATATTCTGACTTGGCAGTTCGTTGTCATGAAGAAGATCATAAGACGAGGAGTTTGGAGGACGCACCATTGGAAGATGCATCTTTCAATGCTTTCAATAACTTGACATCTCATGACTGGAGAAGTGATTTTGAGTAATGGAAAAAGATTAGGGAAAATAAAAATACCAATCTTAAATTATAAAAAAAAATTAAAAACATAAATAACTAATACTTTTAGTTTAGATCAGGTAATAAGCGGTCACCAAATAACCAAATGTTGGTTTTCCTAATGGTCTTAAAATTAATGTTAATTATTAAGTTTAAGCTTTGAAGGGAAGGCTGTGACTATCAGTGCGGGTAGCAACAGACAGGTTATTACGCTGACCGATCAAGGTTCTGCGTCCTTTCATATGAAAGCTGAGCATGAATGGAAATACTGGAGGCACCACACTGGTTACACTCCAGTCGGTAAACGTAGTTCCTGTAATTATAGGAACTCCTAAAGGATATTGTTACTTCTGTGAGTAACAATAATACATATAATATAAATAACTATTGTGCGGAAAGAAAAGTATTTAGAAGAACTAACTTCCTACGACTGTACCTGTCCTACTTCTTCTCTTCTTCAGATCTTCTCCCTGACTGCGAACTGCCAGTTCAACATTGGTCTCAGAAAGTCTTTACATTCCTTGTTATTTCTAGGCACTTTTCTCTTGAAATTTACAATTGCAATGGAGCTGTCATAAGAAAGATTAATCAAACAAAGCAAAATAATAGTAATAAATAATAATAGTAATAATAATAAATATAAAAAAATATATTTGCAAAGAATTACTTACATTAATATTTCTCTTTTTAAATATAATGTTCTTAGTAATCTTCAGCAATCATCAGTTTTAAAATTTGTTGTTCAACAAAATAAATATTGCACTGTTTGCTCATCAGCAATTTAAATTGATAGATGATTTTTAATTTGTTTTGATTGAATTTTACTGAAGGTGTTTTAAGTATCTTACAACTTTGGTCAACTGAAGTAATCTTTAGGCCAAGTGCTTTTGAAATTAGTAAACTTCAGAAGAGGGAGTCTGATTTCATTAGCTCTAACTAGGAAGTCTGTATTCGAAGGTTATGAATCATTTTTGAAAAACTCATCAAATCGATGAGTCCGTTCGTTATATTTATAATGAAAGAGATACTGTTTTAAAGTTCGCTCTATCATACTCTAGTTCTATGATTATATATTTTCTTAAAAGTAGAGGTTCCTTAAAATCTATGAAAATATTTAATTTTTTTAAGCTTTATTCCAAACACAAGGAAGTGGTTAAAATATTTTAAAATAATAGATAAAATTAAAGTTATAGTCTATAAATTGATGGACGTGAAGAAAACTTTCCTTTCAGAGAACATTACAGAATTCCACCTGGATTTACGCCCAGACACCAGCCCTATGTTCTTCCAGTGACTCTACAAAGAACCAATGCGGAAATTCAATCATTCACTCCTATGAGGTCACTTCGAGGCACAATGTGATCCCATTTTCAATTATTACTGAATAAAACTGGTTTCCTTCTGTTCTGTCCCCTTTTTCTTATATGAGAATGTATATTCAAAGCAAGTTAGATGATTTTTTTAGAGCTCTTCCTTTTGTGTTAGCACAAATATTATATATATGAGGGTGGTTTGAGAAATATTCAAGTTTTTCTTGTACAATCTTTAGTGCCGGGTTACAGTTTTTGAAGAAGGATTTAAAGAAACTTGGTAACTTTTGATTTTAATTAGCATATGCTTAATGATTTTTTGACAATATAGTAAATACACTTTTAGATGATCAACTCACTAACTTTTGTTAATTTTAAATTTAAGTATTTCAATATCAAGAGAACTACTTTCATGGAGGTAATAGAAATACATGTTCTTCTCACAATAATTATTACATATATTTTAAAAGCACAGTGCATGATGCAGATTTCATCATCAATCAATCTGACATTTGTTTACTGAAGTTGTTTTGTGATACACAAGAATTCTTTTTTTCTTTTTTGTTCTGATTAGGTACTTTTACTGTTCTCGACACTAACCTAGAAAATATAAAGATAAGAAATATGTAAAAAATCTGGAGTGACTTACAGTCATCTTTTCTATAACTAAACTTTATATCAAGCTCGTTGATAATCAATTGATTTTTGGATTTATTTTGATGTTGTTATCGTGCAGACATAATATTATGATGATATTAGACGTAAACTTTTAGATGATAAATAATACTATCGTTTGTTTAAATAAGGCAATAATCGTTTTTTCAGTTAAAAGTACTTAAAATCATTGATCAATTTGACATGTGTTATTAAACTGAAGGCCTGAGTCTCATCACACTCGTGCGCACCGCGGAGATATCTGTCATATTGTGCATCTTGTTGCTTCTAAATCCAGCTTCCGTTTATAAGTTATTTAATCAACTTCATCATTTTTCTTGGAGATATATCTCTCACTTCTGTTGCTTTTAGGTATGATTTGCCAAAAATATTTACACTCTTCAAGGCGATTACATATGATTCAGGTAGAATGTGATCACAAGTTTCACCTCTTCCACATGGACACTCCATTATCTAAATCATTTTAACAATTGCATATTACATAAGCACTAGTAAAAGAAGACAAATTCCTGTTAAATATTTACATATATTTTTAAACCATTCTTTTAAAAATTATGTATTTTCTTTCAAATCTACGTTAAGTTGGAATGAAGTTTTTAAATTAAATTATATTCAGTTACTCTTGCCACCCTTTGTACCATTTATTCTTCATCGATTCATCACTTGCACCTCTAAAAAATCTGGTGTTTGATGTGCAAAAAGGCTCGAGACCAAAAGAGGTTTGTTCGGCTCCAGTCTTTTTCAAAAGGTTCATCATTTCGTTTTCCACTATTCCCTCCTTTCTAGGCACTCACCTGAGAATCAAGGTATTGTTACTGGCTTCATTATCACTTGTTGACCCCTTAGTACATTAAAATAAGCTCCTTTCCAGAAGTCAGAAGCTTCCAATCAAGGTGATCATTTCTGATAACTTCATCGCCTTCTGTACAATCCCTGATGAAGGGCATTGTATTTGACAACATATAGGACAAACTATTAATATTTCGTGTTATTAAATTTTCAGCATTTTACCTCCTAGAGAGATCTTTCTATTTTATATGAATTTTAAACCAAAACTCAAATAATTTTTTACGGGTTGATGTTATGTTTACTTAGAGTAAAGTTGAATTAAGTTACTCCAGATAAAAAATATAATAATACATATCATAAGTACAAATAAATAAAATAAAGGAATCTATCGATTAAATACAATTTATTTAAGTAACATTCTGCAATATATTCTAGTTAATTTCTTGACTCTTAGATTTTCTAACGTAATATTTGAAGTAAATCTTTTACGAAATAAATATGTATACTTACCTCTAATGAAAAGATAAAATACTAATCTCAGGGTAAGGAAGTAAACGATCTCTACAAAGCTAATGAGACTGCATCCGAGGAAGAGACCAGCTGTACCCCCAATACCGACTGTACAGAAAGAAGACATGTTCATATAGTTTAGAACTGTGAAAACATCATGCGAGGCTCACACAAAACTTTTACCATGACCATCGAGAGCATTATTTGAAATAGGTACCTAATGGGAACCTAATAAATATTTTTTAATATTGTACGTTTTCAAATAGTGTAATGTTAGAAAACAGTCATAAAAATTGAAGTACTCCTTAGATCAGTGCTTTTCAACCTTTTTGCAGGCGCGGATCCGCCGAGGAGCTTATTTATTCTTGCGGATCCCCTTGTACATAAATATACATATATATATAAGTTTTTTTAATGAAATAAAAACGGCTTATAAACACAATAACACAATACAGTACTATCTGAATTTTTTTATTCAAGAGAATTACAAATTAATGTGAAATTTGTCCTTGGTGATTTTTGAACAGAACTGGAAAGTTTGGCCTGGTTTTAGAAAGACATACACGCATCTCTTCTTTAAGTGCTAGTAGTTTATTTCTTTTCTCACTTTTAATGTTTGTCATAGTGGAAAATCCTATTTCACACAGGTATGATGTAGAAAACTGTAGGAGAATGCGCAGAGCCTTATTCGAGATTGATGGATATTCTTTTGAAGTTAAAATCCAAAATGAGTCCAGATCAAGAAGTAAACAATCAGAGCGTCACGTATTGGCTAAATTAAATGACGTAGGTCGTCATCATAACTGAACTGCCCGACTCAAATTTTGGCTCGCAGTTCTTCCCTAACGTTACCGAAAGTTGCTGGTTTTAGATGTGAACGACGAGTTATCTTGATAAGATGCACTAATTACATTGATAGTGTGCTACTGTACTTACATTGACGTGTACACATTGATAATACATTAATTTTACATTGTGAATCTGTAGGTCTTGCGGATCCCCTGGGTAAACGTCACGGATCACAGGTTGAAAACCACTGCCTTAGATACACACTTACTGCTTGGACAGGAACAACTAGTTCCTTCAATTAATATAATAATTTACATTATATGTGCATGATCTTTCCAATATCTTTTTTTCTTTTCTAATATTATTTAATTTTGTATGCTTACTTTTTCTCACTTTAAGATCTGATATTTCGTTGGTTACATTTCACTTTATTGGTGGAATAACGAACTGCCCGTTAATTAACAGTAACTGCTAAAAATTAATATTTTCTGACTTTATACTTTATATTGTTTTAAATTTATGAGTCGATCCATTATATTTTATTTTGTAAATCTTGATAAAGCCATATCTATTTATATTAAACATTATTTTAATTTATTTCACAGCTTAACTGAAACAAATACCGATTCATTTCACATTTAATCACTCTATAAAACAAAGATTGAGAATGTCTATATGGGTATTTAAAACAGAAAACCTGTCAAGTGAACATGTCAAATAAGTGCCAACATGACAACTGACTTTGAACCTATTCAGATTTGTTTTTCGTTGAAACAAGTTTAAGTAAATTGCAGCTTCATCACTTCATATTACATGCAACGAATGTTGCATAATATGAATGTACATAATGTGTTACACATTTGTAATAGCAGTTATTATTATTGTCTTTGTACCTCTGTGCGAGGCAGGAGTGACGAGCTGCTATGATGACATGAACTTAAATTTATACAAATTATATTAATAAACAATATTTGGAAATATTATTAAAAAAATGTAACTATTTTGCCTCAGTATATATGATTCACATTTATTCTGTTCTTATGCGCATACATTATTGAAATTATTTAATCCCTTGTTATTTTTTTTCCTTTTTTATTCGAATTGTTTTATTTGTCTGTGTTTCTTTGGTAAGGTCCCTCCTGCAGCATCAGGGTCATGCTTTACTTATTTACGTAGTCTACATTTTGTATAGCTGACTTGCTGTGATGGTGCTAATAGTAGCAGTGTTTGACTTGATGAACTGACCTTCCAGTAGAAAGGTAAAATGATAAGTATTCACTCATGTACGCAATATTTATTTTGAGCTGCTTATTTCAGTTATCCATCTGACGATCACCAGGCTACAAGCCTAAAATAAAATTCAGTTTGTATCAATCTATATAAATAAAAGAAAGGTTTTGTCTGTACATTGCTTAGAACTGACTCATTTTAAGTTATCTTTACGTTTCATACATTAGAGAAACCGAATCCACCCTGAGAAGAATGTCTATCGGTTTGTCGGTTTGCCCGCAAAATTTTGTCACAAGTAAACACAGCCACCATAAGGCATAGCAAGCTGAAACTTTGACAGTAAATGTGTGTATGTCTAACTTAAAATATAAGCTTTTAATGTATTAGAAATTCATCGTAGAACCGTAGTTATGGACTTTTAAGCTGTCTTTGGCTAACTTCATAGACATGTTTATTTTGAAAATATACAGGTATAGCAAGTAGGTATTGTTAGATGATTTTAATTTCATTTACATTTAAGCTCCCAGAAAGTGATAATTAACAGGGTGTTTCCCGAAGTTCAAGATCTGCCATCTAGTCTGAATAATTGTCTTTGTGAGCGAGCGATTCTCACCCCACAAATAAGAAGGCAGGAAAATCAATAAACAAGTTCATGCACTATATCAAGCTGAGGGAAGAACTTACAAGTCAGTAAACAAAGTGATTAGTGACGAGGAAGCAGTTCATTATCCAACTGAATTTCTTGACTCCATGACTGCTCCTGGACTGCCTGCTCATGACTTAAAACTTAAAGTAGGGACACCAATCATGCTGTTACGAAACTTGAGTGCCCCCAAAAATGTGCAACGGGACACGATTCTGAATTCGTGCTTTGCTTGGGTACGTCAGAGAGGCTGATATCATGACTGGGTATGGTACTGGGGAGTGAGTGTTTATAACATTGATATCTAGCAACTGTCCTTTTAAATTCAAACGGTTGCAATTCGCAATGACGGTAAATAAGCCACAAGGCAAAATTCTGTCTACAGCAGGAATGGAAGTGAGGAAGAACAAGTGTTTCTCACATGTTCAACTGCATGTTGCTTGCTCAAGACTCAGAGGTTCCACAACTCTCTGTTCTTCCATGTACCTGAAGGACAGCTAATGTGGTATATACAGAGGCACCTACGTAACACTGTGCTAATAAACATATTTCTTTCTATTCTATAATTTTTCTAATAATATTTCGAAATACCTCATACTGGCATCATCACTGAATTTTTGTAAAATACCCCTCAAAGACGGGCTCATCTGCTAGTTCTACGTATATATTTAAAAGTTAATTGAACTAATATTTAGTTTGTGTGTTAGGTCACCTGAAATGTCCACAAAGATTGCGGAAACATGTATCTCAGAATAAACAAGCCGGACTTGACGAACTGAAGCTTATTTTCTCATTCTTTATGATAATAACATTTTTCTTTATCTTTCTCATATTATGTAATGCAATTAAATATATTCTAAAATTATGATTCATTAGAAAAATATTATATAATTTTTTTACTATAGCATCTACATCAGTGGGGGGAAATTAGGTCTTGGTGCCCTAGGAAGTAAAATCGTTTGTATTGGTTCAGTAACTTGAGTTCGAATATCTTAAACGTTTGTTGTTTATGCCGTTCAGATTTTGTATAATAGACACGAGGTGGCGTTAATAACACCAGATGAATATCTGTGGCAAAGTATCAATGGCAAAGTATGGTTAATTGATATTGTTAAATCAGTCCCACCTAGAAGGTCAGAAGGTCCAAATACAACATCCTTTTTCAAGCGAAAGTGCGGGTAATCAACGAATTTCCACTGAAGCATGGTGCTGTGCCAACTGGAACAGATATAAGAGATTTATTCTAATAAAACTTTGAGTGGCAGTGTGTTTTAAAGAATGAAGAAAGTTTTAAAGGGATTAACTGAATTTTGCATTTAGACATGGAATTGCGATTGTCATGTGACGAGTTGATTTATTGCTTTTCTGATAAGATATGGTGAGAAAGACATATATTTTGAGTTTTCAACTAATTTTAATGACCATACATGATTATGAACTGTATCGTAATTCTTTACCATGTTTGATAAGTAATGTAACCTTATCGGAGTATGATTTGTTAATGCTGCTCTGAACACAATTTGAAAGGATCATATTTCCTTAGCGTTTGCAAATTTATGTAAAGATAGTAATTACATTTTCACTATAATTGCCTAAAGTCTAACCATGTTAATTAATATTAATAATTGATATTAATTATAATTAATATTAATAATATTACTTATAATTAATCTTCTTCTATATATTAATACGCTAGTAACTACGTGTGTCACGCTTTGTCATAATATTGATAATTAGGCATATCTAACTGCTGTAATTGAATGACAGCTACAAATCAAAGTCATCATAATTAGACATAATATTATCTAATTATGTCTCTAATTAAATCATTATATTCTCTAATTAGCATTTAATGGACCAGAAGTTAAATAGTCTATTTACATACCTTTAGTTTTTATTCCTAAAAATATCACATGTGTGAATGAGCTCAGTAATTTTTTTTTATAAATTACATTAATAAGAAATGGGGTTATAATGCTTTTATACAAATCAAAACATCACTTTTATCTTTAAAACTATAACAATAAAATTTTGTTAAAAAGTTGAACCTAAGATTAACAATTTATTAAAAAAAATCATAAACTTTCCTTTGTTGCATTGGGCAATATACTATGAAAACTGAAATTTTGTTTTGGAATAATGAATAACCTTCCCTACTGGTCGGATTTGTTTTCATTTATTTACATTGTTGACACTGAGTTTTTTTTTATAGTTTTGGTTATTTAGACTACAGTTTCATGTGGAAGTAATTTTGTTTCAGGGTTTGTCCTTTTGCTTTTTGATTTTGTAGTGGAATTCGGGTGGACACCTATTGGTGGCACTTAATAACTATATTTAATATTTATGAAGATAGACAGTCACGTGGACACTGCCGTTTTAGTCGTGTTTGGGGGCTTTCAGCGACTGCCTCCGTGAGGTCCACCTTGGGCACATGAGCGGGCTCGGTCGCATCCTCAAAGAGGACTGTGGTGTGCCTTTTCATGTGGCTAAAGGGTCTCACGTAAAAAAGCATCGATCTGTTACATGTTTTGTTCATGGATTGATCCGAAAGTCCGAGAAACATGACTACAAATCCAAAACAGGATTACTAGTAAGGAAAGATTTTGAGCAATTGGGTTTGGATGAGTTGAGAGTTTACTGTGGAATAGTTTGTAGTAATCTTTTGCATAGTCGTCAACGAAGAGGAGTTCAAGATCTCGATGAATGATTATATTTGGAACGTAAAACGGGAGATGTGAGAGTTTTCTAAGTTTTTTTACTTAAATAGCTTCTACAGGGCGAATATTTTATAGTTTGGCAGAACCCCAAAGTTCTATGATATAAGAACTAAGAATATGTCATAGTTCTAAGATATATGAAGCCCATGAAAGCTTCAAGATTGTGTTGTATATGTGGAGTCTGTGTTACTATGAGTGTTTGAATTGAGTTAGAAATTATAAGTGAAATATAATTGTTGTTTAGTGTTTAGAGGCATATATACAAAAATGTTAAATATTTTAATGAATAAAGACGATATGTTAAAAGGATAAAATTGTTAAATCTACAAAATTAATCCCAATCAAACATATATTTTCTGATGCATTCCATAGTACAATGCATAGTTGTCAAACAAGTGTCTGACTAACAAACAAAATATATATTGGTCGTTAACTTGATATGTTTATTTATAGTAAAGTTGAGTTTAGGCCACTCCAGATTTTCCCACTTAGACTTTATTCCTGTTCGAATTGAATATATTACAGGTAAGGCAGGACGTTTCCTATTGTGTTAGCTATTGTATTAATAATTAAACACCAAACAGCTTAGCTCAAGCTAACAAGACATCCACTGATTGTTGGCGAAGTTCGCCGGGTCAGCTAGTATTATTAAAGAATTCAATTAACAATATTTTTTTAATGCCTTTGCTTACAGTTAAGTTGATTGTAAGCTACTCTTGTTTTCTTAATGATCTCTGGATGCGTGTAGATGTGTATCCAAAAAAATGTAACCCCGCTACAACCTGTACCGTTTTCGAATGACACTGACAAAATATATGGTTCTTGGTAGAAATGTACCTTTGTTTTCGGGTAGTATTTTACCATGGCAAAGGTACTTTACATCAAAAGAGATACTATTCTTTTCCTGGTTTTCTAGAGATTTATGTATTTTTTTCTTAGTGTTGTCACATAATATGATAAACATTTTATTACTTTTGGAATATTGCATATAACAGTAAAACCACCAACTAATAGTTACATTGAATATAATATATTATTGTTAGTACCACAGAGGGTGTTATTAAAGATTAAAGATGGGGAGTGCTGCGCTAGGAATTAATAGCATCACTGGGTGAGGTCACTCCAGAGACCATAGTTCAAAAGATGCTCCAAAGTGCAGAAAATTGGTCAAAAGCTGCAAACTTTTTAGAGGCGGTTTTTTGTCATAAGAAAAATGAAAGCACGAGGCAAGGACTCACGATAATTCATAGATGAACGAATGGGGAAAAGAAGGTGAATTCTATTCAGGAGGACTGAGGCACCGGCATGAAGTAATGTACAAACGGTTTCCGTGTCGGATATTGCCAGGAAATAGGATGTGGTTTTTTAGTGGGTCGGGACCCCCAAACCTACATACCATACCCTAAGCAAGACATTTTGCTAAGGCATCTGCTGAACAGATTTTTCCACATCCTACGACGAAAAAAAAAAGTAAAGATTAAAGAATAATCTACAATCTTACCTCGTAATTTTTTTTTCCACTCGACCGGTTTCGAAATTACTTCCATCTTTAAGAAGTGTATTCAATAAACTGTTATCACCTATTTAAACCCATGTATCGATTTTATTTATTTATTTTATATTATTATTCGATTGCCTATTCTGCGCACTGTAGTACACGTTGTAATTAGCAGTTCCAGGTCACGGACCTACTACTGCTGAATTATAGTACTGCTGTGATTGTGGGATCAGTAAGCAAATGTCTGTAGTCTTTTGTTAAATTTGCCAGTTTACATCATTTCATGGTTGTTTCAAAATACATTTCAAATACATTTCGTTGAGTCGTGAATGAGTTGTTTGGAAGGGTTTGGTTTGCTATTTAAGCAACTGGCTCAGTGCATGGGTGTTTGTATAGGCTAGTATTTTTGTGTCTTGATTCTGTTGGTAAATGGTTAATTGATTATAACTGAGGTCTTTTTGTGGATCCTCACTTGTGACATATTATTTCTGGGTAAGGTACCCCAGCCATAAGGCGTGCACATTTATTTGAACTATCTGGATGTAAGTTTTGTATTGAAAACAGGATACAGAATACTCCGTGGTCTTTTAATACCTGTAGAGTATTACTTCATTTCTGGTTGGGGTTAAAATTTGATATCTATTGTTGTCTATTTTTCATAGTAAATATAAATGTATATCTATTTTTCAGATGGTGTTTAAAAGTGATCCTGCTGTCTATTATTAAGTATTTGGCCTTAATATAAATATTTGGTTTTGTAGGGTTTGAATTGGCGACCAGAGTTGACTGGAGGGGGAGGGGGGGGGGTTGACTGAATTGTATGTTTATGCTCTTTGCTGGTTTGATTGACAGCAAGTTTCCAGCAACTGAATGAGAAAGAAATTGTCTCTAGGTAGTTCTGTGATTCTCTTGTGACGAACTACACACTGGCCCATTTAAAGGCCACTGCAATGTCACTCACAAAGAACCCACAAATGATTCAGTTTTACTCTTGAAAATTTCTATTCAAGAATAGAACTGCAGGAAGATTGGTTAAGTTCTATGTTAACACACTCCCTGATGTACAGAACATTTGATGACAGTGAGATATCTTATAACATCAAAACATATATATTTGGAATAAGTTATTTGAAAATAATAGTTAAGAGTTGGAGAATACGTATCAACAAATATAAATGTGTTCACATTGAGTCAAGATTGACCAAGGTCTTTTTTAACAAATTTCGATCCATATAGCTATACCACTTAGTTATATAGCTAGATACTGAGAACAACGCCTTGATATCTACGTGTGCTCCCCACGCCAAAATAAAAAGAACTGAGCAAAATAAATGGTGCAAACTACTGCTTCACTAATCAGATTATGTTTACAAATAGTTAGTTTTGAAATTTATGACTTACAAATTCGTTGAAAAACCTGCGTCGACATTGTAGAAATTAGCGGCACATTGCTGCATACAGCCGCAGTCAATCCTAGTTTCGTTTTTGTGGATTAACGTCTGCAGTATTACTGTAAACAAACATTAATGGAAGCTCATTAGTTGTGCTATCTATAATTGTGTGGTATTTACACACATACACATACAAAGTCTCCATACATTTTGGAAGTTTACTAAATGCCGATGAACACCAAGTGTTCCAAACGCGTAAAATAAAAAAAAAAGTTTTTTTTTATGTTTAGAGCCTTTGATTTATTTATTTACGCCAGTATTAATGGAGGCATTGTCAAATTAACACTGAAGAGTCATTGCACTAAACTTCATGCCCAGTTTGAATAGGTATACAAGCTTATACCTATTTTAAAATGTGTCAGTCCAGGTACTCATTTCAAACCATAAGCTTTGCAGTTCATTAGATAAATATACCTATTGGCTAGTTTGGTTATTTTTTTATGACACGTTAAGCTTTTTCTTTCCAGAGGAAGTTTCAGTAATGGAAAGAAATAATTGATATGACCCACAGTTTTCAAGTTGGGTGGGTGAGTCAATTCGTGTAGCTTTACACAATTAGAAATTAGACTAACACAAGTTTTAACTTCCAGACGTATTAGTTAAAGTTGTGCCGGAAGGCAGAACACGGCCTGCAGTGAAAGTGAATGTTATCGCACTATATTGTTAATAATGATTTTTTTTTTTAAGTTTTTTGGATATTTTATAATTTATCATTAAGGAAACTTGTATGTTTATAACAAAGTTTGATACTTTTTTATGCGTTTAATTATAAAGCTGGTATTACGTTTCCATAAAGTAATTTTAAATATTTTTTACCTATTGATTTAATTAAAGCACCTACTTTACATTGTTCTTAGAGTTTTCATATTTGTACAATCTTTGAGTAGTGAACCTACAAAAAATGTAATTAGACATATAGTTTGAAGAAATACAAGTACAATTTTTTTACCTTAAACTTGGTATATTTACACATGCTAAAACCAAAAGTCACCTTTATACTCGATGGTGCGTAAAGTTATAAAGCCGTAAGCTTAACGGTCGTTTTTTCAAATCTTTGTAATGGGCTCGAAATACAGCTTTATATTGCTGCACCCAGAAGCGTGGCAGAGTTCGAAGAGGAGGCGAGGCGCCGGTGAGCTTGCTCCCGCAGCAGGCAGCCCGGAGTGGGCCTTGCTCGCAGTCTGCACCCAGAAGCGTGGCGGAGTTCAAGAGGAGGCGAGGCGCCGGTGAGCTTGCTCCCGCAGCAGGCAGCCCGGGTGGGCCTTGCTCGCAGTCTGCACCCCAGAAGCGTGGCGGAGTTCAAGAGGAGGCGAGGCGCCGGTGAGCTTGCTCCACGCAGCAGAGCCCGGTGGGCCTTGCTCGCAGTCTGCACCCAGAAGCGTGGCGGAGTTCAAGAGGAGGCGAGGCGCCGGTGAGCTTGCTCCCTCAGTAGGCAGCCCGGAGTGGGCCTTGCTCGCAGTCTGCACCCAGAAGCGTGGCGGAGTTCAAGAGGAGGCGAGGCGCCGGTGAGCTTGCTCCCGCAGCAGGCAGCCCGGGTGGGCCTTGCTCGCAGTCTGCACCCAGAAGCGTGGCGGAGTTCAAGAGGAGGCGAGGCGCCGGTGAGCTTGCTCCCTCAGTAGGCAGCCCGGAGTGGGCCTTGCTCGCAGTCTGCACCCAGAAGCGTGGCAGAGTTCAAGAGGAGGCGAGGCCCCGGTGAGCTTGCTCCCTCAGTAGGCAGCCCGGAGTGGGCCTTGCTCGCAGTCTGCACCCAGAAGCGTGGCGGAGTTCAAGAGGAGGCGAGGCGCCGGTGAGCTTGCTCCCGCAGCAGGCAGCCCGGGTGGGCCTTGCTCGCAGTCTGCACCCCTCATCCCGCTCTCGCTTTAGTCTTCTAATGTGTCATACTCGTACTAAGCGTGTCCAGGTCAGTTTCAACATCTTACAACCATCTTCTTCCTGCATGTCGTTTTCTTCTTTCGGCAAACATTTCAGCCAATATTGCTTTTCAAGGCATTCTATTATCACCCATCCTTATCATGAGTCACAACCATTCTATTCTTATGGTTTCTATAAAATGTGCAAAACTACAAGATCAATCGAGTTCATAAAGTTCACCGTTTGTTAAAAATTAATGGCAATGCTTTATTAAGATGTGATGAGGATTCCTGCCTTTCTACAGAAAGTCTCACTATCAGATTTGCTAAAATTTTGGATAGTTTTATTATTTTTTTTCTTTAGCACTAATAACGTCTGGGAAAGGATCTTTCCTGCTTCTTTCTGTGGGTAAACACTCAAAATAAATAATGTAACAATGAAGGAGGATAATAAATGCCGCTCTAAAGAGATGATAGTGAAGCCACAATGAAGCTGTAGAGTGGATGAGTGCCCACATCAGACTTTCAAATGGATCTTAGAGACTGTTTAAACGATTATTCCGTAAAAAAAACATTACGGAATACATTAAATGAGGTCATTGATCATATTATATTAACTAAATGAAATAATATTTCCTACATAAGTGGAGGCTATGTTACTTGATATTGGTTGCTCTGTGCACTGACTGCACGGTATGACTAGGAGTGTGAACTAGACAATAAGATGAATCTCAAGTCAGACTCACCTCGATTTCGGTATATGCACTTCATGCCCTCCACTCCGCACAACTGGTAATCGCCTGTCAAAACAAACAAAACGTAGTAAGCAACTAACTTCAATGGCTACATCACATCCAATATTTTATTTTCTACCATTGTTATTTGATATTTATCCCAACTGCAAATATTTGTACCGATATGAAAATAGCCGTCCATATAATAATGAAATTAGCTAAAAAAAAAACCATTTTATTTTAAAAAGACAATTCAACCTCAAGGCAGGGTTTGTGACGTCATCAACAAGAAGGGTGAGATGGATGTAGGAGGGGAAGGAGATTGGGAGAAAAGAGTGACGGTGGCGCTCCTAGCAGTGAAAAGTGCCGGTCATTTCTCACTTACAGGACTCTTCAAAATATACCACTAAAGTTTTTATATGCATTCAGTGTTTGATTGTTCAGTAAATTTGTAAAGTGATGAGAGTTACTCGAGATTTATTTCACTCACGAAATAAATAGCCATGTGCCTCTGCACTGCTTGAAACATTTAAATCATTCGTATGGTGTGACTTTTTAATTTCAAATCAATTTCCAAAAATTTCGTGTTTTATTTTTTGACAATTTGGTCGATGAAATGACGGAACACATTCATCAAGTTAACTTAAAACAGATAAATGATTACAGCAAAAATGATGAACTTCTTGTAGGCGTTGTAGTTAACTGCTGGGGTACTTTAGCACAGAAGGGATGAAGTACTTAAAAATAGTCTTAAGTACTTAAATAGTTTCAAAGATGCAATGCTATATTCACCCTCAAATAAAATAATAATAAATAATAATAATAATAATACATTTTAAAAGGAGTATTCTGTTTGACTCGATTCTGAAAAATAATTTCCAAGTCAATGTAAAGAAATGTCAAGTCAATGCACCGACAAGTGCAGCAGGTAAATAGCAGTCCAATTAGAGTGTTCAGTTTTTCTAGCTTAATTTTGTGTAACTGAAATTTATTGATTTTTTTTATTTGCTATAAGTAAATTATAGTAATTTTGAAAAATTTGATCTCAAGATTTAGCCGAATTATATAGACCTTAAAGACCTTGTGTCTGTCGGTGGGTGGATGTGTATCCGAACCCCAAGGCCACATTATTTTGATGGATCATGCTCACTTTTCACCCAAAATTAGGTGCTATAGTGTAGACGTATCCTATTGATTTTGGGCAATATTGAATCATGGAAAAGTTACTTTTTTGGCCATAATATGATTTAAGACATTTATAAAATATTTGAATTATGATTGATTTCAAAAGGACAGGATACAGATAACAGCTATTTACGAATTGTAATGAAGTGTCTCTCAAAAATAGATCATTTTTTGATCTAGCCACGTACACACTAACATTATCCAAAAAAAACTTCAAAAAAAACTTTGTGTTCCTTAAAAAATGTAAATCGTCAAATCTCCAGAATGAAGTTTTTCATAATTGTATACCTTACTTAAAGTAGATTACAAATTCCTATGTGTTAGGCGTAAAACCCCTGGTAAGAAGCTGTTATTCAGAGGATTATATTTCTTTTATATTAATCAGTGAAGAAACAATAACTGGTAAAGAGCGACAATTTATCTTATTTAGAACCCACCAAACACAGTGCTAACCTTTAAACCTGTAGAAATAAGGAACACAACGACACAATTGTTGAGCAATTTTCAACTTGCAAGCCATTTTGCAAATGTTGTAGCTGTAGACAGGGTAGTGAGGTGTATTAGGCTCGTTGAAGTAGCGACACTTCCGTTGCCTTATTGTAAGATCTTTGAGCGCTTCAGAGCTCACCATCACTAAGACGTTGACTGACATGGAGTTTATTGTTTTCATCTTTTCTTTGTAATAGTGAGTCGAAGAGTCGATTATGTCTTCATAGCTGAAGAAGAAAGCCTGCAAGAGACAAAACATCACTAATATAACACAAATGGTTAATATGTTGCCCACACCTGTAACGTGTTTACTTTGTAATTTCCAATAATGTAGTTCCAAGTTCCTACCACGTCCCCATCTAGACGATTTCCTTGGACAGTAGTAATTTCTTTACTTAATTCTGGATTACTGTTATTCCAGTTTCTGAAACAGAAACAGTATCATTGATATTTTTTTTTAATTCAAGGCCCGCAGTTACAGGCTTCAAACTGGTTCTGCTAGTCAATAGGAGAAAGTGCTGCTCATTCATCTTTGGTCAGCCACTAACCATGTGCTTCGTGCTGCTTAACTTGGGTGATATAATGTAAATCAGTGTGTTCAACATGCTATAACCGTTAGTCCTATCATCATAAATCTAAGAGAACGATTATTCTAAGCAAACATATGTATAGGGTATAGTAGCATTAAAATTAACCGCAGTCTCGGCATTCACGATCTTAAAACTGAGAGATTCGATCCTACGAACTGACCTCCTGCTAACAGGGTTCAACTGGAAAAGGAGTTGGCCAAGTGACATGTTAAATTAAAATCGATGACTCATGCTTAGTCATTGCTATAAATAGATTAAAAGGATAGTGCAGGTTAATATAAAGAGAAGGTCAAAGGTCAATAATGAACAAGAAACAAGCGGTTAGAATAAAAGAGTTGAAAGGTCAACGGTATAACTGGACTAATAGAGAATCGATGACTCATGCTTAGTCATTGCTATAAATAGATTAAAAGGATAGTACAGGTTAATATAAAGAGAAGGTCTAAGGTCAATAATGAACAAGAAACAAGCGGTTAGAATAAAAGAGTTGAAAGGTCAACAGTATAACTGGACCTTTATATATTATTATAACTATATATATAATAATAATATATTTTATATATATTATTATTATAATATATATTATATATTATTATAACTGGACACCATTATATAGGGTATAGTATATATATGTATAGTATAGGGTACATTTAAATAAATTAGAATTATTAGTAATAATGTCCGTCATACCTCGTAAAGCTTCTGTGAGCTCGACCGGTTTCGGGTCCGTCTGGTTCTCATCTTCAAGAGCAACTGAATGTATTTTATTTTTTCTCGCAACCTACCTAAACTAAATACCTACCTATTTAAATAAATATATCTCCTCAAAGTTTGGTTGTTTGGTGTTTTCAAATTCAGCAAAAGAAAAGAAAGTTATAACCTGCTAACTGGACTTGAATTGGAGGATACCAAACCCAGTCAAATTTTGGAATGGTGAAGTCATTGACAAGTAATAAGTAATGTTTAAAAATGTTACTTACACTATCCTTAGAGAAGATACCGAATTAAAAAAAAATGTTCTGTAGTCCCTGATAAGTACCTTGATGTACTTTCACTAATAGCTGATAATGAAATGAATCATTAGTGCGTAAAAGCTATATTAAGGCAACGGAATGCTGAACAAGGGGATGGCAAAGTCAGGGTAAACAAAGGTATTTTGCAAGAAATAAGTAAAATATCAGCTAGTTGTTGTAAACCTTTGTAGACAAAGCTATTGCCCCTGTTTATACTGAATGTAATTGTAATAAACATACTAATTTTTTAATTACTAATGATTATAGTATTTGTTAAGTTTACCCTATGAATACTGGGCAGTATTTTTTATCAAGATCAAGCACATAAGCAAATACATTGGTTAATTGACATACCTAATACAGAGTATAAATTTTTAGAGAATTTCATAAACAATATTTACATTCATAAGTATATATACACTTTTTTGATGAAAATACCATCCTAAATGGACAAATACATTTCAGTGTGCATAAAGAAACATAGAGAAATGAAAATCACACACTTACAGTCCCTAATTTTTGGTTGAACCTTCTTCAGGAGAGATAAGAGAGGGAAACCAAGCGCTCTGGTACAGAGACGGTTCCATCTCTGTTATTCCATCTCTGTAGACGGTACCATCTCTGTACCAGTGCCCTTGGTTTCCCTCTCTTATATCTCCTGAAGATGGTTCAACTGAAAATTAGAAAAGTTAAACTTATAATTTTGAATGCTCGAAAGTTTTTCACAAAAAACTAATGAACATGAGAAGAATATCGTACTTGAAAGACTGTAGGATAGACGACAGGGCGAGTTAACGGTCACGAAGTCTACATTGACCCGTACCACCAATAATACTGGGAGGCTTGGGCGAAGAAATAAGTGAGAAGATAGATCGAAGGTTTAGGTGTTTTTGATTAGACATGTCTCATAACTCTGATGATGACGAATGCTGCAATGTTGAAGTGAGCATGTCAGTTCAAAAAAAACACGTATCACGATCGATATTTATAACGAGAGTTTCCCACCAGGGTAACATCAGAAGAGAAAATGAAGTGAGAGTTCGTTATATCGAAAATGAGTGACATTTTCAAGAAAAATTATCAAGTATACCGTACTATTCTTTTTATAAAGTTTTGTTGGACCACTATTTCCGTATTTTAAATATATACATTCATATATAATTATATGGGATGAGGTTGGACAATAGTGTTTTGATTACTCAATAGTCATATAAGGTGCTACTTTCGTGAGAGAGGCGTAACAGACTCCATTCTCGGTGATAATTCTGAAGTATATCTCATTTAGTCGACCTGTACTGAAATTGATATCTGGATTCCACTTCTCAAAGGCGTTGTTCATTAGTTGGAGGTATTCTCCTGGAGAGATGTCAAGATCCTTCAACATAATTTCCGGTGGATCATCGTCAGAAACCAAAAGACTCACTTTCGTTAGATTTATTATGAAGGATTTCATTTCATCCTTTGAAACATTTTTAGGTTTGCTGAAACAGTGAATTTTTACAAAGTACAGTTATTTGTTACAATTACTACCATCTAAATAATATTGCATGTAACTTAGTGTGAATCATACAAATGAAAATGTTGGTTTTTTTTGTGCACTCCTAATGATTCTAACAAATATAGTGAAACATTGGTCTGGTTCTTTGTGTTTTTGTACAACATTCGAGAACCCCTGTTCATACAGTTATTCCTGAGATTCTTCTAAAAGCGTGAAATAATAATACTCTGCTTTATGGATTTTGAAGATAAGTTGGATTCCGACGAAGACCACTTGTTCTGGTTGAAATATTTTAGTGTTTTTCTTTCATTTGGAAAGAAGATTTCCAGTGATCAGAATAATCTATATGGAGTGCCACCAATGGGTGGTTTCTTCACTCTTATATTTCATTTTTTTCTTGCATGACTTATCAATATTACTTGTTACCTATTCGGTAGTTGTAATATATGGTAATAATAAATAAAAAAAAGGGGAATAAAAAATAATGTTTGAATCACATAATATACTATAATGCGTTTTTCTTATTTTGTGATCTCACCAAAAAACTACATAGCTCCATCCTCTTATAAGGATTTCTATCTCTTTCTATGTATAATTATAATTTGTTAAACGGCGTTTCACTTTCATGTGTACAAGCTTTCACATTCGATTATAAGACAAATTTTTTTATTCTTATGCAATATTGGTCTTTTCTTTAAAGAAAATACCTTTTTTTTTCGAGGTAATGTTAATACAACAACTGCACAATTTAAGCACTGTAGAATTAGAGAAAGGAGACATTGTAGGAAAAAACACATAATCTTGTACGAAAAAGGCAATATTGTCTGACAACTATACCCTGTATTAAAAAATTAAAAATATATAAGGACTGTAATATTAAAACTACATGTTGCTGTAAAATCGAGATAATTCATTAACGATGTAAACTGTAAAGAGTTCACACACCTTTTTTACGGTAAAGAAATAATGAACCTCAAAGCGGTAAATAGAAGAGGGTAAATCCTCAAATATTTTTCATTCTCCACTAATAATAGTAAAGTAAAAATCAGAAGATTAATTTACAGTTAAATGAATTGATATATCACTAGAAAAAAAATGATACCAAGAAATGTATCGAGGAATGAGTTTCAAAACTCTTGAAAATACATTAAAAAATGCGAGAGTCCCATTGTATATCATTGCATGGAATGCATAAAAATAAAAGAACTATATCCAGGGGTGAATAAGATGGAAAAATGTATTGACCGTTTATCAGGGCAGATAACTCTGGAGTCAATTAGTTTTCGAGGTTCCAATCAAACTTGAATTCACTCACTTAGGTAGTATTTCTCCGATTACGTTGAACTTACAATAGGTATTGAGTATACATATTCATTATTCTGAATAACGTATCAAAATTTTTTTACTATCAAATATAATTTCTTTTAACTGGGAAAAATATTTGAAATAAAATGTAAATGCTGTCGTTAAGAGTCTGATTTGAGCCTGAAAGCTGCGACAACTCTGAGCAATTTAGTTTCTTTTATATATAACTCAAATTGTACCACATTAAAAAAAATATCAGGAAATGGGTAAGTTCATTTGGAAAGAAGATTTCCAGTGATCAGAATAATCTATATGGAGTGCCACCAATGGGTGGTTTCTTCACTCTTTTATTTCATTTTTTTCTTGTATCACTTATCAATATTACTTGTTACCTATTCGGTAGTTGTAATATAATAATAAAAAAAAGGGGAATAAAAAAATAATGTTTGAATCACATAATACACTATAATGCGTTTTTCTTATTTTGTGATCTTGATCTTATTTTGTTTTTGTAAGTTGATCTTATTTTGTTTTTTCGACCAAAAAAATAATCTATCATTAGACAAACTGCTTATTTTTAGAAATATTAGTTTAGAAAAGCTCAGTTTCATTGGTTTCGATGTTGTTTTTATTTCGCATGTTTGCTGTAAAATCTGGTTTTATATATGTAACAACTTAGACGAAACAATAGCAAACAGGCCACCCTCTCTGCCTCCATCGAGAATACGTAATATGGTTTAATACTATTTCACTCAAGTTTATTTAGAGTAGAGGCAGTTAACGACATGTGAGTCATACGGGATCGGGATAAGTGGCTACACTATTTACAATCTCCCGTATATAAGACCCTGACTAGATTTGAGTTCCAAATCTAGTAATTGCAAGCATTCTTTACAAAGAATTAGTAATAATACAATCTGTCATACCTCGTAAAGTCTCTGAAAAGCTCGGCCGGTTTCGGGTCCGTCTGGATCCCATCTTCAAGATCTGGTCGAGCTTTTCAGAGACTTTACGAGGTATGACGGATTGTATTATTACTAATTCTAATATGTATTACTAACCTCAGTGGAACTAACCCATTAACTATATTCTTTACAAAGTTATAAATTAATATAACTCCGCACCACACTACTTTCGATGAAATTATTGTATTTGAACCATCTAAAAAAGGTGGTGATGATGTATTAGTTTAAGTGCTCGTAGTTCAGATCTTCAAAGACTTCAGGGTACTTAAGTGATTTATGTTATTTAGATTGTATGGTATTTTAACATTTCATATACTCTGTCTGATTGAAATATTTTAACTTTAGACAAGATAGTCTTTCAATCAACCCTGCTTTATTCAGTTTTTAAATTTATCAATATCAATAATTTGAATTATATCCTATCAAAGAATATTAGCAAAAACTTTTAAAACTAACTTATTTAACATTTTAACAACTTAAACAATTAAACATAGGTTCACTAATCCACAAATTTTTTCTCAGATTTATATACCAACTATTTTGAATGTTATTTTTTTAATTTTTATCTTTGTTTTAATATTTTTTATTATTTATATTTATTGATGTCTTAAGTAACATATCTTTCTCGTTCATTTTTTTTGTGACTTTGACTAGAGCCATATCTGGTTGAAATATCTAGGTCCCATGCATTACTTTTAAATAAATAGTATATATAAGTATACATTGGCTCATATACAACAATTTTAAAATGGGCCAACATTATTATTTGGTGAGCAGAAAATATATGAAACTACTTTTCGAAGCGATGCTTTGTCAACAACTATAGTCAAACATAGGTAAGAAGTTAGTAAGAAGTGTATAGTTACATTTTTTCAATATTTTCATCCAGGTATTCCTCACTGTAGCCGTTTTGAGGGCATATGGCGACTGAAGGTAAGTCGGTTTCCCATTCGAATTTGTTTCTGTCTATGGATATGACTGTGGGGCTATCTTGGAAGCGCCTCCAGGTCGACCAGCTGAGAGTAACAGCGGCGTAGACAGCGATCGAAATTGCAAGCAGCCATATGATCCTGAAACACATTTCTGAACAAATTGTCATATCTGTATTGCGTACTTAAAACAAACATATAATTTTTACTTTAATATAAGTAAAGAAATAGTAATCATATAAACATACTGATTTCGAGTTAGATTTACTGATTGGGTTTTCATATGTTAAGACGTGAGATCATGTAACATCTGGTGATAGCTCTTTCTAACGAAGGTTCGAATAACCTACATTTTGTGCGTGTGAAATGGTAAAATCTTGAACTATTTAGAGTAGGCAATCCAATTTTAGCAATCCATTCATTAGCAGGATGTAAAATTGGAAAATTCCAATTAAAACTAAAGTAAGATAAAAGTAAAACTTCAGTAAGTTAAAATTTAGCTCTCAGTATGTCGAATTAACATAGCAATGAAGCTAGTTGGTGTTGTTTTCCCACGCTCACACTTATGAAGTTTTCACTTGTTTAGTGCTGTTCTAAGGGCGGTAATTGTGGCTCATTTGTTATTTGGCGCCCATTTTAGTAATGGGCGTGCCACACTAAGTATATTTAGTGTTGGGATCTTTAACGAGTACCTGACATTGTACAGGCTCAGGAGAGACAGTTTAACGTCATCTCCCAGTCATGACGTGCTCAGATTTATTCACCTCCCACGTGAATAAATCGAGAGCCAGGTGGGTATCGAACCCCGGACTTTCCAGTTCAGAGGCGAGTACGTTAACCGCTAAACTAACCTGGTCTCTTGTAATGAAGCTAGTCGTATATGTATCTGGGAATTAAAATATGGAAAGATCCAAGGTCGTTTCGGAAGGAATAAATTCTGTAAGTGGGGCTGTTGAGAAAAAAAAATTAGAGGTATCCAGAATCCATTATTCCTATTATCCCATGAGGTGTATGTATGGGGGGAGGGGGGAGAAAGTGAGATGTGCGATCCGTCAATCATGTCTTATCATTATTCTTTATAATTTAAATTATTATTTGTCATCACTTGTAAATTTGTTATCTTATCATATATGTTTCTTACTGATTCTATAGGACTAGATAGACTGCTCTTCCACGAGGACGGATACATGGTCTTCATGATATCACATATATGTACACATGTTTCCCTCCACCTCCACTTTCAATTCAGAAAATCAGTTAGTCTTATCTGCTTAAGGACATAGCTTTGGTCGGTTTGAATTTACCTCTCAACAGGATGACGCTTGTTCGCTACAATGTGGCTCAATCCATGAATGCTGGTCGATTCCATGTAAGAATAGAAATATCTGATCGAGCCCTTCATACATACTTGATTCGAATGTGATTTCTAAACAAAATGGAACATATTTTTATAATTTCAAATTAGAAAATCAACATACTTAAATGTAGAAGATTACATATACCATTTATGAAATCAGTTTCTGTTACAAGTACAAGGCAAAGGAAGAACCTTTATTCTCTGATTCCAGAAGTGAAGATTACTAATACTCCACTCCATGGGGCTTAAATTATTAATCAGTCACCTTTTGTTCATATTCTACTTGACTGAAAGAGCCGCGATTTCATGATATCCTGCCATTATTGGACAATCATGCACTCAAGCTTACTGTTCATGACAACACAATGACTATGGTAATACATATTTATTAGTCAAACACTTATCTCAATTGTCTTTGAGAGTGACTTTAAAATATTAATGTCATATTTTGTTCAAAGTACCTAGTTGTCTTTTTTCATACTAAACATTATTTTAGTATACTGTAATAAAGTGTAGCTATCGTGACGAAAATCGGCATTCAGATTTTAATACATTTTTTAAGCTTACATACTTTTAGAATGGTGTCTAGATGTTTCGGTGGGTAGGAGAATGTACATGAGGAGATGTATCATTCTACAACTAGCACCTTTAACAAAATGACATGAACTTGTTTGTAATACAAGAAAAATTAATATTTTAATAAAATGAAATGTTAATGTTAAAATACATTAACTTTGTATTTTTAATTATCTACTATTCGTTAGAGTAGAAATAGGGTCTATTGTTCTGGGGCAATAATGGTTTAAAGGTACAACTGTATGTACCTTGCATTTACGACAAAGCTACTTTAGCGTACTTTATGGTATATAAAAGAAGTACTTAAAAAAATCTTGGTCGTTGTATAAGTTATTATAAAATTCAGAGGCACAATTCAGTTTATTTTTTTATTTGTTTTAGTTTTATTTTCCTTAACCCTTTAGCATTTTGAACCAGTAGTAGGATATTGTTATTGCCTTGTCGTTACATATTAGAGCTATTCTTTCATTATTAGTAACAAGTACCAAGTATTATTTTTATTTATTTATTTTATTTTTATTATTTAAGGGTGACTATAGCACTCTGTCTTAAAAAAAAAACTTTTGTACTTCCCCTCTTCTGTACTAAAGTACACCAGCAGTTAACTTCAACGCCTCCAAGAAGCTCAGCACTTTTGCTGGTTCCAGCGGTAAAAGTTTTGTTGGTTTGTTGAGTGTCCCGAAGCACCTGCCTCTCTGCAGCAAAGTTGTCTTCAAGTTACCAGCAGGTGCAACGGTGTTTCTTCCTCTTTGCAGAATCTGCACAAACCATCATTGATAATGTCCATTTAGGCTCCCTATATTTCGGGAGAAAGTACTTCTTTTCTCCTTCTTCGGGATGGTCTTCTTCGGGTCCTCAGATACACTTGTGGGAGGTTCCCACTAGTTAGCGCTTTTGGACCCCCTGCTTTTCGTCTCCACACTTCCTTTTCCTTTCAGGAGAAAATCCCTGAAGCTCTATCGGTGGTATTTTGTCCGCTCCTGCAGAGCACCGCATACCGGAGTAAGGCTATTTACTCAAGGGGGTGTCCTGGTGCTCTTGAGGCTCCGTTAATAATACAGAAACCCCTGTATCATCCATCCTTCGGCATTGCATAACACCTTAGATTGGGGCTGGGATAAAAGGAGGGGATTTGGGGATTAGGAAGGATGGGAAACGAAGGTGGTCAGGCCCAGACCCTGATCACCTTCTCCTCCTCTTTCGTTTGTCCCTGCGTATAGCAGGTTAACAGAGTAGGTTCATGAAGGCCGAAAATCGGAGTTGAGTGTTAGAGGCTATTAGAGGCGGCGCTTAATCACGCCATTACTACCCCTACCAAGTATTAGTACTTAGTACCAAGATCTTGCTATTAAGCCAAGACTTGACAATAATTCCAAATTTGAAAAAAGATTCAACTTTTACTTTGAATCATAGCTCCATTCTTTTCTTATTTCTGCCATTTCTTGGATGACTAAGTTTGATTTTTAGAATGAGCAATCCATTTGAGCTATCCGCTCTTCTCTTCTTCGTTTTGTGATGTTACATTTAATATGTAACTATCTGAAGCAGATTGATTTCATTTTTGTGTTAGTTCTTTTATTTTTATTTTTTCGTGAATATAATATTATGAGGTTTTAGCCAAATACATCCGAGTGACCGGTCTTACTCGTGACGTAGTTTGTTACTGTATTATCTATATTTCAGCCAGTATCATTTATTGGTCATTTATCATTTAAAAAGTCTCCTTTGGATTTTCAGATGTTTGTTGAAATTGGGTATTGTTCTCAATTTTCAGCTTACTATTTGTTTTTTTCTGCTTACTATTCACAGGAGATTTTATGTTAGATTTTGGTAATGGACGTATCATTAGAACATTTTCTCCACTTTACATTGGTTGAGAATAATTCTTTGTGAATAACATATTTATTGCATACTTGTTGTCTTTTCTTGACTTCACTAGATCTAGTGTTCATTTTCTTTCAAATCAATTTCAGTTTTATTTAGTTTATAATAGGATATTACTTGCTTGGACAGTGTTTTTGATCTAAATAATCAAATGCACTAAAGTTAAGAGATATCTCTTTTTTTCTGTGTACAGGAACATAATCGGCATTTATAAGTATTGCTTGTAGACTATACAGATCTCAGGTTTATGGTATGAAAGAACTTTTCTACTGGTGCCTATCGTTTAGTAAAAAATACTATAAATAAAAAAAATATATGCACACATAGAATGCACACATACAGAATATTTTCTCACATGAAAAATACAATGATAAAAAATACGTGAAAATTGACCTAACTGTAATTCATTAGTGTGTTAGGTCAAGTAAATATACCTAACTTATTTAACCTAAAGACTGGTAGTATTTAAAACTTTCTGTTCGACTTTTGAGGTCTTATTTCGAAGGGAGTCTGGCCTACATATCCACCGAATTCAGTAGTATCAAAAATGTGCTGTTGTTCATTATTGCCATTTAACAATGAAAGGAAACATGTAATGTTAACAAGGAATTGAATCTTATGATTTAACACTTGAATGTATCATTTCAAAATTATATTATTTTCAAATTAACTGTACTATGAAATATAGTGTCTCATTATAATACTATATATTACTACATCAACGTCAACAAGTCAACTAGTCTTCCTCAGAGTGCACTCAAACTGAAATTATTTATCTGTTTTATTATTACTATGATTATTTGAAAAGAGCGTGAAATTCATTGAAAAAGGAATGTTTAATATTATATTACCCTAATTGCCGAGAAATGTCGATGGAATAACGTACGTCGAAAAAACTGGTATAATGCGCTACGTTCTCAAATTTACATGTAGATGTGTAACGCACATTCATAAGTAAAAATTAATTTTTATTTTTTTAGTAGAAGAGCTTGTGTCGGTTTCGATTTAATTTTTGCTTCAAATTAGACTAAAATTCTTTACAAAGACTTTGCTCAAAAACACAACGACTTTAATCAAAAGGTAAAAAAAATTGATAGGTTATTTTACATATATCACACAATGCGTTTAGTAGTGATATTTTATTTAATTTTACTAAAATAAAAAAAAACCTTCTTGTATATCTAATAGTGCTTTTAGATTTTAGATCTATACAGTAAGCTCCATTATAATATCAGCAAATCTTTTACATTTTACAATTTTATATCTTGGATCATGGGTCATTTGTTATTTCTTTGTGTTTTAGTGAAATCATGGTAGAGTTACTTACTATAGTTCTCAAAATAATTTTTATGAACATTTAGTGCTTCACTTGTTATGCGAAACGGTAGTATTAAATTATTTTTGTTGTTGTTGCACAATTTTTGAACTGTTTGTTTAACAAAGAACGACTTAGCCTAATACCTGACAAGATAGTTAAAATAATTATTAATAATTAAGTTATAATAAAGCAGAATTTTGATTTTAGAGTGATTGAAACTACACGAGTGTGTATAATCGATTGATCACCAGCCAGTATCCTTGGAGATCTCTGTTACTGTGCCAACCCTACTACTTTTATAGTTATTTACAAAATAACTACAAACTGAACTAAACAACAAACCGTAGTAACTGATTTATAATATTAAGGACCAAACTATGGATGAACCGGTGAGAGAGCTTAATTCAGATGATGAGGATATAATCATGGAATTCTTTGTTGACAAATTTGAAACAGTAAATCCACCAAAACAGGATGATCCAGGTACAGTTTTAAAAAGTATTTTTTATTATTCTCTTTAGGATACTCCTCCAGTTTGAAGTGACGTTGCCTTACTGCTGTCCATTGATGACCATTGTAACAAGTACTGTTACGACACGGCTGCCGCACTCCCTTATGTGGAAAGTTTTATTTCGTCTCAAATTTATTTATTTTACTTCACCTAATTTCCTTTAACAGGCAGTTTAATTATATTAGTTACTTGTACTTAGTTTATTCTAAATATAGACGTTACTTTAAATGTCAATATTAACTCCTCATAGTTAGTCTTGCCAGGGTTTTACTTTTTCTTTCCTTTCTAATTAAACATATTATTAGTTTTTACCAACATAAAGTAGAAGGTGGCTATTACTTGAGGTAACTGAGTTTTCCATGAGTGTGAATCTCATTGCGCGTTCATACACGTGCTCAACACTCGTAGGACATAATGTCTTACGGGTTTTCGTTGACATGACCAACTGCTGTAAGGTTGGGATTGAACTCTACTCACCTGATTTTGAATTACAGAAAATTTTGAGAAGTGGTTGACAACTTGAAACTAAACGAATTTGTTTTACTTTATTCAATCCACTTAATGAAGTACTCCACCACGGTTTTTTCATTCCAGGTTTCGTTTATTCAAAAAAGTACATTCTCTTAAAAAATGTTCAGTAAAATATGTCCAATTTCCTACATACCTAAAATTGTGAAAATTATTACCATTGATAGTTTGTAACATGTTTAAGTGTATTGAAACACATCACACAAAGTGATATTTGAAAATAAATAAGGAACATTCCTCTAAACTTCAGATTAACCGGCACTGATTTCAATTTCAAAAAATTCTCTAATAAAAACTGTTTTATACCAGGAATTATTTAGACAAGCAATGTGTTTATAAATGTTTAATGTTTGCTTGTTTTATTTTCGATTAATCTATCCTCAAACTAATTTGGTCTTTGAAATGTTTGTTCTGTTTTGCTCAGTTTGACGAATAGCTTTTTATATACAGTATTATGACATTTTTTGAAATGTATTCAAACACATACTTTGTTCATCTATGGAACTCAAATAACGCGTAGATTTACCAAGTTATACCTTGTTAAGAGTTTTGTCGTGGGTTGACTATTTATTTTCCCGAAAAATTTTTAGGACTTTAGCATGTCCTAGTAATTGACTACTGTCATGTGTCGGTGTTGTCAAATAGTAATGATATTATGTAATTACTCATCCATATCAGTCCGGGGAAGCAGTTCATTCTACTTCATCATCTATTCCAGTGCTTCTCAAACGGTGCGCACGGGCGTATTGGTGCGCCCTGGAAGGTAGCCAGGTGCGCCCCAAGATAACGGAAGATTAAGTTTATATAACAGATTTACATTTCAGTTTTTGCATCATTTTAAATTATTTGAGAAATACCAAGTATGTGGTTTTCAAGTCTGAGTCAAGTCTCTGCCACTTGATATTTTGAACTGGAAGGTAAATTTTTTTAATCTTTAAGCATCAATGGATGATACTTTCTCTTTGCCTTTCCTCGGGGATTTAAATCATTTTTACTAGCCCTCCCTCCCTCTCTCTCTCTCTCTCTTTTTTTTCTTAAAAAAACTATACATTTTAATTTCCAATCATTTTCCTGTTATCAAATCTCAGGACTAAATTTTCTATATTAAAATCAGTGATGCACCCCAAAGTTTTGGTTTGGTTTCAGAGGTGCGCCCTGAAGTAAAAATGTTTAAGAAACACTGATCTATTCTGTGGATTAGGGTACCTTCTTGCTTACAATCTAGAGTGACCACTGGTTTTAATATTACAATGATTAGAGTACTTAATCTATTATTAGAATTTTTCGCAGATAATTAAATAAAATTTAATATGTAAATAAACATATACTCATATTAAATAAAAATAGTATAAAGATACTATTGTCCTATATTCTTATAATAACTCCGATTGGTGACGAGAAAGGTTTTCAGGTCCTCCCTACACTGACTACTTGCTGACAAAAGCCCTGCCAGGTTTGACTGCAGCCCCATTCATATTCTCTCACTATGATGTGTAGGACAGTCCTCCAAACAGTGGGGCATCGTGAAAACAGCTTTACATGGCGCCACACAATCACGTCTATTGATATCATCAGACTGGTGACATGAGTAATATTGCTCATTCACTTTTTCGAAAAAAAAATTAAAATATCTTGCCATTTGTATTTTTTTTCTCTATTCCATAAATGCCAACAAGAAATACTTTATATTGTTTGGATGAAGAAATTTATTATTTAAAATTATCGGTTATTGTGTGCCTTGGAAGTTTTTGAGTGGGAAATGTGTGCTTCAGTTCCAAAAAGGTTAAAAGTCATTGTTTAAAGTTGCCGAAATTAGTTAATTTTTCTGGAGTTATGTGTGATCTGGTGGTGGTGTGCTTGTCGCTAGTTGAAAAGTTGGAAGTTGGACTCTTGGTCTTGATCCTAGATTTTCATTTGAAGATTAAACATATTGTGCACGCTGTCTCCTGGAGAAGACGTAAGTCCGCAGGCTTTGAGTTTATACGACGATAAGTAGTCGCTGAAGACCCCCCTCAATAAACTCGAGTAACGCAAAATGTAAAGCTCCGAAGTAGCATCAATGTGATATTTTGCCTCGTAGATTACTAATAGAATTGTTAAATAAAAGCGAGCCACACTTCTCTCTCTGAGTATTTATATGTTCTTTTTGTCACATACTTTTCTGGTGTAATCCCTCACCTTCCTTTGCGGGAATTGTTTTACAGGTTATCAAAATGAAGGTTTAAAGCAAATACTTTTCTAGGGAACGCGTAATTACGAAAGTAGTGTTATTAAAGGAGTTTGTGCAAACAACTTTTGTCAGAATAGTATTTTGCCGAAACGATTTATGTCTTGCTTTTATCTTCAGCGTCTTGTCCCCAATACGTGCAAAATAGTGAAAACCAATTCTAAGTTAAGACAAGTTGTGTATAAAGGAAATCCCAATTGACAAAAATAGTTTGGAAAAATTCCTTGGATGATTATTGAAGCACTTATGTAAACTTTTAATGATTCTTTGCTAATTTCATGATTGAATATTATTTACTTTTTTATCAAAGACATTCCTCTTAAATATTAGAAGATGATTTCTATTTAGTTGATATTTTCTTCAATATTCTGATTTTTTTTTGCTTAAAGTTAAGTGAAATTAAACTCTTTGCATGACAAAAACGTGTTTGAGCATGCCAATTTTGACATAGATATTTGACGTTGCTGATCCCTGCACTATGAATTACAGTTTAATTTATAGATCTACTGTTTGAGATTAATTATTGTACAAATGTATAACTGACCGAAAGGAATATTTTCGAATGATTCAGCTGTTGGTTTTTTAGATACAACTCTTGGAAAGGTCAAACAACTGTTTTCTGAGGACCAGTTTGAAAATTACTTGACATATCCTGAGGAAGATTCTGAAGAGGAACTTACTTATGTTTACCAAGATGGAAGTGTCAATTACATAGAGAAAAGTAAAAGGCTCCCAGTCAGGAGAGTGGTCATATCTAATCTGGTAAATGCATTACACAGAATGGTATTGATTTGAAAAGTAAAATCAGATAGTTTCTTTTTATTACTACTGGTAAATTATAGTAATTATGACGAAAGTTTTAGAAGTGTGGGCATTAAAAAACAATGTGAAACGTGTAATATACCCGGTTACATGACTTACACTATTACTAAAATGGGTGCCAAATAATAAATAAGCCATACTTTCCACTTGCTAGAAGAACAGAAATTCTGATTGTTTATGAGTAATTGTTTATGGTTTGAGATTAGTAGCACCCTCTTCCGATATTTGATCGATGAAGTTTGTCAGTTATAAACATCATCAGTAAATAATGAGGAATAAATGAATCGATGTACATTTAACAGGAAATCTTATCTCCATATGTAGAAAAGAGATTACTATACTAAATGTCATACATGAGGTCTTTGCAGTGTTTTAAAATAGCAAAGCTTACATAAAGTGAAGTTTAAATTGACTCTATGCAAAATAACATCGCAATGTTCTTAGTGTAAGATTGGCTTTGAATGCAGACCTATTTACTAGTTTTCTTAATCGTTCATTACCGGTGACTATTTCTTCTAGATATAAGGAAGTGACCATACACGCTATCATTTATTTGAAAAAGTCTTTTTTCAAACCATATTTGTATGCTAAGGCGATAACTCTCTCTTCTATTGTAGTAGGAATAGCTGGATAGCTTCAGGTGAAGTCAAAATTGATTTGAGTGAAGTATTATCCATCTATTCCCACTCCGTTGGAGTCTCCTTTACTACTCTCTTATCCTTATGCTTATCTCATTTTCTGTTTGGCTTTTACAAATTTCCCTACCCTGAAAATTATTATAATATTAAGAGATTCCTGCTAATATTAATTACTAAATTTATATATATATATTTTTTTAGGTTGAATATGTAAAACAATTGACAACTTTAAATGACTTGAATCCTAATAGCTGGACTGGTAGAAACAACGATACGATAAAGAGATTCCTCACAGACACTGAAGAGAGGGTTTTAACGATTTTCTATGACGGAGACGTTCTTGAAACTTTGTTGGGAGTGCCTGTAGTCAAATATGAAGACTTGACATACTTCATCAGAATTAGAAAAACCGATATTAGAAAAGAAGAACATTTCCACAAATATTTCGTGTACGGAACTGTGGACGAGTACCCTGAAGACTGCTTACTTAACTTAGTGGAAGGAATATATGCTCCTTTCATTTTCAGACTGCGCGGCTGTCCTCCCAGTATCCTTTCTCTAGTAGCATTTACTCTTCTGAGCAATCCTCAGTCTATATTTCTGAGCTCATATGTCCAGATGAGAACAATGTACTACATATTTCCATTCATAATTATTGGAAATATGTATGTTTGAATTAAAGTGTATATTACTTTATAACTTCAGATACTTTAATCTCATTACCATAGTTAAAAGTAATTATATATCTTAGGCTGAAATACAATAGGACTTTGAATATTCTACCAGATCTCAGGTTGATATAAATTAATAATTTACTGCTCAACTAGAAAGGGCTAGAAATCACATTAGATTTCGGACATCAAATGGATGTTTGATGTGAGGATGAGGGGCTGCCCATGAACCTGGGGTGAATTCAAGTCATGCAAAGTAAGTGTGTCCCCTTGATGTAATGGTCCCTTGGTTTTATAGAACATCTAAAGTTGCTTGAGACTCATGTCTGTTAAACAGTTAATTGAAAATCTCATAACAACAAAACACCGTCAAGTCCCTGTCCTCTTGTTGCTATTCTTCTACAGATTCACTTTATTTCCCTCACAATTCGTCACTTTTTTTTTGTAATTACGTTTTCCTCCTTCCTGATTTTTACAAGACCTGCAAATATGTAGAATAAATATTTTTCAATAGAATAACCAGTTTTACTGTAGTGATAGCTACATAAACAAGGATTGAAGTAACAAAATCCAATATAGATGCAGCAGTGCATTTGGCTTGCTGCAAATTATGACATTGCATGAACTTTTCCAATCAGTCTTTAAGTTACATGTTGATTATTTTTAGGTTTTAATTTTGTTGTTGTTTTTGCTGCCTTTGTTAAAGTTTGTCTTTGGCTGTTTCCTGTTTTTTTTTTTAAAAAATTATGGTAGGTTAATAGTTCATCCCTCTCTCATAATATAAAAAAAATCATCGAAAATGGCATTGAAATTAATTATTCACAGCCGAAGACAATAGAGTAGAAGAAAGAAACGAAAAAACTGTATAGCTACATTGAACCACTCATACGCTTAGAGTAGGGTTTGCACCCGTGTTGGCTCCACTGTTAATAGGATAGGACGCCCGGGAAAATTAATCTAAATTGTTTCAATAATATGTTACCAGTCATGTAGATGTTTTTGAAAATGTCAACAAAATAGCATGTTAACTTCTTTTTAAGAAAATGGAAAAGCAAAGATAACATGTTTTTGATCGTAATGAAACTTTCCAGCAACATTCTCTAGATTGATAGAAGGCTAATTACAGGAGTACGTATGAATTGTTTCAGTCACATTAGTTTCTTACATACGTTCGTATGTAATAGACAAATTTCTATTCGTATATATATAGACAAATATAGTTGTGTAATATTAATATTGAGATATTCAATCTTATACTAAACTGTGAATATTTTTCAATTTTCCTCCTTAATTTGAGAAAAGACATAAAAAATGATTTAAGTTTGAGTATCAGCGATCTGATGATGGCGTTGTCAGTGCTGAGGTTCACCATGACAGGTCTCACCGGACTCTACATTCCTCCAGAGGTCATCCCCAAAGACATACAAAAAGCTTGCAAAAACATCCCTCTGGTCAAGAGGCTAGAGAGTCAGTACTCTTCACCTTCCTTTTTCTTTCCATAGCGGAATAAATTAGAATTTCATATCTCACCTCCATTTATTCTAATGTTATTTGAATAATATGTCGGTGAAATATCAGGCGTTTCCTTGCTGGTTATCTCGGAAGTACCTTCATAATGTTTATTTTATAATTAAAGAAAAACAAAGTATTATAAACCATGTGAGATAACACTGCGATTTAGAATAGAGGATTCCCCTATATCTTTTTCTCAGTCAAAGTTGTGGTGTTATCATCATGGTTAAAGCTAGGATTATAGCTTCTTCTTTATTTAATAACTGAAAGATTTTTATTTCTTTACCACTATCATATTACTAAAGGTTTCAGTATCACTCTGTTTTAATAACTGTAGATAAGGTTATGTTAAATCTATGCATTGATCTATATTTTCTTTTATGAAGATATGCAACATTTTAACCTAAAGTAGGTTAGGTACTTGGTAGAAAATATAGTTTATTTTATGGGTTATATAAATTTTCATTCATTCATTTCACAGTTTTAATTTTATAGTGAAACTAAAGTTTCGAAGATTATGTTTAATGATTTAAATATTGTTTACAACTATTTTTAGTAAATATATTTATTTAATTAAGTTTAATTTTATGGAAATCAAGAAAGTATCTTTTTTATTAATGGAGTGAAGGTTAACGCCTAAGTGGTAACACTGTTTGAATGTCAGCGGATACTCAGGAACAATCGGGATTATTACGGCAGCCAATTAGATAACTGCACTCGTGTGCAAGTATAATGCGCAGTTATTATTACTTGAGGGCACTGTGGACATACGAGTATAGTAAATGTTTTGGAATGAAGCTAGGGAGAATGATATGTGAATTTTGGAAAATATTCCAGAATAGGCATGCATATAATGATTTTCTTCATTGATGAGATTGTATAGAAGGTCATGAAATGTTAAATTATTGTGTACTTATGAAAAATATAACTAAATTGTTTATGGTTTTAGCTAATATACCATCAATAAGTACTATTCTTTTCGTTTGATAAATAGAGTTTGATTGGTGGCTTGGTAGCATTTACATAATTTCTGACTAGTTGATTAAGGTTTGGTTTTGAGATCATTAGTATTGTTGAAAATAATTAACAGGTGTGATATATATTATATGCGTAGTAAGTTCATTTGTTGAGGGATTTGCAGTGACAATTGATATAGACCCAAGTGAATTAGCAGTTTTTATATTACTGTTATTTGATATTTTTCTTATTAAAGAATAAGACCTGAGAAAATATTATCTGCCAACTACTCACAACATAATTAGGAACATTTGCTTCATCGTACCGTTTAGAATTGTATTAATAATGCATGATGCACATTTACACAAGCATTAAATGATATGAAAAAGTGCTACGAAGTTAGCATCCATTAATAATTAATGGATTATTAAAGCCAGAGTCTACTAAAGGAAGGTTACATTCACCTAGCTTAGCTGATATGGTAAAAACAACTAATCTTATAAATATTCCAAAAAGTAATGGAGACGGTACAACTTTTTAAACTCCTTTCTATAATTGTGTAGGTGTAATGAAAATAATTATAAGAACATAGACTCATGTCAATTTCAATTAGCAATTAATCAATTTAAAAGGTATAAAAATAGCAGTGTCATTTTTGAACCTCCCAAAAAAAATCTGGTATAGACAAACTTTGTAGTAAAATCAAGGACAGATAATAGGATTAGACTCTGACCTTTTAAAAAATTTCTTCCCAGGCTCATAGTGAATAGTATTCCGGAAGAAATAAATTTAATAAGTGCAATAAATATGAAGAATCAAAACTGATATATTTAACAAAGATTACTTTCTTAAACCAATTACAATTTTCACTGACTTTAAATTTAAAACATTTGATTATTGAAGTTGCTCCGAATATTCATTCATGGGAAAAAATAGTAGAATGAATTAAGGTCCTTTAAGTGCAGAGTGAGCTTCGACGACTGAGAATTTTAGAAGCTTTATATATTAAAATAAAAACTTCCCGAAACTGCCGGACATCAGATATGTATGTTATAACGATCATGAGAAGTAAGACGTTAGGGTTGAACATAGCGGAAGGTACTAGACAGAATGTTGTCACTGATCCAGCAAGTATTAATACTGAAGGTGTTGAGATCGAGATTGTCCTAGACTGATGACTGGCATATGGGGTGTAGAAGTGCTCTTTTTTAGATGGGTGAACTTCACTCTTTTGGGTAACGTAACTTTTTTCACTCCTTAGTACCACCTACATAACCTCAAGAGCCTCAGTTCCAATTCACAGCTCACTAATCCTACAACCTCATCCAAAATCTTGAAAGAAAAACTCAGATGACTCTTTTCCCTCTTTATTTGCTCTATTCCTCTTATTATTTGCTTCTATTTTGCAATAACCTTCTCCTTTAACTTTATTTAATCTTTTTATATTGCCTTATAACATTTTTAACTCTGCTGGTACCTTGTAAATTTATTTAACCTTCTTCTATTACCCTATAACCTTAACTAGCCTTCTTTTTTGTCTCATTTGACAAAAAACCATTTTGAATTTGACTCATTTAACCATTCATAACCTTATTTATAACTCATTGGCTTCAAAAGCTTATTTATCCTTACTCTTATTTCATATAAACCAACTCCTGTAGTCTTATTGAAAGACTGTGGTCACTTCAAGGGTATATATATATATATATGAAAGTAATCCAATTAACAGCTTCTCGCCTATCCTAGCAAATTATGCTGCAGTTGATCTGTAAAGAATATCAGAAAGGTCCAGGGAACTCCGATCACATTTCCTTATTCAACATAGTTTTGACTTTTAAACACATCTTATCATTTAGTCATTACTGCAAGCCATACTATATTGTCACAACTTTAATTATCAAATAAAATATTTTATTTTTAAATTATAGAATTGTTATTGATTTACAAAAGTTACGAGTGCTTCCTTTTTTTTTTCTTAGCAATTATGCTGAAAATGTACCTTAATCTGAAATGTACTTTGAATGATGTGCAGTTTATGCCACCCGAAGATCAACCACATCCATTAGAAATTCTTCAGTTTTGGATCCATCGATGTAAATATATTTTCATTTATTAGAATCTTGATAATATTAGAAAAGTACTTTAACTGGTTACCATATTTAATCATGCTTTCCACTGTTGTCTTTATGATACTGTTGCTGTCATATAAGTTATTGACACTACCCTATTTTTCTTTACCCTTTCTACTTAACAGTTCATAGTAACATCAATTAAGTGAATGAAGGTTCCTAGAATCACATGAGTTTGTATGAAGATCATATTTAACATGGACACTTTCTCTCTTATCCAGTATGTATTCTGCTTGATTTACTAATTTCAAACCTTGTTCATCTTGAAGATTAACTGTTCAAACTATTTCTACTTTACATTTACATGTATCATTTTTTAATATCGATAAATAAATTGATATTATAAACTGTTGGATACAAGCGTGTAATGGCCATTGTGATGTAGACGTCAAACACTACTCGTTTGTATGGACATGAAGTAGGAACATTAGGTTAGCTTATCTTGCAGATGAACAGGGTCAGAAACAGCAAAGAAAACATACGATATAAGACGATTCACATTAAAAATAACTGCATTTAGTACAGTGTTGTCAATTGCATTTTGGACATGCCCAGTAAACAAAACATTGCACCTTCCGAAACATTCATTTCTGTTTCCTACATTTTAATATGTTTCATGATTTCATATTGTATAAATTAAATACTGATATTAGCTTTATTGTGGCTTCAGTATCAGTATTACAGATAAAGAGGAAATATTTCAGTTTTTACATTTTTTTATTGAACTAATTTTTCTATTTTACTCATAAAATATTTTGATCAGATTGAATAAATATTAGTTATGTGAAGAATTCAATGGTTCCTAGAGTTTATAACACATGATGTTTCGTACATTTTATCCCTCTAAAGTTTAATTATTAATTTCAGTTCGACGGATAACTACCGAAGAATTCATGAAAGTAATAAATATAATTCAATGATAAGTTGAAAGCAGCTTTCCAAGTAGCTCGTTGTTGAATAACAAAATCACAAATTTATCTTTCTCCTTCTTTGGATTCTTTCATTGAGGCGTTGGTTACTTTTTAGTGTAGTTTTCTATATATTATTGTCTATAGGTTTTTCATTTTTACAATACAGGTGATGTAATTTTTTTCATTTTCATTAAAAGAAACTGGTTACTCAACTCAATGTGTTGCAAAGTGGGAATTTTATTTGTAAATCCTATATACAATAAGTCTCTTAGCATATATTTGATTTTATTTGAAACTATTACAGGGTTACAGTTACAAATTAAAGCTATTCTTAAAACTTCTAATTTTAAGTTAATTAAATGAAGTTAACTGCTGTTACCTTTTTATGTGGTTACCTTGCTAAGGATCCTTCATTCGATCTCCTTCAATGCAAACTTTGATTCGTTCGGATGTCTTAATTAAGGCCAGGACGAGGCAGTTCTGGTACACTTCTACACACGCCCGACTTTTTTTTCATATTGCAATATCTTTTACAATAGAACTCAACATATGCTAGGACTCATTACCACTTTATTTATTATTGTTCTTTCCGGTTAGCATGCTTTGCTTTCATATCGGGTTTCCATTCTTGTCTTTGTTTTTCTGTGTTCCACTCAATCGTATTTTTTTATTATACCTTTTTGAATTCTGCCTTAATCAATTTTATTGTGGTTCAATTGTGACATTCCACATTTTACGTAAATTATATGTGCACACACAATACACACTCACGTATTCTCCACACCATAATGTGGATATATATCTTTTCAATACGCCATAATGTGGCGTAACATCGGGAGTATAACGAAGTATAATTACGCATAAAACTTCATGTTATCATTCATTGAAGGTTATAGATTTTAGAGTTCCATCTTCCCATTCACTCACAGTCATTTAGGAAGGAAGAAACTCATCCCTATCTTTCAGAAAGTTCAGTCACCCGCTAGTAGGCTATTATTAACTTAATGATCTTTAACCTTCTTAAAACATTAGAAACATTGAAGAATCTGATACTCTTTGACGCTTAATACACTTAAAACAGTTATATTAGTTATACAATCTATGTGATTTTATAATGCTAATAAACATTTTAAGTTACTAATATTGCTATAATGGTAACAATGACTATTTAATATTTTTTTGATTTTGCACCTACACTTGTGAGGGATGTGCCAAGTAAATACTCGAATCTCTACCTATTCCTATCAAAGTCTTTAGAATATTACTGTACACATTCATATAGGCATTTACAGTAATAACTTTTACAACTATCTATAAATCAATTAAAATTGAATTACTCAAAGTATAATTAATTTCTAATGGAAAGATTATGGATTTAAATAAAATTAAAATTGATAAGAAAATGAAATTCTTGTTAATGATTGCAGTTGATAACTTATGTTCGATATGGCACCAGATGAAGGACCCTCTGCTAGCACAAGTGTGCAGAGTACTGCTTGCTGCCCAGTCCGATTATGTCGACGAGTTTATCAGTCTTATCAAGGAAGTCAAGGTATCCCCAAACATTTACTAAAGTTATTGTCTTTTATATACTTCAATTTATGAGGTTTGTGTGAAGTAAGTAAGAATGTATGTTATAGAGATGGTTCTCCTTAGTTATGTCCAAGGAATACGACCGATCAATATGTCGTGCACTTTAAAAGTGCTTCACATTCTTTTCTTACCTATGCTACGACAAAATTCTTACGTAATTTTAGCAAATATATATAAGAAACTTACAGAGAAAAAGCACACAGAAGAAGAAAGACAAAACTCACTATTTCTGAGTTAAACTTGTTTGCTTACTTGTTTAATTTTTCGTTATTGTTTCAGAAATCAAAGAATGAAGCAAGATGCAATATTTCATTCCTAAAAGTGCTGATTGGGCCTTGCACAGAATTGTACAATGTGAATCGCCCTTCTGAAATCCCTGACCACATTCCACAGGCACTGTTTGCAATGAAGTTCATCTATGTCCGGTCTCCTTATTACAATACTCGGTAAGCAACTTGTTCAAGGATTTCTTAATACTCGTAGTTAATATGTCATACTATGCATGCTGAGGTTAAGAGTAGTAACTGTAATTTCATACCTCACTAGCTGCTTCCGTAATCTTACCTCAAAAATAAAATATACTTGAGTTACACTCAATTATATTGTAGCTAAACATAATATCATTCTTGTTGACAATCCATTGGGTTTCGGTTTTATTTCAATGCATCTAATTTCAATATCTAAATCTTTGGTGAAATATTATCATGGTTATAATGAAATCATGATTATTTATTTGTTGTATTGTGGCTGTATCCATTTTATCAATTAAAAAACACAATTGGAGTTATTGATGTAGAAAAATTGTATCTGTAATATTACTAACCTGACAGCAACCAATGTATCTGTTGCTGGGCTTTTCTAGTTTAATCCTTCATTTAAAGATATACCATGTATTCGAGTATATCTTAGAGGTCTAGTTTGGTAATTTCAATAAAGAGGTTTGAGACCTACTTTCTTTCTTCTTAAGAAACAAATGAGGAGTGTTTTTGTTAGATTTATATCCTTTTGTCCTTGACCTATCTTTCGCCATTGGAGAGCTTGACACATCAGCTCAAGGTAATATCATCAAGCATTACTCTTGTTATAGTAAAAAGGTCATCTGGGGGTCACAAATTAAGCTGTGACAGATCCTTTAGTTACACCAGCTATTCTTAAATTATAATGTTATAACCATTTTACAGTTCTGGTATTAAAATATCTATATATTAGTTCTGATTCACTGGATTCGAATTCATATTACCAGTTCTTAGAGCTATTTTGCCTTGTGTTGTAATAAGATATATTGACATTTGTTTATGCTAGACTAAGTTTAGGTAGATAATTCACACACAATTTTATTTATCTATAGTTAGTCATTTAGCGTAACATGAACACTTTCTGAAATTATTTTACCATAAAGCCACTTTTTGTCCATGTAATTTCAGTAAAAAAGTACAGGCCAAACTGTGTGACTGATATCCTGTCCATAAGCTTTCAAAATCAATCAGGAGTCAACATTTTAAATTTTAATGCAAAAAATACTTTTCTGATTATTTCAAAAATCAAAGTTTTTTTCCAGTTATTATTTTTGTCCAAAAGTACAATCTAGAGTTAGTAGATAAGAAGAAAAAACATAAGCTAGGATTTAAATTTATTTATTTGTTTCAGAGAGCAATTTCAATATATGTTATTATCTCTTAGCAATCAAATAGTGTATCTTTGCAAAAAATTTTTGGATTTCAAACTTGTAATTCAATATAAACCCAGAACTGCATTAAAAACCTTCAAAGCAGTTATATATGGGTGCGTCAAGTACAAACAGCTCTACCAGCAGGTAATATTTTATTCCCTCTTACATTTATTAATTGATATATGCCTACTAGGTACTAACAGGCATTCGCCCACCTTAATCCAATAAACCTCTTTAAACGAATGGGCTTTTTTAGAACACCTCTATTAATGACTACTGTCCATTCGAATCCATTTGTTAACTATGAAGCCTTATATCTCCAAGTTTAATTATAAAGTAGTAATTATAAGATGAAAAATGAAATAAAGAAATATCACAGCAGAAGATATCAGCTCTGGATCAATGGAAAGTTAATTACAAAATTTCTTGCAGATTGATTCAAGTACTGTGTTTTATAAAAATAACAACATACAGATTTAAATTTACGGTTTATGAATATTATGCAAGAATTCTGCTTGTTCTTGTCCGTCTAATACAGTAATTGTCGTTACTTTTCTTTTCAGTGATACCTCGTTAGATGATACTTAAAACATAACCATTATATACATACTTAAAAAGAGTATATTTCAGTTATGTTTTCCTTCCTTTTGAGTAGGCACATTTATTTTAAGGTAGAGGTAGTGAAGAGAGTGCAATTTTTACTAATATTTTAAATAATCAATATAATCTTTGTTCATTGATGCGGCTTCTACTAGAAGCCAATAAATTCATATTAAAGTTAGAGTAAAACCAAATTTGATGTCAGTATCTAAAGATACAAAATGTAAAAGAAACTCCACATCTAATGACAGTTATGGACTGTACCAATAATGATATTTTCTACTATTTAATATTTCCTAATAGTTTTTTTGGAATACCACGATTATCTCTGATTTTTGTAAAATACCTCTCAGAGACGGGGACATCTGCTAGTCCTTTATATGTTATAAGAAGCCATAGTTTCATTACACATCCTGATGTGACACAGTCATGCTACAACCAGAAACAACAGTTATCATAAATAAAAGAAAAAGTAAATATCTTTACATTAATTTCTTTTTCAGGCTATGACACTGCATAACAAATATCAAAAGAAAAAGTGGGATATTGTACCTGATCAAGTTTTCACCCACATTGATACCCTGGTGATTCGGTGTAAAGATGTTATTGAGATATGTCAAACCTTAATTATATTTGGCAGGTAACAACTTAAACATCTTGATAAATTATTATTGAACTTACTTTATATTCAGTTACATGATACTTATTAAAATATTCAAAATACTTACAAATGACTATGGAAAAGGAACTGAATGGAGAATAAATGTTTATTGTAGCGTTACTGTACTAAAGATAAAAACGTTTACAGCTCATGAAAGAACTGTAACAAAATTATTACAAATTTCAAAATGAACCAAAGAAAATTTTCTTGAATGATGTGTTTTTACTACAAATGCTCAAAGTGACTAAAAGTAAATATACAGCTTAGTACAGAGCTCTCAACCTTGAGCTGCATGGTTAGTCTCACCAGCATGAGAAAGATAGATTCAAAACCTCTTAAGCGTGTAATTCCGGTGTTCGAAACAATAACTAGGTATTTATGGAACAGTCAATCAAGTAAGCTGGTAGTCAGGTAACCTATGTGGATAAGTAAATATCTGCGTATATGTTTTGTAATAGAAATTCAGGTTGCAAAGTGTGCATACAAATTATGAGTATTTTTATATAAATTTACTTGTGAAGACAGCGGAAGTGGTTCAAATGTTCAAGAGCCTCTCTAAGAGTGTTTTGGGAGGGGAGGAGGACAAAAGACCTCTTTAAAGCTTCAAATGCATCCATTTAATTAAATTTTCCGTATATTAAAGGCTCTGCTTCATGTAAAGAAATTTCCTCTGGAGAGCATGAAAAGTGGTTTTAAAGTTCTAAATGACCTTTAGAGGGAAGAAGTTACCAACAAATTAATAACAAATTTGTTCAAAAGGTAATAAGACGAACGTTATTACTTGTGCGTAATTCTTCTCAAGAAAGTATTATAATATCTGAAATTGAGATTGCATATGTGAACAACCATCGGCAAATAATTTAACCATGAACAAAGATTCCAAGTAATTTCCATCAGTCCTTCACATGAGCGTCAAAACTCATTGTTTTCAATTATTTCAAAAGCTTTAATCTTTCTTCTAATTCCTTTCTTGAAATCCCTTTCCCAGCTTATGTACCATTGGTCCTGGCCAGATTTTATTTTTTTTATTTTGTGTAACGTGTTTTTATTTATTTCAATTTAATTGTTTATTGCTCACTAATTTTTATGCATGAACACAATCTATTTATGCATGAAAACATTATGCACATAGAACTCTTCAAGCTGAAATTAGCAATATCTATTTTATTTATTAGTAGGTAGCAAACAGAGAGTACTGACTGATAATGCCATCAAAAATGGTTCAAATTTTACGCTATTGCTTAATATATACGTAAAATGCGGTCATAAATATATTGCCATATAGCCTGATTCATATAGTTTTACAATATATATGGCATTGGGATATATGGGATGGGATTAGATATTACATGTATATTTTTCAAATCTATTTACTTTGCTACTGCAGCAAAGATTAATAGCAATACTACTTACATGATTTGTTAATTTTTAGTACTTATAGACCTTGTAATTCTTACATGTCCTCAAGATTCAAAACATCAAACGAACTATAAGTGGTAAACATCAAAGTGGTGCTCTGTTTCATTATGAACAATTTTAATGAAGTTTCCAGATTCATGCTCTTTACATAAAAAAGAGCAGTTGTTTCTTCTAGAAAAAGTAAATAAACATATTGTTAATAACACAAAGATTAGTAATGGCAATATTATTGTAAACTTTAGTCATACCTTTTATCTTGTTATACAGTCGTCCGATCGATTTTGCATGGGTTAAACGAGGCGTGGGGAACCTGCGGACTTAAGGCCGAATGTGGGCTTTTGAACCATTAAATGCTGTAGTTTTTTGAGAAAAATATAAAGAATTACAATTCTGGTAATAATGAAAAAAAATTCTAGCATTTAGAAAGAAGACTATTGATGAACCATTACATTAAAAGTCTGAGCTTTTAGAAAGTCATTTTCCTGAGTTAACAAAGATGATAAACAAAGACAGTGAGGACACTGATGAATCTTTTAAAAGATGCGAAACAGTTTTAGATGCCCTTTTTGAGTAATATAATGATAGATTCAAGGATTTTTCTTATAACTATTATATAGGAATTTGCTTATCCATTTGTGGTACTCTTTTGGGGAAGTGGACAGTGCTAAAATGAATGGCCTTTACTCCAAGATGGTTTAGCCCCTGGGCTAAACCATCGAACGGGACTGATGATGGTGTCTATGCTGAAACCGGTAGAACAATTCTATAAACAAGTTACGAGGTATTACGGAGGTTTATAATAATATTATAAAAGAAATACCATACTAATACCTTAACTCTTTTATATCATAAACACTTCCTCTGTCTTTGTAGATCTGAGAATATTTTTTTTAAAAAATATATCTGATTACTTCATTTCTTTAAAATAATATACATATGTAGTTAATCAATAAATACATTTTTTAATTCTAAAAATAACATGTTATTTTAATCTCTTTAGAGTTGATGAAACAAGTCAAATTCCAAAACCAGTTTTTGGGTGGTCACGTGCGCAATCGTACAGGAAAACTATTGAGAGAATTGAATCAAAATTTTGGGAATACTTCAAACTCATTATAGAAGTGCAGGACACTCTTCTGCATCTGCATTCTAATGAATGGACAACAAAACTTTTAAGGTAAGTGTACGAACTTGTCCTAATTATTAATCCGAAGATAAGCGAAATTATATCATGCCTTTACTAATTAATAGTAAGACCGATTTGCAATACATTGCCAATTAACCTTTGCTATCTAATTTTAATGAAGATATCTATCAACACTGTGATTTCAAATTATTTGTGAGATATATTCAAACATGCATTAATGTGAACAAAAAATAAATTGTAACATCAAAATGAAAACACTAAAAAAACATCAAGAAGTACTGAGTTAAAATGGGTAAACAAACAAAAGTCTCCACACAAATGAAGTTTTATTGAACAACAACAACGCGTTTATTGAACAAGCAACAACAGACTTTTGTTTGTTTATCCATTTTACCTCAGAATGAGTAAATACCACACAATTACAGATTACACAACTAATGATTAAGAAGTACTTTATTATGTTTAACATGATGAAAATATCTTTGTATTATATTTAGTTACTACCTTATAATGGTAATCGCCTTCATTAATTTGCCTAATCATAAAATTAATGATGACATACTTGTGGTGCCTTGTGCTTACGATACTAAATTAGAATTCACATAAGACGCGTGCTCATTCACATACCAATAGAAAAAAAGCTGAAATAAATCTAGGAAACCGCAAAACAAATATCTCAATTAGCCTGAGTGTATTTAGTCATATTCTGCAAATCATTAGAAACTATAAACTAATTTTTCCTGTTGATGAAGTTTAATTTAAACACTATTTTGTTATATCAGATTTTTTAAAAAATATTTGGAATAGAAAACTAAATTGATTTTTGATAATTGTATTCGAGATCTAGACAAATAATGGTTGTGTTAAAACTCTCAGTACAAGACTTAATAGAATATATTATTCTATTCATTAACCCTTTTCAGATTTAGACAAGGAATGAGTGAACTAGAACTTCTGGTAGAAAACTTAATGGAGTATATTTTTCAAACAGTTGCCAACATAGAAGAAGGTTTAGAAGTCTTGCAAATTATGTATCAATATTCGAAACGGTCAAATTTGTACATTGTTTTTGAGAAGTATACATCAAAGGTAACGTTTGGTTATAATTAATGATATGAAATATTGTAAATCATTGGTTTTTATTAGTGTGAAGTATGTTATGTAGATTAATATTGTGTTGTGTAAATTCTTTGGTAACTTTTCCTTTAAATTATCACCCATTTTATGACATTTCTTGCTTTGGGTGAAGTGTTGTTCCCTATAGCCACATTACAGTTTTGTCGTTAATATTGTTTAAGGATGGAAACTCCTTCTCGTTTGGTAACTGGCATCCATCTTATTTTCAAAAAGTACTTGCCAAATTATTTATTTATTCTGAGACTTTTTAGCATTTTGTATTGAAGAAAGATCTCTTAAAAATCATTTTAAATAATTAATATTCAATATTTAATTTAAAAAAGCTCACATTCCTTTCTTATATTCATGGACTGTAAGTATATACCTCCTCATAAAAGTTAAATTAAACCTATCAAGAATGAATTTTAAATATTTAAATTGAAATATCAAAATTGTGCTACTGTTGCCAATGAGTGATTATTGTGATCACTTTAAAATTAATTGCAGTGTTCCCTTGAAAACTATCGATTTGAAAGATGAAACGATTTCTGCACACGTAAGCAGGGTAAAGAACTCCCTAATGTACGAACCTTTTGAATTTTCTTTGTATGGTGTATTTCCTAATGAATTCAGTCAACTTCAATGGGCTCTGTCAACAACTTACGAATTTTAGCTGTTGAAACCTAAGCGCTCTCCTCTTGGACTAGCCAATCACTTAACACAAAAAGAAAAAAAACGCCAAGTTGGGGATTTTTTTTACTGGAGCCTTTACGTTTCCTCATTGGAACTTTATATTCAGTCCTAAAAGTAGGTATATCACCATTAGACCACAGCTGACCCCAATGTAGTAATCTGAACTCGCTTCACAGTACTTAAACTTAATGTCTGTTATACGCTTTCCATTATACGGTAGTTAATATACCATTTAATAAACATATAAGCCAGGCAAAAGAATTTTAATGTTTATATTTTTGATTTTAAGCTCAATAAATATAACTTAAAAAAATAATAATTGTTTATTTTTCATGAATATTTCATAGTATTATTCAGATACTTTTTTAGAAAAGAACTTGTAAATTCCTCTGTTTATATTAAAAAAAAAAAGAAAAGAATTGCAATAGAATAAACTATGCTAAATGTCTGGTGCACCCAATTGATAACGAATTCAAACATTTGGCTTAATAATACATTTCAATGAATATATAATTTTATGTATTCGTATATGTATTCGCATGTATACTTATTCATACACTGTTTGTATGAATCATTTTCGCTATAATTAATTAAACTGATTTTGTACTCAGTTTCTAACACCATTAACAATTAAGAAAGTTGATTTTAGACCACTCTAGATTTGTTTTATTTAAACAACACACAGATACATCTCTATAGTATGACTGTTTAAAGATTCTATATTTTTAGCTGTACTACTGTGTATTAGGGGTAACTAGGAATAAAACTGCATTGTACAACACTTCTAATATTTAAAACACTGTTTTAAAGATGATGTAAAAAACGTTAATGATTTTCAGGTGTACAACATGATGCTGGATGAGATACTCGACGCGAAAGCCTGTTTAGTTGAGAAAAAGCGTACATTGTCTGAATGCACTCCCAGGTATTCAGGTCGAGCTCTTACCTTCATTCATGACAGGGACAGACTGCAAATGCTCTACAAGGTAATCAACTAACTTGATCTTGGTGTGTTGAATGTTTCAAAGTGTAAATATTGAACAAGCTTCAATTCCTTATCCTTATAAATTGAAAGTTAATTCGTCATGGTTCCCCTTTTTACCTGCTGTCTTCTTTTGAGTCCATGGTGGTCCAATGAACCATCATGGACTGATAGTCCAATTCGCGTTACCTTTCTACTACTATTCTTGATAACTCTCGCGGTTTTATTTTAAATGAGTAATGTAGAGTTAAATTTTTATGATTAGGGTGTTTGTAAATTTGTAATTTTCAATGATTCTGACTTTCTTAAAGGGCCTTTTTCCAGACAGTTGAGAAGAAGAGGATCTTAAAGCATTCTTCTTACTGTTAAAGGAGAAATATCATCTGGGTATAAATTAAGATTATATGAGACGTCCAGAACCAATAATGAAACAACACCCCTCAGACTATAATATTCTTTAGAGCACTGTTACTCAAAATTCTCTGATACCTTAGTATCAGATACTTAGCCTACAAACCAGATCATTATTATTCGCCCACAAAGTGAGAGTTCGAGTATCTTGTAAATAGGATTATGTATCTATAATACATGTAATCATGAAATTCATTTCTCTATATTTTTATATCTATTAATATAATTCATATTAGAATATATTATATACTAATGGTTTTATTTTCCATAGATTCCATATAACCAATTAGTTTATGAAGCTAATTGGTAAAAGCCAAAAACCTTTTCCTAATATAGTAAATTTATTTTCTTATTATTGTTTATTAATATTTTTTTAATATTTCTACAATTTTTCTCGTTCTTAAAATATATATGTATATAGTTGATAAACATCGTATGTCTGAGACGTTCTATTTGAACAAGTTCTTGTGATCATGTTGTAGCCGAGCCGGATCAAAACACTATAAATTACCGGGCAGATCAAACCATGTTCTGGACTCGGCCTGCTGTCGCCTACCAATAACTGGTATACCTTCTACAGCAGTCCATTTGAACTAAATGGTACTTTTTTACAGAAAGTTAAAGATGCTCAATGGATGATCGATTGTGACAAGGAGAATGAAGTAGAAAGTCAGTTCCACATGTTAATTGCATCTTATAACCACGAAATAAACGAACTCTACTTGAAATGGTCTGCTTTCGTCGGACCTGATATTGTTGATAGTCTCAAGAAACCATTACTCGCCAATTCAACCAAAGTGGACCATTTGCTTCAAGTTCAACTTGATAAGTAAGTAACTTATTAGAAAAAGCAATAAATATTAGCGATTACATTATATGTACTTTGATAAATGAGTTATTGTTTCCCATTATCGTTACTGAACGTTGTAGTATGGTGTTATTACACTCAACCGAGTGGTAATTGCTCTTACCAGCTAAGGACCACAATCCGTTTACCGATTAACCGAGCATCTTTGATCTGACCACCCACAACCCTGATTAGCCAATCAACTTTGACCTGACTCCTATCCCACCTATTACTTAACAATGCATACCTCAATTAGCATTTGATTGTTGTACACCCTAACAAAGTTAGGAACGACCTAACAAATTTTAGATTTCTAACGCTTCCGGAATGCGTTCAAAGCTGCATGTTTATTGAGAACGATTTGACCATCATTGATTTAATAACTAAAGACTAAAGATTTATTCTTACATTAGAAACTTCTTTAATTCTGTGTGCAATTATAGATTTAAAGCAAGTTAATTTTACTCACATAATATACAGTGTCAGAGTTCTATTAATTAATTAAATATGAAAGTAAAATAAATAAATAAAATAAATTTATGAACAATATTTTTTTTTCAGTAATCGCCTTTTTGCTTGCAACGGCACTATTGTGCATTAATAATAAGTGGACCTCTTCCGTTATTTTTTTTAGGAAATTACTGAATGCAATGGTGGAAGGAAATTATTGGTTGAGAATGGGAAAAGAGCTACCACAAGCTGCAAATTTGATTGTTAATAAAAGTAAAGAAATCACGAATATACATACAAACCTTCAATATCTGACTAACCAGTACAATTCAGTTATTATAAGTAAGTGATTAAGAGGGTAGTGTGGTTTATGTATTTAGTGCTTTCTTGTGATAATAAGGATGTTACAGCTTTGTCGGACACGGAGAGGTTTATGTTTAAACCGATACTGAGACAGTTAGAAAAACAACTTTATCCTGGATTCACCAACAAATATAACTGGGGCTCCAACAATACTGATATTTACACAAGCGAATGCATTCTTCACACCACCACTGTTAGTACAAGTTATTTGTTTTTTTTTTAAGTCCATTTTAGGAAATCATTTCATATAAGTCTATTTCAACACAAATTATTTAGAAACAGTTGAGTGTGATGTATTCAACGCAGCACCCTCTTTAGTTATTTAATAATATTGTTGTTAATTGTATTAGGTCAAAAAGTGTAATTTTCCACCCGGCTGATTTAACTTTTTCGATTCTGTCTTGGTGTGTGCGAGTGTATCCATAATTTTTAAGCATTCTTCAAATTTGAAGGATTTTATGATAAATAAACATGTACATAATCCTATTATATATGACAGCTATATAGTTCTAATTATGGAAAATGACCCTAATTAAAAATGAAATAATCCTACTATATACGAACAGTTGCCAGTTTTTTTCTTCTTTTTGATCACTGTCGACTTGAAATTTTATAGCTAGCATGGTCTCCATTTGATTGTTTAATTATAAGACTTGTATTGGTTTTTGATTACTGTAAGAAGTTATTTTACCATTTAAAAAGATTACAAAAAAATTTCACTAGTAGTTGTTGGATTTGTTTGCTTTAACATGTCTAGTCATCGATATCAGTACTTAATTAGAATTATATTCCTCCACTGTATTAGGGAAACAATTAAAAAAAGTTGTAAATAATATTTGGTCTGTTGGAAGAAAGGATGTAACCCTTAAGATGTCAAGCCCTCCTTGCAATAGGGAAACCTACTTGACTTATCAGTTTTCTTTTTAATAACTTAGAAATTTTAATTCAACAGAATTCAACTAAAGATACTTATTGAGCTTTCAATTTTCAATAAGTTTACTTATTGAAGTGATCAAAGTAAGTTAATTTAATATCCTCTATGCGTAGAATTGTAAACTATTATGGTGAATATTACAGCATAATGTAAATTTCAATGTCTTTTGACGGTATATTTTATATTTAGTATACTATGGTACATACTATGTATTCTCATTATTACTACACCATGATATAATGTATTCTAAAGGTAATCTTTTTTTAATATATATACTGTTAAATGGAAATTATGTAATATATAAACTGGAAAAATAAAATGATTCCTTAAAAAGCTCTAATAATTGAAACTGACACATTTATAGGGAATACTGTTTAAGAATTGTAAAAATGATGTATCCATTCATTAAACAAAACTAAATTCAGTTTATAATTTTTTTTTTAATAAACAGTAAAATTAATTCATTTATTTGCTTTTATAATACAATGGTGTTTTTATTTTTACAACAATTCTGTCAGTAGCACTAGAGGTGCAAAGAAACAGATTTACTATTGCTTAGTAATTTTAGAAAGAGTTGTTTTAATTTTTGTAGTCTACGTGTTATGTTTGTATCCAGGTGAAATCATTTATAGAAGATTACAAAGATACAAACAACTCGATAGTGCAAATCGCAAAGGAAATGATGCTGATTAACTTCAACAACGCAGTGATTGGGCATATATATGAAGTGGAAAATTATAAGCAATGCCAAGAAGATTGCAGGTAAAATATCTTTGACTATTTATGAATTAGAATAAGGTTTGTTTTTTAGAATAAGGTAATTTTTTTTATCCTATAGTGCTATGTCTATATTGTTGAAATTTTTAAAATATTATCAAGCTGACAGCAGCATTAACTGAAAAATGTTCATAATTTCTCAATAACCGGAAAGATATATTTTGCAATAAAGTGTAAAATGTTTGACTTATGATGGATTCCGAAAGATTGTGGACACGATCAGAACATATTCTATTTTACTCTATTTTTCTGGTCATCTAATGCTTGAAATCTCACACTTAGTACTGGTTTATGTGAGTATTCTGTAAACAAATGTCATAACTTTTGAATTATTTCAAAGGGCAGTATACAACTAAAAAGTATACCTATTAAGTTCTACTTCGTTTCTGTTAATCTTATCAAAATTTCTGGGATCAATGAAGTAGTTTCTTTAGAATTTAATTTTTTGAAATAGGAATATCACAATTATCAATTGAAATATTTGATATTGCAAGAAATTTAATAAAAAAATTGATATAATCACTATGTCAATTTAAAATCAATTGAAATAATTATTTTAAACATGTGCTGTTATTTAATTAAATCAGTTAATTTAATTTATTCTCCATTATTTCTCTTACTCTGTCCCCGGAAAGAATCAAACAAGAACCGATTAAACCCTTTCTTTCAATCATCTTTTATTTAGTAACATGACAAAGCCAAAAGGTAATCATTTCGCTTTTGTTCTCGAAAAGTAAAAGTATATGACTCTGATGCAGAACAAATTCAGATGACTCTCTTTGTCTAGAATATTCTCTGAGAACTTACGCCCTATGTATTCTACTCATGTTCATGACAATCGTATTAATAAACTTATTATTTACAGAATCGAAGGTGCAGAAATGATAAAATCCTATATTGATCAAATCTGTTCTTATATAAAGCTTATTTATGAAGGATTAGAACCCTACATGTTACAGGTGTGCTTTTTTTCCTTATGATAATTATTTCTTAATCGTAATGTAATATTAATGTTTATAGAAACCATAACATTATATAATTGACTTTATTTTCTTGAATAATGTTTTATTGAACACCCATCAACATTTTTCGATTGTATTTCAAAATATAATTGTGGGAGTTCAGAAATACAATTAATTTCTAAGTTAATTGAGAGGCAAAGAAGAAACGAACGATGAATATATATGTAAAAAAAATACAAATACATTAACTCAATCTAAGAATAAAATTAAAGAGTCCAAGGAGAGGAAAGTGAGGATGAGCTATTATGTGGACTCGGCCAGTGTGCAAATACTGTAGTAACAGTTCACAAATACCGACCAAGTTCAGATTTTATTTTAATATTATTATTTATAAAATGACAATCGCCTGTTAATTTGGCTTTTGGCATACCCATGCTCGGGTGCCTCTTCAAAGTTATTAAGTAGTGACTGCTCGTACTCTTGAGGGTGGTTAACAGCTATGCGTTTTTCATTTAAAATCAAACTTTTTCAAGATATATTAAACAATTTCAGTATTGAATTAAAATTTTAATAAATTATTTTTATTTCAAGTAATAAGTTTATAATATTGTATACTATATCTCTTTAGCAGCATTTGCATGCAGGTCCTTTATGGTGCATGCTCATAAATTATTTATTGTGATTAAAGTGCAAGTGCGGCCACTAACTCTTTAATGAGTCCATTAAACTTATTTCATTTCATGAATGCCCTAGTGAATTCTCACTGTACTTGTTATAACGAATACATGTCTAATGATTGTGGTAGAAAGTAAAATTAAATCTTATAAACTACCTCATGGCTGTCAAGAAAGATATCCTTTACATCGAGTGCTGGAGGTAAATATCTTTCTCAGCACATATCTACAATATAAATAAAAACTAAAGAGCGTTCAGAATTAAATTAACAAACTTAGACAAAATAAGATGTGAAAGAATGACATACTAGATAATGAGAAGGGTAAGCGAGCTGGTTGAACAAAAAGGAGTGTGTTTATTTAGCGAGTCAATGGGTGAGAAATGACAGGAAAGATTCATTAAAACAACTTGCTCTTCAAAACAGCTTGTTTGGTGACATGGGGACTCTCTTCTTTATCTAATATGGTGAATGAATACTCGTACAATACAGTTGTATAAGTATTGGGTAAAACAAGCATATTCTCTGAAAATAGATTAAAGGTATGAATCACTTTTAATTTCTAAGTTAATTGAGATGCAAAGAAGAAATGAACGATGAATATATATTTAGAAAAAATACAAATACATTAACTTAATCTAAGAATAAAATTAACTTAAAATATCAAGTTAAAGATAAGATAAAAATCAAGTCGCTAGATGATAATCATTGCGGAAGAGGAAATGCAAACTTAAAGTATATAAATATCAAAATAACTTTCAGTTTGTGTAGATCATGTCTAGAGCAAAGAATTGAGCAAACAATACCACTTACCAGTGAAGTGATATTCATATTCAGAGTAACACAATTGAAATGTTATTTTATATAACAAGGTAAAATATAATTTCATTTATATTGAAAGGGCATGTACATTATATTTAGGTGTAATAATTTAAGAGATTGAGGGGTTCATTGAATGGTAAAATTCAATGTAAAAACACTACCATTTGCATAAACTCTGAACTCCAGTGGGGTAGAGAGTCAGTGGTCACTGCCTTGACAATGGTCACTTTAAGAGTATAGACATGACTGACGACTACCAGAAGACATTCTATTTACTCAGAACACACGGCTTTATGTATTACCACAGAGAAGGTGCACGCTTTGTCTTTTTTACACACATATTATCTATGAGTATTAATTTTTTGAAATGCGAAACCATTGTATTATTTTTAAAATATATTATTTTTCATATTACTCAATGGTTCTATTTTTTATTAACTCGAGTGGAATAATTATTTCACTCATAATTATTACCTTTATAATAATTATTTTTCATGATTTGTCAGAAAACGATTCTATAATAGTTTCTCAATGCTTGTACTTTTGGTCCACATGTACAATGATGTTGTTACTGTAGTTCCATAATTGTGTGTATTTGTTGAAATGTTCTAAAACAAGTTTTTTTGCAGATGGTTGGCAGTTGGCACTGTTATTTGAGGAACATTGATCTGTTGGTAGAAAACTCGATCGTCAGATGTGTCATATTATCACTGGAGAGCCTGTTGAAGTGTGTAAAAGGAGCAGTGGCGTATGGACCTACCATCTCCTTTAGAATTTGGTCATATATGAAAAATAGTGTTGTAAGTTCATACAAAAATGATTACTTAAGTTCATTATACTAAAATGTTTTAATGGTAATTATGTGTTTTAGATTTCATATAGTCCTTCATTCATTGAGTTTGCTTGTTTAATGAAAGACACGCTTCCCAATATACTAAACTGTTTGAATGACATCGATAGAGTCCTTAACAGGTTTGGTATGGCTATTGAGAAAAAGCCCTTAAGTTACGCTGCGGTTGTCGCCAAAACCTACAGAGTCCAGGAACTTCAAATCCAGATAGAGTCAGGTTAATCTTGAACCCATTTACTTGAATAAAATGATCGTTTGTTTTTTTCAATTCCCACATTTATCGACTTACGACTTTAGTTCTTGTAAATTACAGTTCATTATAGTTATGTGTGAGTTACATTAATGAGTTGTTTTATAGTGGAATTATTGATATTTTTCGTTATTTAACTGCATAATTTTATTGAGGATGATAATGATTTGTATGTGCGTGTCAATAAAATATAAGTTTGCAATAATAGCCTCATATTGATATTAGGCTAATAACAAGATTAGCTCTAGCAGGCAATTGTCTAGTAGCAATTTATTTTATGGGCGTTCCTTGTATCAGCATTTCTTGTGAAGTTACTTTTCTTTAAAGTACCTAATTACCTAATTAATTAGTCTTTTAAACTTTTGGAGAGGACCTAATTTACAAAAATTATCGTCAGAAAGGCGTTGCGTTAATTATGATAACAAACTATGACAACTTGAGTATAAACCAAAGAAGATTTTTAGAAAGTTGAGCGATTCATCAAAAAACTAGTAAATGCAGAACTTGCAACAACTTTTATAGTATATTTACCTGAATGAAAATCTACTTTATATGGTAGATATAGCAATATTGGGTAGGACTTAAGACAGGCAGAATGTGAAGTGAATGGAACAAAAACGAAGATGATTGAATAAGATTAAGATTAAATGGGATAAGCCTGACACAAGCAGTGGATTCACATTATAAATTAATTGTGAGTTAGACATCGGTCTACAACAACTCTGGCCAGGACCGTATGGAAGCTGGTTTGCTTGAAAGGTATATCCATAAAACAACCCTGGCCACCTTCTAGCTATGTTAACCTTACGAATAAGTTCAATCCACTTGTGAAAGAAGAACTAGTTGATTTTGATTTGAACTATAAACCTCTATTATTCGTAAAGGGGATGGAATTTGAAATCCTTCTTCCAAAAATTTTGTCCATGTCTCTAAATACACATTATATATTGCGCTTGTCGTTTGCATTAATTCTTTTTACTATTTACCATTCTCGTTTTGAATTTTCATTCTATTTGATGATTTTTTTAATTTTTACCTATGTTTCGTATTTTTTTCTACTCTTTTTATTTTTTATATATTTTTTATATCTTTGTTTTGGTAACGTGTACCGGCATATATTCTGTAGAACTCTTTAGTTAAATGTTGTCTCTTCACAGGACCAGTATCTCTGCTGGCAGGAGTGGGTCGTTCCAAAAATATCCTGTGCTATTGGGTTATCTGAGGAACTCAATATCTGTACAGAGTTACTAAAACATGAAATATATTATTGCTTCGTCGTATAAGTACTATTGTTCCAGAGATGGCAAACGGTTTGCAGGCGCTATCAGAAGATACAAAAGACTGGCTAGTAATGAAAGAGGTGTGGGAAGTAAACAAGGAGGAGTTTCTTGCTCGTTACGAGGCCTATGATCCCAATGCTTCGACTTTTAGTAATGACATCAGCAGGTAATATTTATACATTTAAATGCTATTTTTTCCTAGTTTTTTAAACTTAAGTTTTGAAAATTGTTTTTGGAATCATCCATTCTTATAGGCTTACACCTTAAGCCGTCTCCTAGGGACTGTATTTGTGACAAATTTATTATTTGAACACCTTTGAAGTTGTTGGAGACCCAAACATCCATTTTTCGATTCATACTTTTAAAAATAGACCAATAACTTTACACGTAAGTCAATGAGACATAGAAAATAAATTGAAATATAAAAATAATGCAACAGTAAATTATCAACTAACCAGTAACACTGACTGATAAGTAACACCTAGCAGAACTCTGGACTCCAAAAATAGAAGCAAAGTAAAAGTGCTTAGGAGATAGTGATTATCTCAACAATAATGCTTCCAAGAACCTCTCTGTATTAAAAATCATGTAAATATGTATTACTTCGAGTATTTGTTTCAGGTTTTTACAATATATCGAAGAAGCAGGTGCGAAATTGCCCTTCGTTAATTTGCCCCTATTTCTACTGGACACTAGAGTTGTGAGGGAGGCTATTATAGAGCACTGCAATAAGTGGCACACAAATCTCACCAACCTTCTACTAAAAATATGTAGCCGTAAAATAGAGAATATTTACAGATATTGTGATATTAACACTAAATTGTAATGGACTTTATATATTATTAATTATTTCGTTTTCAACTTTGAATTTAATCTAATGATTATTTTAGATTGAATCAACTTCCTAATAACCATTATGAGGTTCCAACGTCGGTTCAACGCCATCAAAGACTAATGGCAGAAATAGATGTGATGGAAGCTAGTTTCCCTTTGCTCAAGGAGCAATTAGATATGCTTCGTAACTATATTTTTTCCATAAAAAAATTGACTGTAAAACACTATAATTAAGACTGCCATTTATTTATTTTTGTTTTCAGTTGTTTATGGAACGGAAGTTCCTCCTATTCTATACAAAAGGGAAGCCGGGCTGGTTAATACTTGGTTGAGTTACAAAGAAACGCTTGTTGGAACTACAGACCTCATTAAGAACTGTCAAGTAAGTGAATGATGTTCTCTTTACTGACTTATCTATAGAGAAGATATAAGATTAAGTGGGCAAACATAACATACAATCACTCTTGATTTAAGTAAATTTTTCATTTAAAGTAAATGAAATTGTGCAATGTAGGCAATGGAATTTCCTAATTAAATCAATGGAATAAGTTAATTACGGATTCACATTGCGTGTAATGACAGTTATGCAATGTATTTACGTCAAAGATACTTAATACATGTTATGGAATGTACTCAGCATTGGCAATGACAAATATTTGATGTAAAAAAAAACGAAATATACTTTATATAAGCATGAAATGAATACAATGGCAGATGTGCAGTACATGTAAATGTAAGCTGTGAAATGTATGCAGTGTCAGGAATGTCGGATATTGCCTGTAATCATAATGTATTGATATATATGCAATATATGTGTAAAATCAGGTAGCCACGGAAACATTTGAAATGTTAGCTATACATATATTGTATATATATGTAATATATATTACAATATAAATAATATATTAATATAGTAATATAAATACAATATATTTACGTATATTGTATATAATGAATGTCAAAACTGCAGTAAAGTTCTTAGTTAAAAGTAATACATGTTGAGCAATGAACAAAATATAGAAATTAGAAGAACCAAAATGTTGAAAATAGTAGCACAAAATTATTGACGTATGTGAAAATTATTTATTACAGACATTCTTTTTATTTGTAATTAAAATTATTATCAGGAAGTTTTCTGTTGAAATAATGTGAACGAGAGAAAGAGTAGAACAAGTGCTTAATAGGCGCATTTACAGTATGATTGATAATATAACTATATTGTAGAGATAGTTAACTTGACATTACTGTTTCAATAATATTTTTATAACCAATGTTTGTAGGATGGAGTAATGCACATAGTAAATATATGCTATTTATCTGCTTATGTACCAGTAGTAATGTCGATAAATGGATATAATACCTGTAATAAAATATTGTTAAAGTATTATAGCTTCTATATATCTAATCTACTTAGATAACTTCTATATTGCACTATAATAGTAATGTTAAATGTTTTCTTCTTTATTTAAAATATATATTTGTTGCACATTATTTTTCAAAATGATTATGGAATTACCTTAATGTTGTGTTGGATCATATTTTGTAAAGAGATAATACAATTTATTGTCATTGAAATAGAATGAATTCAAAAACAAACTGGTCGACCAGAGTGCTGATTACAAGAAGACTGTTCAAGAGTTTAGAGTGCATTTTAAAAATATTGCTCCAGTAGAACCTATTCCCACCTTGGGTAAGTCAACATGTCTCTGACATAATAGTGTTAGAATTTTGACTGTGCAATGGAGAGGCTAGATTAGGATCAAATTAATGCAAACTATATTAAATTATTCATTGCAAGATAGAAGTGTAATACAAGAAAACGGTGACGTAATGCACGCATATATTTGAAAATGAGAGACTAATAATAATGTAGGTACATCCTCAGAATACATATCTTTCATATTAAAGAAAGGTAGTTTCTACCTTTGAATTTGTATAAACTACATACTACATTACTACATTGAATGTGTATACATTCAAAATAGGAATTGCTAGGCTAAGAGGGTTATCAGAGTTATACTAGTTTAGCAAGATTATCGAATAAATATCCTATACTCATAGATATTTATGACTGTAATTATATATATTTAATGGGAAAACAAAACTAAGGTCTTTCAACCGTAACAAGCGGTCTTCGTCAGAGTCAAAAACCCAACTGAAACACTAGATGCAGAAAACATCTGGTGAGGGGTTGAGAAGAGTGGGAGGGAAGAGTGATATTTTAAAAGGGTGAAAGTAGCAGGAAAGGACAAATCTCTAGAAAGGGATGTTTGGGGAAACAAAGGATTACAGTAAGAAAGAGTAAAAAAAAAAAGAAATTTGGGTTTTTGACTCTGGTGAAGACCGCTTGTTACGGTTGAAAGATCTTTGTCTTGTTTTCCTATTTCATATTGTGGTTTGATCATTGATTGTTATTTCACGTGTTTATGTGAAATGTTGTTATATATATATATATATTTGTAAAGGTAGGCAGAAAATCTTTTAAACATGCTGAATTGAAGTATGCAGCAGCCTCTGCCTTAACAACTTTTTTGCTGCTTGTTCCTATCTTTCTGACTATTTTCACTCGGGTTGAGGTAATTCTCAAATTACCTTTGGCAGAGACTTATAAACAATATCCAAAGTCCAGGTAAACATAACACATGTAGTTAAACGAATGAAAACTGATATATTACCTTCACAAGCTTTTGACTACTCATTAGTCATCTTCAGGTTGGATATTTTCAATTTTTTTTTTAGAAATTAAAAATGTTTGCTAATATTTTAGAGAACTTTAGAAATAAGTACCGATCTAAGAGTTAAAAAAATGTAGGATTAAACTAATAATTATAAACGCAAATGCAAGGTTGGTAGACTCGGCAAAACGACGTCCTATCAGAGAGCGATATATCTCAGTTACTGTAAAACCGACTTAATTCTGTCTCTCTAATTAGTTTGAAATTATTTTGGGAATTTTCGTTGCTAGGGAAAGCATTGAGATCGGAACTTTGGACATTGAGATTAGGATTCTTTTCTTTGATATAAAGAGCCTCTAGAATGGTTAATAGTCTAATGTCACTATTGTAATGCAATATTGAGAAGATGAAGGGGAAGGAGGGGTATATTAAAAAGGAAACACCCCTGTTTTAAAGTGATTTAATCCCTATAGGCAAGGCTACAGCTGCTCTCGTTAATACTCAATGTACTTTGAAATATCATTACTGATGTGTATAGTATTCGATCTGAAATGCTTAATTCATGAAGGCTGCATAAGTTTTTTTTCAAAAATATGAATGTTCCTTGCGAGATCATGTAGTCTCTGTAAGTTTACGTAGTGATTTTCATTACTTTTATGCTCCAGACATTGTTGATGTACGCGTAATGCAGAACAACATAAATGTTGTATAACACTTCCGATATGTTTAACACTCTAAGTATCACATAGACCTTCAATTCAATCAATTTATATGATTTTTTTTATATAATTCTGATTTCTTTTTTTCAGTGGCACTAAGAAAAATGAAAGTTATGTGGGACTTGTTACTAGAACTAATTAATGTGTGCGAACTTCTCAAAAGAGATTTGAATTTGTTCTCAGTTGTGTTTTCAGAGCCTTTGGAATTGGAAAACTTAAGAACGGTAACTTTATGAAAATATGTAGTTACTTTGTACAGTATTTGTATCTCCAACAACAACATTCTTAGTCCATTTATTCGTCCTGTGTGCTATTTTATATGTGCCAGTAATGTTAAAGTCAATAATGCAAAACAGTCTCCAGAATTCAGATAGATATGGTTCTTTGTTTAAGTCATAAAAAACTTTAGGAATATTTAAACTTCATTTTACTGCTTGATCATTTCTATGGTCCCGATGAAGGACTGAAAATGTTGAACGGAGTCATTACTATAAAGTAATTAATATGGTAGTTTATAGTCTCAAATGGATAGCAATTACGAAATGTTGGAAATAAATAAAAATTTATTCATTTCAATTTAATAAATAAATGTTAATGTTGATAACGTAATAAAATTAAATAACTGTAAATGTAATCTAATTCTTTGTAGGATATGATAAGTCTTCAAGAAATTTGGGAACTAACATACGAATGGGATACTGCCTGGGAAAATTACAAATATGGAAAGTTCTGGGAAATTAAAACGGAGGACATGGAAATGACTGTGCAGAAACTTTTTAAGAGATTAACCGTACTTGCTAGAGAGTTGCGAGATAAAAACTGGCCAATAATAGAGCATTCTAAGAAAAGGGTGGACTCATTCAAGAGAGTTTTGCCTTTGATTAATGATTTGAAGAATAAAGCGATGAGGGAAAGACATTGGAATTCTGTGAGAGAGCTTATAGGAAGGTATATCAATCCAGTGTATTATAACAGTGTATAATTCTAAAAATACGATGGAATAATATTATTAATTATAAGAGTATCATTAAGGTTGTTGATAAGTTATAGGCAACATAAACTATCTTATCTTGGAGTTGTTCTTCGCCGCCTGAACAGTTTCAGAATTTTCTTTCTTCCAAGGCAGAATGAGTGTTTCAACAAAACCATTTAATTATATCTGTGGTTCGATTTTCGTTTCTGGTCTGTTCAGCTTTTGCCATGACGTGAATAATGTTGGGAGAAGAAAAGTAACAGATAAGTGAAGATAGGCATGATAAATTGAAATTAAAATTAATTTAGTTTGAAAGAACATACTGATATATATGATCAAACCACAATAAGAAATGGGAAAACAAAACTAAGATCTTTCAACCGTAGCAAGCGGTCTTCGTCAGAGTCAAAAACCCAACTGAGTTTTTGACCCTCAGTTGGGTTTTTGACTCTGACGAAGACCGCTTGTTACGGTTGAAAGATCTTAGTCTTGTTTTCCCATTTCTTATTGTGGTTTGATCATTGATATATATATATATAACAGATTCAATAATATATCGACCGTTTGATAGAATAGGTGTGTTCTCTAATCGGGGTTCGGTCAATATTCCAGGATAAAAAATTAAACTCTCGTTGCCAACGTTTCGGTTTTATTTAAAACCTTTTTCATAGGCAGAAGTAAGAATTTTTTAACTAAGAAAATGAAATTTACATTATTTAAAGGAACAACAATGTTAACCGGACAAAACCTTCGATTAGACTTTTGTCTAATATATATATTAGGTCATAACAAAAGATAATCAACCAGGGACAAATTTCAATACACAGTTCATAATTATACTATATGCCACAAGAAACAGTCGGCTTGCTCTGGAAGATTGACAACTCGTGAAAATGGTCAGGTGGAGAAGAAAAATCTTGAAGATTAATGTTGTACCACATAACGTTAGCACATTATTAATTAAATACTTTGTGTTTCTAATAGTGATTTTGACGAGACAGCACCAAGTTTTACCCTAGAATTAATTATGGATTTAAAAATGCAAGATTTTGCTGAAGATATAAATGAAGTTTCATATTCAGCAACAATGGAGCTTAACATTGAAAAGGTAAAAGAGTACTAAATATTTTGGACTAATACTCCAGTAGTTGCTATAGATATGTGTAATGTGTTATTTAATTTTAGAATATTACCAACATCAAGAATATCTGGAAGGATGTTGTCTTGGAAACAGTGCCACATAAAGTGAGAGGAATGTATCGGCTGAAGGGAGTTGACGATATATTCCAAATTTTAGAGGAACATCAGGCACAAATTAGTTCAATGAAAGGAACAAGGTAAATTATTGGTCATAGATGATCCAATGATAATCTACATGTGCCTCCGTCGATAAATATAAGAATGTTAACGAATGTAAGCTTCACTGCAAGTTTACTGTTTATCGTAACCATTTATTATAAAATAAATAATATTTTATATTTATAATAATATTATATTTTAATTACTAATTTTATCATTCCAGATTTGTTCAGCCCTTCATTGAAGAAGTAAATTACTGGGAAAAAAATTTAACAATACTCCTTGAAGTTTTAGAAGCAGCTTTAACAGTGCAAAAAAGTTATTTATATTTAGAGGTGATTGAATGGAATTGATATATTAAATATCTTTTGTTAACTTAAGTTAATGATGCGTTTTATCTTTCACAGAATATTTTTTCGGGCGAAGATATACAAAAGCAGCTTCCTAAAGAGTCAAATAACTTTTTTACAGTCGTTGGTCAATGGATTAAAATTACAAGTGATATGCACCACGATAAGTTGGCATTCCCAGCAACTCATCGCCCAGGTGGGTAATATTTAAAATATATTTAACTTGTATTTACTAAAAATTTACAATATGTCAAAACATTTTACTTCTATGTTCTTTTGCAACCAAATACTTCGTCTAAGGGATTTCATCTTAATATATTCTTATTGTATTCTATTTTGTTTTTCTAGTGAGTTTTAGTTTTTGAATATATTGGTGGGTGACGAAATCTTCATTTTGACTTGAAAAATATTCCCTATTTTGTTCGCTGTATTTGCTTTATTCTTTAGGTATATTTTCTTTCCTACCCACCGCTTATAAATTTTACAACCATCCTGAGAGACTGAATCAGTCTCTGTCTACTCTTAAAAATACTTTATACCTTTTTCACTATGCTTACTACTTTCTGAATTCTACCTTCTTCATTCTTGCTTTTGCAAATTGACAACTTTCTCAAAGTTAATAGAGTACAATCAGAAGTTGTGAACTCTTAGCAGTGCTGTACACTTTATTAAATAATCTTCTGCAGTCGACCAGTTTAGAAACTCGTCTACCTTACTAAGCGGCTGAGAAATTTAATCTTCAGTTTGCTCTGAAAATTGACAAGTTCAAAATTATTTACTTTCAAATTGGTGTAATTTTTTTTATTATATTTGTAAGTGTATGAATTACATTGTGTAGTGAGCTTGTGTAAACTACTATTTTTGTCAAATTACTGTACACTGTACCGTTTAGCAGATGAAATGATAGACGTCTGAAAAATGATCACTTTTCTTTAGAAGAATAATGTAATTTTTGGACGAATCTTAACATGAAGAGTGTTACTGATAGTTACTATGGGTAGTCAATTCGTAAATTACTTATTTTCTCCTGAACTCTAGTGCTCATGTGTATAGTTGTTATTTCGTATATGAGATTCTCGCAATAATAGGAAGTTTATGGGAATTATCATATTGTCACATGACAGGCCACTGCATACTTGACACATTTATAGTTATAATAAATATCATTTGAGGTTATTTAGGTTGAATGTACTTACCAATCTTATATTATAATTTACTTACATTAATTGTCCATGAGTTTTAGCATAAGTTCAGTTCATTTCAATAAAATTTTTATAGAGGTCACTCAGTGTTTTTTATAAAATGTTCTTTAAGGTGATGCTTTAATTAATGCTTTACTGTCACTTTTTATTCGGCCTTACCTCACAACGGTCTTCCTTACATCTTAACGGCCTTAAATGCTTTTGACATGCACAAAAAAAAGATATAATACATTTTTTTAAGTTTAGTTTATTCACCAACACCGGTATTGCCTTAATATAGTTCTATACACTGTCTAGGAAATATTAGTATTTCTGTAAAATTATAAAGTCATAATGTTATAATTTGAAAAGTTGAATTTGTTTTTATAAATCATTAAAAATGTTTTCAGCTGTACGTCAAAACAATAACATCCCAAAGCTTATTCATACAACTATATGTACTAGTTAATCAAATGAAAGAAATATATATTGTGAATATGATATTTCTATGTCTTCATAAGGCAATGATTCTAAATATACATAATAGAAAAAGCAGTAGGCATACATAAATATATTGACATTTGCTAGAAAATTTAATGAGATGCAGGATGTTGCTTCTCGCCAGACAACTTAACTTCTCAATATTCAACTAAAAGTTAGTGATCTCCAATCGGAGAATTGAATAGAGATTTTTGTTGAACAATGAGCTTCTTAAATTAGATTTGTTGAGATTTAGCAAACTAAATGTTTGCTCACATATGAAGGTTGTTACAAATGAACTTTTGTACAAAAGAGCCTTCTTATATATGTAGGGATACTCATCTTTAGGTAGTCTTTGATGAAAATTTAGGAAATTTCTTTCAAAAAGGAACAATTTTTCAAATTAATTAGTTCTAACTTATCCTCAATTTCAAAGTCTTTTAGATTTACAGTGGAAGAATCGCCAAACATTTACAGAGACTTTTTTAGCTTTGTAAATTCTTCGAATCTCATCTTAAATACTTTTTGAAAATCTCCAATTTTATTTACATATACTTTCTTGGATGGACAGTACCATGATTTTCTAGCATAACTTTGTAGAACGGAAAATGTCCAAGTATGCCTTTCTTGAAAGTGTATTTGAATCATGTGAGATTATGTTCGAGAGAAAGCGAAGAAATGACTTACGAACCCTGATTTCATCTAATTTTTGCTTTGAAGTTTAATATTGAGCATGTTTAAGTGATGAGTAATGTGAACGAAGACAAAGAAAACCCATTTTGGGTTTTCTAATTCTAGCACAATGCCGTAATCTTTTTCATTAAGGCTCAGAATAATTTCATCCAACAGGGATGTAAATCTCTCAAGCGCTTTTACTTGATAAGCCATCTGATCTCTGGGTATTATATTATATCTTTTCATTCTGCTTAATTTCTTACAAAGATAATTGAAACTGACGATGTAATCATCAGTGCTTTCGATCTGATGAAATTTACTGTAAAAATTATGCTGGTATATTATGAAATTAACTTGAAAAAGTTCTATGTCATTCTCCACCTGCCTCTGTAGCAAGAAAACTAAACTCGAATTTTTTTCAGTCATATTTGGAGCTCCATCTATAGTAATATTTTTCAAGCTTAATCCTACATTATTAACAATTTCTAATATACACTTCAACAAATCACTTCTTGGTTTTGCCCTTCTAAGGATCTCATGTCAATCAATATTTCATAAACAGTTGAAGTGTCGGTAATAGCCACTAATTCAGAATGGCTGATTCTTCCAAGTATCAGATATATCTGTTGACTTGTCCATGGCTCGTCCATAAATGTAATGTAATTTATTTTAAAATACTTCACAATTCACTATAACAAGTAATGAAATTGACACCAACATTTTACAAAGTTTTAATTTATATTACATGAGAGCAATGCTGGACATTCATTAATAATACTACATCGACATGAATCAGTGAGTAATACACCGTTCTTTAGGAGCAGTGAAATTGGAAAACACACAGACCCAAGAACTGGTGATATATAACTGACTGTTTTCATTCTTAGCCCATGGTTACTAGATGTTGTTCTTAAAACAACCAACATGGTTATAAGAAAAGTAAAAAAAAAAGCGAACACATTTAACTGCTTTCAACTGGCAAAATTTATTCAAACCGTCTTAACTATTGCTTATTTTATCTTGGCTAACTAGCCAGTCTGATGAACCTACTTTCACTGTCAAATGGAACTGTCTCAGAGAGTTGGTTGTAAACATGTTTAGAACATGCGTCATTGGCACCGAACTTTTCAAGGTAGGACAACCATACTGTAAAGTGTGGTATGAGTTCCTTTATAAACAAGTGTTTGTATGTCTGTAGTATGAACAAATAAAACGTTTATATTTAATGAGGAATAAATAGCTTCAATTAATATTTATTACACTAAATATAATATTTGTTACAGGTCTCCTCAAAAACCTCAATAAAATGATAGAAAGTTTGGAATCAATTCAAAAAGCTTTGGAAACTTATTTGGAAAGTAAAAGACACATATTTCCACGATTCTACTTCATATCTAATGATGATCTTCTGGAGATACTTGGCAATTCAAAGAAGCCGGAAATGATTCAGCCTCATTTTAAAAAATGTTTCGACAATATTAATAAAGTTGTTATGGTTAAACAGGTATTTAATTTGAAATTAAATATCTCTAGTTAACTTAAGGGTAGTACCATGTAAATTGTTTTATTCACTATAAGGGAAGAATAATTATAGTAAACAGAATTAAGTGAATTTTTGGTAGGTTTTAGTGTTTTGGGTCTTAAAAACTGATGTGACATTTTCCTGATGTTTATTGTATTTTTGAATGGTGGGATATCCATTTTTCTCTTCTTTATGAATATGCCACAGCGTTTAGTGTCAATAAGGAAATTTAATATATCTCGAAGAATTGGAAAGTTATCTTAAGTCAATGAAAAACCTATGTTATCTTTTAACTCTGTTATTTGTCGTGATAAAAAATGTATTGGTGATTAGGATATAGAAATTATTTTAACTCCATGAAGAATAGGTTATAATGTATGGGAATGCCTATCATTCCAACAACTTATTTTTAAACAAAAAACTTTTGTTTAAAGTTTATTACAGTTTTAGTTTTATTACAAGCTTATTTATTACAGTAGATCTTATTCTCATTTTGGGTAATACCAATGGTGATTGCACACCACATAATATAATAGCACCGAGTTAAGTATGTTAACATGGTGGTATTATCCAACTTTAAGAGAATATGAGAATATCCTGGTATAGTGGAAAATGCTCTTCGGATTCAATTTAATTTAATCTTTGGTATCAGATAATTATATAAAAGACATATCGAAGAAAGCTGAAGTTGGAAAAGCAGGAGAATTTATAAATCCACTCCTGGATACAAGATGACCTAACAAAAGAAAGTTAGCCTCAATTTTTTATAATCGGCGTTAACTCTATGGCAGAGTTGAATAAATAGTACATGTTTAAATCACTGGTTACAGCAATATGGAACACTCTTTCATCAGGATTACGCTTTCTAGGGATAGGCTGAAAGAGGCGTTGGGAGAGAGACTCCCAAACCAGACCATGCCCTGACCGATATCTTTGTGTAGAGCTACCTAAGAGTCAGTGTGTACATCTCACATTGACTAGCAAGTCATCAGAGAGTATATCAGTGGTCAGTTAGTCCAACGGTATGTCATTCTTAGGTCTATACTGACCCTCAAGAAATATTCTCAGATAACGAAGTCGTCCTAACTAATCCTCTTAGAAAAAACTCATCTTGTTTGAATATTATATTGGTAAAGCTAATTCCACAAGTTTTTTGTTCAATTTTTGCTAGAAATGAATTTATTTAGTGTATTACAAGTTGAAGACCTTTTCTGTTATGGATTCCTCTATATAAGGAGGGCACTATATATAGATTTTTTTTACGTTTATTCGTAAGATTAACTCATTTTTTCCTAATTTGTTACTCTCAATAACTGTTTAATGTTTCTGTTAAAGCAAGCTATAATGCCGGTCACAGAGGGTCGTGGTATGATTTCTGCTGATGGTGAAGTAATTCCTTGGAAAAACAGCATTGTTTTGGAAGGACCAGTCGAACTTTGGTTATGTGGAATAGGTGGGTGACATATATTACATGTTTAACTGATGAATATGTTATTCTATATTTTGAAGAGGTATGCTGGATTTTCATATTTTTAGAGTTGATTTTATTATGTTACTAATGTCGGTGCTTAAAGTGCATCACCGTTTGTTTTATCTTTGAACTGCCTATGTGGTTATGATTATTCTGTATTTTTACTATAACCTGAATAATTTTAAATTATAGGAAATCGACTCTAGATGCTTCTAAAGCATAATATGACCACTTTTATGGTTTAGAATATATTTTACATTTTCCTTCCTTACTGAATTGTGAAATGTATACGTTTATGGTATTTAAAATTGTTTTAAAACATATCAGAGTAGCATTAATATTATCAGTTTGGGTAATTAAACAAGTTTGTAAGTTGTTTTGTAATGAACTTTTTGCTTTATTATCAGTGAATAATTGTATTGTATAATTAATGTAAATAACGTATAGTCATTTTATACAGCGTGTCAATTAATTATGGATTTTATCTAATTCTGGGTTCCCATCGCCTTTATCATTAAATAGTGTTTACAAAAAGGGAGGGTAATTCCTTTAATATATATATATATATATTGAAAATGACACCAAATTTAGCTGATACCTGTTTCTTAACAATTTTTTCAATTTTTCTAAATAACACTCGTTATTTCGTCTACACAATAAAGTACATCTATAATTGACATGTTTCGAATGATCAACATTCATCATCAGGACGTGAATAATTTCTAGGGAGAACTATCTGGTTTATGATATATACACGGAGAAGATAGAAGGGGTTGACGATAGAATCCTTCAAGTTTAAGAAAAGCTGGGCGTTAATCCTGTGAGGTTAGTGGCCTCTCGGCCTGAGTCGTCACTACCTGCAAGGGTTTCTACTTGCCCATGATGTGAATTAAATATCCTCAAAATACGGCTACTGTTTTCAACTTGAATATTTAGGAGTGGCTTGGGTTTTTGGATTAATATAGCCTCTAAAATTCTCAATTTATGTTGTTTACTTTCTTTTTTTATTATTTTAGTATTTGTAACCAGCATCTCTCGGGTTAATCCCTTCTACCAGCTTCTAACCAGCAGTCCCTTCTGTCTTCTCCATGCATATATAATAAACCAGATAGTTCACCCTAGAAGTTATTCACTTCCTGATGATGAATGTTGATCATTCGAAACATGTCGACTATAGGAGATGTACTTTATTGTGCAGATGAAATAACGAGAGTGTTGTAAAAAAAAATGCCAACTGCTTATTGAAGTAATCAACAAAATTAATTGAAGTTGTAATTATATGTTATGATAGTGGAACTAATAATATGGATGAGATTAGTACTATAATGGGTACTATAGTATTACTGGTATTACTGACATTCCTGTAAGTTTTGGTTGGCACCTCGGACGAGTCGTGTGTTTCAAACTATCCTTAATAATAACAACCTTTATACACTCACTTTATTCTCCAATATCTATTGAAAAGTGGGAGTACAACATATGCATCGGAAGAAGAAATATTTTTACAGGGTTTCGAATGTTCAGCCTAAATCAAGTTTTGAATGTAATTGAATTGAGTAGTTCTCTCTATTTTTGTATTAACAGACCATTTATGTCATGAATTCAAAGTCCTAAAAACACAAATTTTTATACAATAGAGTATACATTTTTATTATACATTTTTTTTAATAAACTTGGTCTGGAATTTGGAACAGAAATTAAATATATTAAATATATTGATTGTTTAATTTGGTTTGTTTAAACTTCCTGAAATGACAAAAATGATCTGACTTGAACATAATGTTTCAGAATCTTTAATGCGGATTACTCTGCGCGACAGCCTTAGAGAAGTGAAAACTGCACTCAAGAAACAGTTGGGGAAGAGAGACAAGTGGATCAGGGACTGGCCAGGCCAAATGTGCATCACAGCCAGCCAGGTTTTAACTTAAAAATCACTTATTTAAACAAACTTTCATAGAAATTCATTTTAATTGCAGCAGCAATTCCATTTCAGATACAATGGACAATAGATTGTACTAGAACTTTAATGCTTTGTGATGCCACTGGAAGGAAAAAACCACTCAAAAAATTACGCAAAAAACAGGTAAGACGACTGTTGACTAAATTATTGAACTTTTTTATCCCACTTTTGTTTAGCCGATCACTTTCTCTTTGCATATAGTGTCTTTTGCTAAACTCTGATATATTTGTCTTTCCCTACAAATAAAGCTAAGTGGTCTTTTGAATGAATTATTCATGTTCTACTTAAGTTTGATTATTAAATTCAACATTTTATCCATAATCATTAAACATGTTACATACTTTGAAGTGTTAGTAAGTGTACCATTAAATGCAACCTTACTTTTCGAACATTTTGAATAAAATGCTTAACTGAGTGTTCATTTTCAATGTTGACAGTGATATATATGTGATCAAAAGGCAGACTACTTGCTTTACCTCTGTTATGTGAAGACACATATTTATTACGGTTCTTTGAGGTGTTATCGAATCCCTTTCATTAGAAAGGTATAAGTAATATATTTATAAATTACTTATAAAGTTATAAATTACTAATCGTAAAATTTATTTGTAATGTCGAATTTTTCATAAATGTTTTGTGCGGTTTTATCGTTTATTGCAAATAATTCAATTTGCTTATGTCTTCCTGGAGTATTAAACCGGCATTGATTCTCGTTTAACTCTTATAGAACCACTGACAAATTGTCTCTTAAAATGTTATTAAAACACTAAGCTCTCCTTTTTAAAACACTAAGGTATTACTCTTTTTGTGTTACAACATTTTCAATTTTCTACCTAAAAATTGATTTTATAGTTGGAGATCTAAAGCTAATAATAATTAAAATTTTAATTGTTTTCAAAAAAACACTTGTTAAAATAGGGAGTACTTTTACAAGTTCGTATATTGGTGAAGGGTATTGTATGGACTTGGATCGTGTGTCATGTGGAAATATGTTAATCATTTTTTACTTTTGCTCTCTGCTGATATGATGTTTAGAATATATATTTCCCGGATATGTGGAATATGCTAATGAAGTAACTCTTTTGAATGTGGTCAAAATCGGTTATGTGATCATGCAGACCATCAAGACGTGTTTAATGTCCAGTCTTTTTAAAGCCGATCTTGATAGAAATAGACTTGAAACTACCCTTCTGGCCGGAAGGCTTTCATGAGGGTCATTACTTAGATGAGGCGTTGATTTAATCACTTTGAAATCCTTGCTGTTTTTCTAGATATAGAAAAGTTCCTTGGCTTGTTTAGTAATCTGCTTTCTTCTTAAACCTTCTGTCTTTAGTTTGCCTGATAAGCAGTTCTTTTTCCCATAACTGCTGTTATCAAAAAACACTAGCTTGATGATATTTGAATGGAGGGAGGCGTTGCTCCAATCTTCCGCTCTCTTCTTACCTTTAACCTATCTAAGTCCCTCTGATTCTTATGTCTAATGACTCCTATGCATAATTATAGGCTTCTATTTAAATACTTCTATGTTTCGTTGGCTTTCATTCAAGTGATATTGCAGTAACTTATATGTAGGACATCTTAAGTTACAACATCATGAGATTACCTACTTACAGGTAGTTTTGATAACTACTTGTCATGAAAAAAACTTTCATTCATGACAAAGCACAATAGAGGCAGGCACGTCAAATCCGATTAAAGTAAATTCGCAGCATCCCTTCCAGTCTGTATGCGTCAAGTCAAGATTAGCACAAAGCACAATTTGAATAAGTGTAGTTTTTATCGCATTTTTATACAACTTTTATTTCATTTCAATCAAGGAATGTTTTATAGATGATTAAGAAGCTCATTGATAAGGAAAGCATTTCATTTTCGATTACTTATGCATTTTCAGTTTCTCTTAAGTTTGCAATGATAAAGAAAACTTTTCGTGGTGTCCAAAGTAGTATGAACATCTTTACAGCTAGTGTTCTTATTTAGGTTATTTCCGTATGATTTAAGGTTGGAGTAAAAATAATCTCAAAATGAAATGAAAAAGAACTCAAGAGGTCGTTTTCCTTCCAATAGTATAACATATTAGTTATAACATGTTAAAACTGGAATTATTTAACGCACTCTCCTCTGTGACTTACCTACATCATAATATTGATTAACTTCTTGATCTGTATGTTAAAATGGGACCGACTGTCAGTCATATGCCAGCTTGCTGCTTTAAATGGTGAAATGCAACATCCATACCCAGTCTCTTGGCCTCTCCTTCACAAAGACCTTGACTTGTAAGTCAGACAACATTGATGCAAACATTAATTTATTCAAAGTCAGAACACCTTTAAGATTTTAAGAATATAAGGTGTGGAGTTGGAACTTGCAAATCACTGCGTGCTTCTCAGATCAGGAAATATTGTTTTATTTGTAATATTAAATTTATTTTGTATTTAACATTGCAAAATGATTTTAATAACAGTTGGTTTAAAAACTAAAATTTACTTGTAGAATCAAGTGTTGGAGAAATTTTCAAATGCTGTCAGAAGTCAACTAAATAAGGTTGATCGTTTGAAAGTTGTGGCCATAGTTACGATTGAAATCCACGCAAGGGATGTCATCGACAAAATGTACAAGACTAGTACGTATATTTCAAAGCACCAATAAGTATATGTATGTTTTACACCTAGAATATAATTGTATGAAAAATATTTGTACTAATGAACATTATGAATCTCTTTTTGATATTTTTTGGGTGGTTTGTACATATGTGGATGTGTGTGTGTCTAAAATGTTGTAAACATGCTAAAAATCTCACCGTTTGATAGATCATAATGAATATAAACTTAATGAATCTTCTTGATCTTAAAGAATAGAACTATGCATATGTAGTTCTTGGTGTAGAATAAACCCTCTTATTTCTGGAAAATATAACACCATGGGAAAGTTATTTTATCGAACTTTATGTGAAAAAGTTTAATTTTGCTTTCCCGATTTTCTGTTCACTCTAGGAACTTGCTAATTTGTATTTAGGAGTCAATTTGTTTTTAGTTGTATTTTAGTTATTAAATTTTTCATAAGGTAAATATTGCATGAAAAAAAATCATGAATTTGGGTTATTGCTAGGAACAGTATTAAAAGGACAATTGTTAAGTTCCTCCGGTAGTGAGTTATCATATTTGTGGACCATAATCTTACTGGCCTCAGAGCTGAATTAAGTAATTTATTTAGATTAAAGAGAATAATATAGAAATAACACCAATTGAAATTGATCAAAATTACAGATAATTAATTTAAAAAAATACAAATTCACTTTATTTAAAATAGAATGAACTTTAAGAAAAAAATTAAATTCCAAATGAAATTAATCTTTGTAATATTTTATTTATATATTTTTGTGCTATTTTTGAAATGATTAAAAAAATTGGTAATTTGATTTACTACTTGAACTCTGTTGCATCTAATTTTGTACAAAATTAGAAATAAAAAATGCTATTTTCCAGAAACAAATGATATTTTTCATTATTTAGAGATTTGATAAATAATATGTAGATATCAGTTATTGGTTCAAATCTAACATGTGTTTTTAGTCTGATTTTATTATTGGTATTTTTTATTGATAAACCAAATGAATTCAGATGTTACTTGTTACTCTTTAGTATAAAATCGTAATCATTTTATAGAACCATTCACTCACTCACTCATTGCCGCTGACGTTGCTTTTAATTACTCACTCCTGGCATTAGTAATGGGAATGCCTTTCTCGGCCTGGGCTGTATGTGAATTCGACTTGGCTTCTATATACGTCACTTTTAATAAAAAGGGCGTCAGTCCCTTTTAATAAAACTTTGCAGAATCTTTTAGTTGATTGGTATAAAGTCCGTAAAGACGGGAAATCTTTGAGGTACTCATATCAATTAGGTTTCACACGAGTACTGTTGTCAATAAACAGGCTCAACTCTTAATTGATGTGACTAAAATTTTCAGACTGCTTGGATGTGAACAGTTTCGAGTGGTTGGCTCAGCTACGCTTTTACTGGGACAAGGACATAGATGACTGCATCATTAGACAGACCAATACCCACTTCGCATATGGGTATGAGTACTTGGGGAATTCAGGCAGACTTGTAATTACGCCTTTGACGGACAGGTAAGTCAAACTTACATTCTAACGAAGACTATCGCAGATAAAAAGCCAATTCACTATCATACTTCAACATCTGACATCTTCAGATTTATCGTATGTTTCCCCGGTTGAAACTGAATTCACAGAAAGAAAGCAAATAAAAGTGTCCAGAAACTCACTATTATATTTCAACTACGTCATCATCAAAAGTAAGTCGCCGAATATCTTCGGAGATACTTACTTCTTTCTCTCTTTCTCTCTCTATATGATGAAGATAGAACCCGTGGTTATACCAAATGTGTTCCGTACATATATCCAGGTATGCATTCGGTTGATATAGGTTCTAAAATCCTCTCATTTTTACATTTGTTAATTATCTTGTTGTCCATTTTGAGTTGGTTAGTAGGGTTTCGAGTTATCTTTTTAATTTTTGTTGAGTCGTTTAACAGATGGTCAAGTGAATAAGTCAACACTTCTTAAGATCTTGTTATCTTGGATTTGGGGTCTCAGTATCGTCCTGTTCAAGTTTATGAAGGAAGTTGTACAAATCATGTAGTTCAATTTTCTTACAATGGGAGTCAAACTTACCTAGGGGTTTGTGGTGGCACTTGATACCTATAGAAAGTAATTCTTCTGTTTTTATGTTAGTAAGTGGCTGGAGGTATTAATATATTTAGTCAACTTTTCTACTAAATGGATCTTCCCTCTCTATAGGCTATTCAACTTTTTAGAAATTCATAATGAAGTGATTTTTCATTACTCCTACAAACTTCATCTATGAGAGTCGATAAATCTTCTTTAGACTTAGGATCGTCCAAGCTATTAGACATTTTATCAGCTAATATTTCTAAAGTTTTCTTTCTTTGTTCATTCTTTTCTTTTCTAGGATAACTGTATTTTCAAAATCAAACTTGCGATGTTCGCTTAAATCAAGAAATACAGGAGCAGTTGGATTCCTTTATCTGTTCTCATTGAATAACTCTGTTGATATACTCGGCTTAGTGATGAACTATATATTTTTTGTTTGGTGAGGGAACATGGAAGGTTCTTAACTAACAAACTGAAACTGATTTGTCTTATTCAAATGCTGATTATAAATAATTAAAATTTCGTATTTTGCATTGTCACATTCATTATATTTTTTTATAATAAAAAATGTGATTATTAGTGGAGGAAACATTTAAATAAATAAATATAAATTTACCTTAAACCTTAAATTAAATTTACTGTTTTTTTTTTCTCAGATGCTATATAACCCTGACGACAGCTCTTCATCTTTTCCGAGGAGGAAGCCCTAAAGGACCTGCAGGCACAGGGAAGACAGAGACGGTCAAGGACTTGGGCAAAGCTCTGGGGTACTATGTCATTGTCATCAACTGTTCAGAGGGCCTTGATTACAAGAGTATGGGCAAAATGTTTTCAGGTATAAAGTATGCCATCATCAATCTGTATGTAGGATGTTTTATAAGTTTAACATAATTACACAAGTGCTGTTAAAACTTCTTAATTAGAAGATTTATTAATGAATGGGGGCATCCTTATTTAACTGTATATTACAAAGATGTCCTTTATTCGTTTTTAAACATTTTAAATAAACAACTTATGTTTTTCATAAGCACAGACCATAAATTCGAATATACACTAATTTCACTCTTAAATTTCCTCTTTATAAAAGTTTGAAATTTAAAATTTGAATAATTTCCAAAACTTGCAGTATTCAATATTTGATGACATATTCAAACTTATCCTGCATCCATCTTGAGAGTAAAGCAACACTCAGAGATGTTAAACCATAAAAGGTTTTTTTATGGTTTAAAAGATATTTTTTGTATCTTTTAAAAAGTACATCGGTATCGGTATCGTCATCATAATAAATTAGTAGCAATAGACGAAAAGATAGGAATTATTTTTCATTTATATAATACATTTTTGGACATCTAAAACTAAACTAGTGCATTCAGGCTTTACAATACCGTATTCAGGACTGGAGTGGTAAGCCCATATTGTCAAAACAGTTTCTGCTTAATAATTATTATCATTATTTATTTATCTCTATTTTTATAGCATTGTTTCTTAGATTAGTTTTAGTCATAAAAAAATCAATGTAAAAGTAATTGATTTTACATTACTTTTAATTAATGTAAAATCAAAAGATTATATATTCTTTTATATATATGAGTATATATAACACTTTTATTTATTTAACAATTTAATATAAAAATATAAAATATTTTTCCTTTTAATCTTTTATATACAACATTTCTGGCCACGAAGTGCTGTTCACAATGAAATGTCACCGCATGGCGCATTTGATGTGAAAGCATTGATAAATTGTACAGCTATAGAAGTATCAATGATGATTATGAATTAAGTTGTGAAATATTTTGGAAAACAATTCATTGCAAGGATAATAAATAACGGATGAAGTGTGTAATGTTTAGGGTTCTCGCAAACTGGGGCTTGGGGTTGCTTTGATGAATTCAACAGAATCAACATAGAAGTTCTCTCCGTGGTGGCGCAGCAGATCCTGTCCATCCTGTCGGCACTGATGGAGGGCAAGAGGGAATTCTTCTTTGAGGGCTATCTCATTAACCTTGTTCCAACATGTGGTATTTTTATTACTATGAACCCAGGTATCTAACATCAGTTAATTACTCAAATGTATTAACTATTTGTTTTAACATGTTTAAAATAGGGATAAAATCTTATTTTAATATCAATTTAGTTGCTAACTCCGATTTTCTCTAAGCCTATGTCAACTCTGTGACATACTTTACATTTTACTATTTATCAGTGAATGGGGTAAGTAACTTCATAGTAAACCTAATACAACTGTAACGTCAGATAAATTTTTGCTAAACTAAAGTACCAATATTTTTTTTTCATAAGTATTTCAGTAGTGTATTTGTACTAAGTAAGGTATAGTGATCATGAGAAACATCTATGATTTTTTCAAATTGTTGAAAAAATTAAGCAAAGAACTAAAGAATAATTAGTGTAAGTATTGGAAATCAATAAGTTATATTGTGAAAACATGAATCCATCTTCACAAAATTAATCGTTCACTTAGAAGCTATTACTCCTATTGTGATTAATTGTGAGTGACTTTCTGGATACTTTAAACTATGAAGGTTTTTGACATGCAAGGATATTCACATTATCTCGTTATTAGAAGAAGAGGAATACTTGACCGTACTGCCTTTGATATTATGAAGCATACTCTAATAACTTTTAACTTGTTGAAAGATTGGTAAAGGTTAATGGTCTGTATATAATTCTACCTCAAACGGTGGATTATACCTTTCTCAAAGAGAGGAAAAGTAGGATTGAGAATGGTTTCATTAAAAATATTAATCTAGATCTATCAAAGATATGGACTGGAGGTCTCTTTAGAAGGAATATAAAATTGGAAAAGTGAAGTTAAAAGCTGAAGTTAAATTTAGAAACGTCAATGGAATGCTCAATACAACAGACATGACCTCGGGGTGTGAAGGAGTGCAATAAGATTCAAGCTCTCAGTTTAATAATACTATCATGTCTGATTGATTATTTCAAGTTTCTTATAACTGATAGAATGATTATTGCACATTTAAACAAATATCATCCTTATTAACTTAAATTTGATATTACATCTACACAATAGCCACATTAACATAATATAAAAAAAAAATTGATTGATTGTCAACAAACTTGATACCTATTATGTTTACTGTAAAGTTGAATGTGGTACTACTCCAGATATACTTAGAGAGTATTTAAATTTCGAGTCGTTTATTTGTTTCACAATGCCTAGCTTACAGGATTTCACCATCAGTCCTGTTTTTGAGCTGAATGTGTTACTAATTTGTTTGACTTTCATTTTTAATTATGGATGAATACATTTTCAGGCTGATGCTACATGGAAGCCCTGAATTGCCTTACTCATTTGTTACTATACGTATCTCCGAGAGGCGTCATGAAGATTTCCATATTTATTATTAAAATGTATAAGCTTTTTCTACTAGTCTACTGCGTCATGCATCTTTACTTCCTTGTACCTAGACACCCACTGAGAGGAACTTGTCTTACTGGTTATAATATTAACTTTCAACCCATCAGTATACAATACAAAAGCATCTTTCTTGAAATTAGGAAACTTCCAGTCGAAGAGAGCAGTTGTAATCATTTGACGGCCTTGTAAAATGTTCTATGCGGAGTTATGTATCTGGCAACATTTCAATTGAACTATTAATATAATGATCTATATTCGATGAATATTCGAACATCTAATCTTCAGTCCTCGTAGCTCGCACGCTTCCGTTAGAGGACCACACATAACTCCATTTTCAAGTCATAGACCATGTTTTTGACATAACAGTTCAAACAATTTCCACAGTAATGCGGTATACGTCAGCTAATTGTAATTCTACACCTTATAATTTGGTTTTTAGCCTAAGAAAGGTGTAAAAAAAATGACTTTTTAATACTATTTGTACTCAGTAAATATTCTTTAATTTTGCAAATGTTTTGTCTGCTAAAATATGATAGTTTTACAGTATTTGCTTACTTTTCTTTTATAATTTAACTGTTGAGTAATGCCCAAATGTTATTCCTTGTTAGGTTATGCTGGAAGAACAGAACTTCCCGACAACCTGAAGTCCATGTTTAGACCGATTTCAATGATGGTTCCTGACTGTATGCTGATTGCAGAAATAACTTTGTTTGGGGAGGGCTTCAGAAACACCCGAGTGCTGGCTAGAAAAGTAATTCCTACTTCAAATAATTGTCGAATTTTATATAACATAATTGATTTCTTAAAAATATTGCAATAGCTTCTTAAATTGCTTCTATTAAAATGCCTGGAGTCATATTAATCTGCTATGTGAATAACTGTATTTTTTGGAACATTTTTAGTACTATTTTTTCTTGTATAGATCTACTAATACTTAGACTTAAAATTTATGGTTTAATAATATAGCAATATACATTTGGTGAGCAATATACTAATTAGTGATAATCAGTGAAATTGTTTTTTTCGGGCTTTATGAGGAAAGTTTCCACATAAACAAATTTTAAATGAAAAATATCCCATTTCGAACATCAAGTGTTTTCTTGAGAAAGTGTTTTCTCAAGCAAGGATTGAGTGAACTTCTCAAATTTATCTTCTTCATCTTAATCAACATCTTTGAGTTTTTTTTAAAACCTTTTTCATAGGCAGAAGTATGTCACGTGTTCATTCAGACTACAGTTGTTGTTAAAATCCACATACTATTTTTCTTTGTAAAATAATTTGTAATGTAATACTTAGTTTTTCTGTTTCAAAATTTATACTTCTGCCCATCAAAAAGGTTTTAGATAAAGACCGAAACGTTGGCAATGAGAGTTTAATTTGAACCTGAGAACTGACCGAGTCCTGATAAACTATATTTTTGTATATATATATATACAATGCTTTTTCTGAATAGTTCTATTGGGTTTATTAAAATACGTCAATATAAATAAAGAATTAAAACGTCATTTTGATAATTTCATAACGTATGTCTTTATTGTTGGTAAGAGTTGAATAATATATTCAATAAACTTAATTTAAATTAAAGCTGTTTATCAAACCTTTTTGTGAACCAAGGGTAAGAGGTGGAGAACCTGCTCTATGAAATAACTACTCTACTTAACTACAATCTATTTTTATGTACCACTAGATCTACAAATAATGTATATTTAGAAATGTTAATAACTTTGGGTTTATAATTTAAATATTGGTTTACACGAATCTTGTGGGCACCCATGGGTGGCATTCCGTAATATCATTCTATTGCAGAGCTCTAATTTGGTGTGAAAGAACGGCTTCTGCATGTATTCTTATTACTTGTTCGAATTAACTTTATTCCAATAAAACTTTGGATTATGGATGAAGAAGATACAAACATATGGGCGGTGGTTTAGTTTTACATCGAAATCCTTAAGTTCCTGAATCATAACTTAAGGCCCTTCCAACCCTCGTTTCATCAATAGTAATCTGTTATGAAGTTTTGTTAACTCTCAATAATAAATATAAAGAATGTCTTATTATGGCAGTAAAAAAAGGTGTTAATTTTAGTTCCCTACGACTCATTAGTTTGTATGCATCACTGGGAGAAGCATTTACAGTCAATAAGCCTTTGTGTTTCAGGCAGACACACTGTTCAGTCTGTGCAAACAACAGCTAAGCAAGCAAGACCATTACGACTTTGGTCTGAGAGGTATGGTGTCTCTGTTGAGATATGCAGGCAAAAAGAGGAGACAGCACGCGGACCTGACTGATGACGAGGTAACACCCTTTGTGCATACATTGAATGCTTTTGGTTCACTTAGATTACTCCTCGGTCCTCAGGATACTTGCTTCTATAAGGGTGTGGTGCACTATCTACAGACAAGTATTAGTGCAATGATGTGGTGTTTTTTAAAGAGGCTCATTGCAAAAGGACGTCTACCTCATTAGTGTTGAACATTCATCAGATTTTTCAACTCTCTAAGTTCTTGGTAGAAGTTAAAGAAGGAGAAAAGTTCTGCATTGTTGACCTGGTGGTGGTATCTGCGACATGTTTCAACCATTCTCTGGTTGAACTGGGTGACACTGTGAAATAATCTTATTTCACAGAGGGACTGTGCAACCTCTATACCTATTGGAGGAATAACGGAGGCTTCGCTAGGCAGTGCGTAACTGGGACCGCACGCATGGACCTTGGAGGTCCAATTAAATACCTTCAAGTATTAATAAACTTACAATTTAGTGAATACAATTAATAATTGTATTATAATAGTACAATAAATAAAATATACTATATTTATTTGTGACTTCATATGTCACAAATATGAAGTATGTGACATATTTTCTGCCTTAAATGAATAAATTTTATTTTTTTGAAGTTTTGATGTCAATTTTTTTAATTTACTTGAATTTGTGAAAGCAATTACATATATAATTAATTCTATGGAAAAACATCGAAATTCAAAAGAAACTGTGAATCAGTTAATACATTCTTCTTTATATCAGTTGCCTACTTTCTTACCCACGGCACATACATAAATCATTAGTTGTGCAATCCGTAATTGTGTGGTATTTACTTATTCTGAGGTAAAATGGATAAACCAACAAAAGTCTCCACACAAATGAAGTTTTATTCAACGCCTTTCGAACACTTTGTGTTCATCATCAGGAAGACACCAAGGATGTGATACTGACGGGTTGGTTAAACAGTTGTTTTCACTTGACCAACCCGTCAGTACCACATCCTTGGTGTCTTCCTGATGATGAACACAAAGTGTTCGAAAGGCGTTGAATAAAACTTCATTTCTGTGAAGACTTTTGTTGGTTTATCCATTTTACCTCAGAATGACATACATAAATAATTATAATATACAAAATAAGGTAACGAAATATTAAATATTTTGAAGAGATAATGTTTTTGGATACATTAGGGGAGAGGGATGTATAAAATATTGAAATTCTTATTAAAGACACTTTAGCTTTGCTAGTGTCTTAGTTTGTTTTATTTTTTAATCTTTGAATCAGTTCTTTGTTGCCTTTTAGGTGCTGTTATTGGCAATGAAAGACATGAATATAGCCAAACTGACCTCTGATGATCTCCCTCTGTTCAATGGAATTACTAAAGATCTCTTTCCTGGTATTGAGCTTCCTCCAATAGATTACGAAGTCATGTATAAGGTTATGAGAGAGGTCATGAAGGATGAGAACTTACAGGTATTTTAAATTAATTTTTATTTCAACAAAAATATGACAAAGCAAACAATTGCAAACACTTACCACTCCAAACATATAGATATTCAGAAACATGTGCTGTCTTTATATTGTAAATTTTATATTCTCACTTAGCGCGTTCGAAATTGATCACCTTCCAATTCTAAATGGACATGTCCCGAAAATAATTTACTAGATAATAGGTCCTGTATGTTTCTCAAATGTATTTTATCTTTGGAGTTGTGAGTGAGGATAATAGGAGAAGGTAATAAATGAAAAGTTTCCCACTTGTAGACAATTCCTTAATCCTAATTCTAACGTAGTGCAATCAGTTATTATGTGGTATTTACTCATTGTAGGGTAAAAAGCTAATGAAATGGTCTCCACATATAAAAATTTAATCATATAAACAACGCGTTTCAAACACGTAGTGTTCTTCCTCAGGCATTAACTAAGAAATACACTGTATTTTTTAGTTAATGCCTGAGGAAGAGCACTACGTGTTCGAAACACGTTTATACGATTAAATTTGTATATGTGGGGACCATTTCATTAGCTTTTATCCTACAATTCCTTAATCTTTATGTCAAGTTTGTTAATGTAACAACAATATTTCTCTTAAGGATTCATAAATAATTGAAGAGTGATATATGGTATTCCATCAACATTATATGACAGCTGATTCAAAGCTCAGTTATAACCTGTTAATAAAACTACAAAAATGACAACTACATTATCGAATACAGTACAGATAATAAAAAAGTATTACTTTATTTCCTTATTGTTTTATAACAGATTCAATAATATATCGACCGTTTGATAGAATAGGTGTGTTCTCTAATCGGGGTTCGGTCAATTTTCCAGGATAAAAAATCAAACTCTCGTTGCCAACGTTTCGGTTTTATTTAAAACCTTTACATAGGCTGAAGTAAGAATTTTTTAACTAAGAAAATGAAATTTACATTGTTGTTCCTTTAAATAATGTAAATTTCATTTTCTTAGTTAAAAAATTCTTACTTCAGCCTATGTAAAGGTTTTAAATAAAACCGAAACGTTGGCAACGAGAGTTTGATTTTTTATCCTGGAAAATTGACCGAACCCCGATTAGAGAACACACTTATTGTTTTACTTACTGTCAAAACGACATTTTTTCCTTTCCCTGCTTTTATATTATTTATAATCACTGTCTTAGAGAATTTTAATTGTAGTAAGAAATTTGTTTCACTAATAAGGCTGTAAGTTAAAATCTACTCTAATCTAAAGCAATCGGTCCTGTGTCATGATAGGTTTTTGACATGGAGCCGATAACTCCATGGCGTGCTTCAAGAAGAGTAACAGACAAATGAGTCCTGCGTGTTACAAATATAAACATACTCAAAGAAATTATTTTTTTATTTTGTCTTACATTTTAGAGGTTTTTTTTTGTTAATCTTTATGTTCCATCTTCTATAGTTTATATTTTCATATAGCTACGTTTAAGATTTTTGTAAAAAAATTCTAAGTGTTATTGTATTCTCTCATTTTGTAGATCCCTTTCCACTCTACAGTAACATTATCTCAGTTTCTCGCCGATCCTGTGTACAAGGAAAGAATAACCTGCAGTGTCCAAGTAATGTCGAAACTATGGGTAAGAAATGACCCTCCTTACGCTGCCAAGCTGCAGAGAGGCATTTCTTACGGCGTTTCACGCATACACGAGACACATCATACTCTCAACCGACTAGAGTATAGCACTGCAATTGAGAGTTCTTACCATCCACCTGCCTTGTAAAATACCTGTAGTAACGCAAAAACTATGTTGCTACTGGCCAACTTAGCGCACAGCTTTATTGACGAGAGTCATTTCTTTCCATCGACCCTATTTGATGCAAGAATTATTTATCTGCCGACTCTACTTGGCACTTGCTCTTGTTGGCTTGAGATTGAGACCCGATTGCCGTGTAGCCTTTTTGGTAAAAGAGATTTTTTATATTAACCCAACTTGGCGAATACTTTTATTAATATGAGATCTGTCATATAATATACCTATGTTTGGTGAATTTTCCCCCTAAAATAGCTTAAAACTTAATGTATTTTAAAGTTTAATATATGTTTAAGTTTACATATAATCATTAAGTTGACAGATCATAAGGAAAAATTACAGTAAAATTATTCATTTTTGACTTGAGTGTATAAAAGGAAGTAATTTCTTTCAATGTGCTATATTTGTCGTAAACTGTTTAATTCATTCTATTTTTATAACCACTCCTTTTTAAGGCTATTCCAATCGCTATGAAGAAAGTTATCCAGCTGTACGAGACGAAAGGGTCACGACACTCCGTGATGATCGTAGGAGCTTCTGGAGCCGCCAAGTCTGTGACGTGGAAAGTGCTCAAGGCTACACTGACCCAACTTAAAAATGAGGGAACTCCTGGTTTTGAGTCAGTCCAGGTACAATACTAAGTATCATGTTGCATTAGCTATGCTTATCCATAGAATAACATTCACGGACTATTGATTATTTTCGTAATATTTATTGTAATTTATAAACTGCAATAATTGCAAAGTCTTACCGGCATGAAAAATATTGTACTGCTCTAAGAGGGAGCATGAGATAACCAAAAGTTACCCGTGAAAACTAATGAACATTTCAGAATATTAGTGTGTTCATTGTAACAATGTTGATTCTTACATATTACAGTGATGTGTAGTTTCAAATAAGCTACAATAAAATGATTTGTTCTTTATGAAGCATTTCTGTTTGTCCTTTATGAAACACCTCTATTCTTTTCTTAAACTGTCCCCTTCAGTGAGTGTTTGCGTGCAAGGCTCTTAGTACTGGGTGTTTGGAGTTTCAATCTTAGTCGTAATAACCACAGATTATTTAGGAGAATATGAAAATTCTTGTGCTCTCCGTCTCTTGGAGATGATGCAAAGCTGGTGGTTCCAAATACGTATGTCTACATTTAGACCACCGTATGTGAATATTTAGCTATTAATATAATAATTAATTTATGGTATATCACTATAAATTATCCATTTTTTGTTGTAACTATGCGCCATTATTTTTAGTTTTAAGTTATTATTATAGCTTATACTTATATTAGTTCATTGTAATATTTTAATACTCAAACTTAACGGATTTTAAATGTATACACTATTTTTTATAAATAATATGTAACGTAATTAGAATATTCATAATATTTACCAAGTGAGGAACGCTTTTTGAGGGACTAACTCGTAGGCTCTTTCCAAATTTTACTTGTTGAGCTCAGACCCCTAATAAATGATTTTTTTCATTCATTTCGTATGCATTCCAGTTGCAGTCAAGAATTTATTCATTATTTTTAATAAATTTATTTTTATATTTGGATAATTGTATATTTATAATGAGGTAAATACACACATAAGAAATTTTGTTCGCAACTTTGAAATTTTGAAGTAATAATTACGAAGTTCCGCTTAAATTGATTGTCGACATTAAGTAAATACGACTGTCCAACAATCCTACAGTCTCTATGCTAAAAACATTCGGAAGTTGTATTTGTTATGAAATGTATGTCTTGTGAATTGATATTTATTAATTTCCCTCTTAGGAGTATGCTATGAATCCTAAAGCAGTTAACCTGGGAGAACTGTATGGAGAGTACAATCTAGCTACAAACGAATGGGCTGATGGAATCCTCTCCAATATAATGAGAAGAACCTGTGCAGGTTTGTTATGTTAAATGCAACTTTATACATTTAAATATCAGTTGAACGTTAGGGTTTCTATAGGTTATCCAGATAATGTGGTAACAAAAATAGTAATTAATTTAATTCAAATTGATGGATTTCTTATAGGTGACACTTGTATAGAACTGTATTTTAGAAAAATAAATATTAATAGGTAGGCAATTAAATATACAATGATTTGAAATCTTTAAATATCTCATATTAACTCACTTAATGATGGGATTAGTTACGTTAATTAGTTTCATAATTAATGAAAGTGAAGATATGTCGTCATATCTCACTTTATATCACTGTTTCTTATTTCTTTCCCTCCCCTTGTGCGGTGGCAAAACGCTGATTGGTCTAATTAAATGGGTGTTTTTTACTTGGTAACACTATGGCTGAAAACACGTCAGATTTTCTAGATTTGGTAAACCCTTACCATCGTAAACTAATGTTGACCTCATAGGTGAACTGCTATCGAAATGAACATAAAATCCTAGGCCTTTGGAGTACCTACATATGTCCTTTATAAGGAGGTCTCAATTTTCCATTAAGCGAAATACAATATGCTCATTATTTTGGTGCAATCTGAAGAGGCACAACTCAGGCGATTATAAAAATATATTTATCTATATACGTTTACCAAAACGGCTATATAACTGAGTATATAACAAGTTGAAAATAACTCATTCATGTAAAAAAAAGTCTGATTATAACCAATGTTTGTATTACTGCTGTTTTTCATCAGATGGTTGAAATAAAAGTAAACTGCATAGTAAAAGCAGCTTAACATCAAGAATTTTTTCATCACTATAGATATGACAAACAGACGGTTGTTGATATTAATGTAACTATTTTTTCGTTGAATTTTCAAGAAATTTTGTTTTATTTCTCATAATGTAGGATAGGTTGTTCATCACGTGGTAGTTTTGCCAGCTTCTTCTACTTTGTACTGCAGGTTGCACCAAAGTAGTTGTAGTCACAATTAAACTGGATTCATGGAAAATCTTCTAAACTTACCTTGGTGTTTGAAATAATCTATTCAATAACAGTAATTCTCGTTTTTGCCAACCAATGCACAGCAAACGCCTGTAAGGTTGGCGTTTTATGTGACAAGCTTTGCTGGTAAAGCAATTATAGCCAAAGATATTGTAAAAAAAATTCTCTTGACATATCTTTTAACTATTTATCGTAAGAGTTTTTTTATAGTCTACTGTAGTTAAAGTTTGTTTTAATGTATTATTTCCTGTCAGATGAATCATCCACTGAAAAGTGGATTCTGTTTGATGGACCAGTCGATGCGGTTTGGATAGAAAATATGAACAGTGTAATGGATGACAACAAAGTGCTGACTCTGATCAACAGTGAGAGAATCACCATGCCGGAACAGGTCATGAATGAATGATTTTATATAAAACACTTCCTAAGGTCGCTCTTGCCTCTTTCTTTCTTCAACATTCTCAGGTATAGTTTAGACAGATGTGGCATCCGTATAATTGAGTAGCAGTTGTTCGAAGGCATGATCGAGAGTTTATGCTTTGTCTCTAGATGATGTTAGAGCAATTTTATTCGAAAAGTGTCTTGCAAAAGCCTCAAAAATGCAAAAACCTGGTGAGTTCAACACCAGTTAAATAAAGGTTAATGAGAGTCTATGAGTGTATAACCCTCATAGATACTATACCCATCAATACAGTAAACAATAATTTTATTTATACAGTTGGCTTCTGTTTAGGTCATGATCGGACACATCATCTGAAGAGACTTAAAATATGACCTTTACTACAGGGATGAAAGGGAGAGGCGTTCGTCTGGAATAAAAAAATTAGGCGTGTTATTGTCAAGTGGTGTTGTCCTTTTGTGGTTACTCCTTGCCCAAGGATGAGTACTCATTGCTAATTGAGGGAAGGTTATAGGAGGCAGCCGTCCCTGCTGCAGTACCTACCTGGGATACTACTGCAGGAACGGCTTTCAGGGTACAGCTCAAGAATCTTTGCTTCTAACAATAGGTAAAAAAAGTTTATCGGAACATTTTTGGGAATTTTTGTCACACATACCCACTTATGGCCGGATAAAGTTGTCGATATCGGATGGCCAAAACCGTTGATAGATTTAAATTTTTTTTTTTTTGAACAATGACTAAAAATGGTGTAAATAGTGTGAAAGGTAAATGTGAAAAAATGGCAATGAAATTATTATATTTCTCATTATTTGCGATTTACTTGACAGTTTTTTGAGCAATGTTTCGTAACAAAGAATCTGAAGAAAGTGAAATATGTTGTATTTGTCATTTTATGACCTTTCTGTGACATCAAGAGTAACCGTGAGCAATGAATGACAAATATAATAAGAGCAATCGTAAGATATCAAATGACACAAATTACAAATTAAATATTGCCTGAATTGTAATAGAAAACGAAATCGGTATTTTTGGGACAAAATAATAAGTAGCAGCAATAGTGACATTTGGCATGTATACAGGTCTCGTTGCTGTTCGAGGTGGAGGACCTCGTGGTCGCATCCCCGGCCACGGTTTCGCGCTGTGGCATGGTATTCAATGACTATAAAGACTTTGGTTGGAGGCCTTACGTTAACTCTTGGCTCGACAAATGTAAAAATATTAGATACCGAAATTGTGTAAGTATAATAAATTTATTTCTTTCAAAATAGAATCATTATTAGATTTAATTTTTTTCAATGTAATATTACTTTCGAAAAAACGGATTTCATATCTGTACTAAGGCTATACTATTCAGTAAATTGAATATGAATTATCAAAGAAAGAAAGCACTATTGATTCATCGATATATCATACGAAGGGGAAGTCAAGTATTTTGGACTACAATGCAACATTGCTATTTTGTTACAATTCATGATGTATTTTTTTAAGTTGATACCCTTCTAATATCTGTTTTTTCTATGAAAAGCAAACTTGTACGTATTAAAAAAAAGTATCATATGATTCAATTCTTTTTTTTTTTTCATAATAATGTTGAAAAATAAAAGGATCTATAAGAATTTAAAATAATATATTAAAGTAGTTTAAGAAAATAAAATCCTTTTTATATTTTAATTAATCTTCTTAATTTAAATAAATTTAAAATTTACATCAGTAAAAACGGGAACGAACTATCCAGAGATAACGGGAACTGCCTTAGAGAAAAAGAATTAAGGTAATTAGTTGAAATAAAAAATAACTTAATCTAGTTGTCGATTTACAAAAATGCGTTTATGTATAAATTATAATATATTTTCATCTATTTTTCTTTGTAACTTAAATGTCATTGTTTTTGTGTCTATAATATTTTGAAATGTGTTTCTTTAATACTTGGAGAATAACTTGAAATATAAAGTAGTACACTGCATTTACACATGCACTACAACAAGCATACACTTATGCACAAACAAAACACACATATAAATTACAAATAATAGTAAATAGCTGTATTTCTTTAAATAAAGAACTAGAGGTACACATACACCCATACATGTTAAATTATGTAAGCTTTTGCAATACAATAATACAGAGAAATCGGTTTCAGATGGAATCGCACTTTGACAGGTATCTGCAGAATGTATTAGACTTCAAGCGTCTCAACTGCGTCGAGCTGATAGCAGTGCCTGAGCTGTGTCAGGTGATATCGCTGTGCAAGCTACTCGCCTGCGTGGGCACGCCCGAGAAGTGTCAGCCGGCAGGCGCTGTCAGGGACTACGAAGAGTCCTACTTATACTTAACCAAACTCTGGTTTCTATTCTGGTCAGTCTTTCAATGATTCTTATTAATTAAATGCATTATTTTTCTATCATGATCTGCAAGCTAAATTAATACATATCCATGATATTAAAGAAAAGAAGGCTGTATAACTACTTTTTTCTTCTTGGAAAAAATCAAATCGGAAAGCCAAAAAATTGAGAGTTCATTTGAGTCTTCTCCTTTTATTTTTTTCCTTCTCTATGTGAATTAAGTCTACATTATATTTCAGAAAGTTTGTGTTTATGACTCCTTCTATGTACGACCACAATTTTCATTCAAACTTTATTAAATATGGCCAATCAACTGTTACGAAAGGAATCTTAAGATAATTAGAAAATTCTTTTTCTAGATATAATTAATGAATTTTCATTTTTCCATATTATCATTTATCTGCAAAATAGGTTCTTATTTTGCCTAATATTTATTTCTTTCAGAAACTTTATTCTCAGAGAGAACATTTCGATATTAGTTATTTGAGCTTCATGTAGACCTGTTTCTTTGTTTCAGTTTAATATGGTCAGTTGGTGCGACCGTTACTGAGGTAGGTCGTGAAAAACTTGATACATTCATGAGAGAAATGGAAGGAGTGTTTCCCATTAAAGACACTGTTTATGAATACTATGTTAACAACAAGATGTCTTGCATGTCCCACTGGGAGGACCTACTGAAAGAAGGCTGGAAGTACAACCCTGAGTGAGTTGAACTACTCACATAGAGTGTTGAAATGACAACATTCAGTATCTTATATTTCTAAAAGTGAAATATTTACTGTTTATTCGAGGATTCTTATTACTATTTACAAAGGTGCTCACGTATTTAGATCATGATCTTGCACCAGGATGGTCTAGTCCAGGGGTTTTCTATCTTTGTTTTTTTGTAGAATAAGCTTATTCTAAGATTAAGAAAGATAATGCTATAAAAATTACTAATGCCTATGAATCTAAAGTAACAGTAATATTAAATAAAAAAGATTACGTCCATAAAATAGAGAATATGTTAAAAGCTGAAAATTTGTATACAAAGTTAATCCTTTGGAAAGGGTCAATAGTTCGTTTAATAAAAGAATTAAAACTATCTTACAAAATCAACCTAAACTTATTACTACATTTTTATCAAAATCCCCTTCATTGCCATATAGGTATGTACGGGTTGATCAAGACGCATAAGGATAATTACCCAATACGTTTGATTGTGAGTTCGGTTGGTTCGGCATCATATGGCTTGTCCAAATGGTTAGTAAGTGTTTTAAGCCCATTAATTGGAAAAATTTCAGGCAGATATATTAAAAACAATGTTGATCTAATTAGAAAATTAAAAACCTTCAACATGAATGAAAATTATAGATTGATTAGTTTTGATGTGAAGTCCCGTCCCTTTTTACCAGTGTACCTGTAACTGATCTTTTAAGTTTATTCCAAGAGGAATTAATTAATTATTCCCTTCTTCTTCTGATCTTTTGAGTTTATTCCAGGAGGAATTAATTAATTATTCTCTTCTCCTTCCATCTACCACTATAATAGAGTTAATGAAGTTATGTGTAGTAGATTCTCATTGCAGTTTGAAAATAATTTTTTAAACAAAAATTTGGGCCAATTTTTGTTTTTGGGCTAATTAATTAATTAATAATTTTTATATACAAAAATTTGGGCTTGCGATGGGTAACTGCTAATCCCCCCTCCTAAGTAATTTATACATGGAATTTTTTGAAACTACTATGTTAAGCTCAATTTTGTCTATGCATTTTAAATGCATCTGTCCTAATTTACCGATATACTATGCATCTGTCCTAATTCTATAAATAAAGATGCTTTTCTAATAAAATTCAATTCATTAGTGCCGACAATCCTGTTCACAATGGAAAAAGAAGTAAGTGGTAATTTGCCCTTGTTAGATGTCCTGATCCATAGGTTACCTAAGCAAATCTTTTGCTATTCAAGCCTAATCTCCCTGTATTAAACAAGTAGTCCCTAGTTTAATTATTTTAGAGTTCAATTACTGAGGAAGATCCCTAGACTCAACATATTTGTCTCTTTAAGGGGCTTGTGAAAGATCTCCAATCGTCTCCGTGCCATTGCTCTTGGTATCCTACTCTTATTTCTCCTGATTTTGGTTAAACCAAAAATTTGTGACTGTAAGTGTTTGTCTTTAATTTATCTATATTTCTTTGTGTATATTGTACTATATTTCCGAAATTATGTTTGCTGGCATTCTATAACTTTCTTATTTGTTTGCAATGATTTGATGTTATTTCACTCAAAAAGTTAGCTATCATGTTGCTCTAGAAATAAATAACTTCCTAATTAATGTAGCAGGCTAAACAAACGAAGCATTAAACATTGTAAAAATAATTAGGATTTTCGTTTCCTTAGACCTTTTAATCAAAAGGTTTATATTACATACGAGATTAGAGTCTAAACAATTAAATAAACTCAAAATGTTTATTAAACTTAAAATTTAAAACTTGATAAAAGCCAAAAGTAAGAGTATAGACTTTAGTCTCCAAGTAATAGCTATCTAAGAAAACTCATTTTGCCATTGCATTAACTATAATCAAAAACTCGAATAATCCACGCAAGCATTTTTAGCAATGAATTTTTCTATTATTAGATGGCTAAGGAAGTGAGGTTGAATGTCTATAACCATGTGTATATATGATTAGACAAGATGAGAGGCTATAAAATAAATTAATATCCGACAGTGCATTAACCTAAAAAATATTGTAAGATGTAGAATGAAGTGGAAGAGTGATTGTGATCTTATAACAGAAATGGTAAAGACGGCGTGGTTATAGTAAAACTTTGTTTGTCAGGCTGCCCTTCTACAAAATCATAGTCCCCACAGTGGACACAGTGCGGTATGAATTCCTTACTGCCAATCTACTGAAACAAAAGAACCCTGTGTTGCTAGTGGGTGTCGTGGGGACAGGGAAGACATCGACGGCTGTGTCTGTCCTTGACAGCTTGGACGAAACCAAGTACAGCCTGCTCGTCATCAACATGTCTGCTCAGGTACACCTCACCCACTCCCATCTTACACTTAGTTCTTATATTTTATAAGCTCTTTTTAGAAGACTTCTCAGATCACGGAACCTTTCAAATTGTCATAGAACTTTCGTCATTTTCATGTAAATGATATTCGTTTAAACTATCAGTTAAACTTTGAATAGATATAAATTAACTTCAGAAGCAACTGCTGCAGTACTTCTTACCTCAATGAAATGGTTGAGAATCTAATCTAAGCTTCACTAAACTTGCAACTCACAGCTCTGGTTTTAGTTATTAGTAGCAATGGACAAACACAAATAGTCCTCGTTTAGCCTACCTTGTATAAGAAGACTGTTGTACGTTTGTAAACGTGATAGATATTTTATCAAGTTTATAGCCACTAAAGGAATTACTTATTCAATACTTTACGAAATCTGTATTGGTATTTTCTGTACTGTATCCTATTTCTTAGTGCGTAAAAAACAGTCCTATTTCTTGAGGTAATTATTATTAATGTTAATATCCTTTATTAAAAAAATTACCAGTTAATTCTCTCAGATGGCGCAATAGTGATCAGGTCATAATTTAAACACTACAACTTTTTAAGTGTACTGAAGAACTCTTTATTAATAACCAATAGAGCAATAGACATTCGATAAACATTGGAAAAATTATATCAACATATAATAAAATTCAAGTTAAAACTTATATTTTATAGCTAAAAGTTATAAAATCTTTTCAGAACCAATTTTGAGATAGAGAACCAACAAGGGATGCTAAAAACTATAATTAAAAACAATGGCAAATACAAAGACGCTAAGACAAACTGAAGATAAGTGTGTATATTAGCTCACTTGTCTAGCCAGAAAGTGAGTCTCAAAATTACTCAAATGATAATTTGTGCTTTACTGCAGGTGTCCTTAAAGTATAACATCAAAGATAGATAAGGAACCAATGTTAAAAAATATAAAGAAATTGTTCGCGAAAATGATGAAAGATGATTATCGGTCATGGATCTATCTTATATACCTGAACTTGGACTGTGTGAACTGAGAAAATAAGTATTAATAGACAAGATGGTGAAAGTGTCGTTATTTGACTGGTAAACTTAATGTGTAATACTGCTCCGTTAATCTCGGTAGTCTAAGGTCCTCACCTCATTCCCTGTTCCACTCATTGATAGTCGACTGCGATGATGTACCGTCCTACTGACCGCACAAACTTCACTGATTTTACTTTGAGCCGACTGTGAGGTATTCGAAAGAAGACGTCCCTAAAGGGTCAAAACTATCCCTCTGAGGACTTAGCCATTCGGTAGGCAATCGCCACCTAGAAGAAACTTTTAACACTATTTTCAACTTGGAAATGATTTGCAATTCTGATTTGCAAGTATCTCAATTGTCATAAATATAATTTATTTAGGGTAGCAGTTTTAAAGTATTAACTGCGATGTTTCCTCGTTGCAAGGAGAAAATACTTCTATTATTTCTATATGCATTTTCAATTTTTAAATTCTAAACTACAGTCCAACTTTATTATAATGATTTCATGTACGTCCGAGCAAAGTACAAAACTTTTATTAAATTTCACTTAGTTATTTCATGGACATAGCTTATACCAATAGAATATGTTAGTATTGGATGAACCAGGCATTCCGTTATTTAATTTTCATCAAACTTGGTCTGCTCCTTTTCAGACAACCTCCAATAACATTCAAGATGCCATTGAAAGCAGGGTTGAGAAAAGAACCAAAGGAGTTTATTATCCGATTGGAGGTAATACAATGATTGAATTATGTTATCTACTTCAAGAGTGTAACACTAGAAATTTCAATTCATTATAACTATTATTAATGTGTAATATATTTTACTTCGCTACTAGTACAGTAGTACATTTTTAATCCTTTAACTACATTTAAAGGATGTTTTGCATGCGATGATTTTTTAGTTACTGAAAAGAATAGTGATGATAAAAAGAAAAATATTTTAAATGATGAAGGATAATTGAAATTAAAGGATAAATTAAATATATTCTGGTTGTGTTTGATAATGATGCAATATGATCTGTGATGTATGATGTTACGTGGGAAAAGTGTGATGTGTGATTTGATTTATTATATGGGATATGATAAATGTGATGCTGTTGTGATGTGATTGATTTTTGTGTGACGTGGTGAGTATTGTTAAGTTTGATTTATGATATTTTATGTTAAGTAATGTCTGTTGTGATAATAAGCGATGTGTGAAGAAATGTATTAAGCGATGTATGGGGTGATGATTTGTTATATAAGTAGTGATATGTTGAGTGATGCGTGATGTGATTAGAGGTTTGATGCTGATGTAATGTGTCGTATGTTGAACGACATGATATTTGATGTCTGTGTATTGTAATGAATATGTGAAGTGTGTTTTGTGTGTGACGTGGTGTGTGATTTGATATGTGATGTGTGTGTGTATGATGTGTGTTCGTGTGTTCTGCCTGTGTGTTTAATGTGTCGTGTATTGAACGACATAATATTTCATGTGTTGTGTATTGTAATGGATATGTGAAGTGTGTATTGTGTATGATATGGTGTGTTATATATGTGATGTGATGTGTGATTTGATGTGTGATGTGTGTGTATGATGTGGTGTGTTATATATGTGATGTGATGTGTGATTTGATATGGATGTGTGTATGTATGATGTTTGTTTGTGTGTTCTGCCGGTGTGTGATATTTGATTGTTGTGTATTATAATGGATATGTGAAGTGCGTATTGTGTATGATGTGGTGTGTTATATATGTGATGTGTGATTTGATGTGTGATGTGTGTGTATAATGTGTGTTTAATGTGTCGTGTGTCGGTGGTGAGTGTATACCCAAAGCTTAGTGGCATGTTACGGTCATATGGTATTAAGAATCAAATTCATTTTTCTCAGAAAAATATTAATTTAATAAAGTTAATTTGATTTATTTAATGTTGTTTATATTAATTTTTGTTTATTGAATTTCTTCAATTTATTTACTTAATTTCAAAGATTAGTATTTTTTAAAAGGGTGAACTGAAATTACTTGGACGGAGTGGGGTTTATGATAAAAAGCGTTTCTTTTTACACCAAGCAGCTAATCATTAAAAATAAATCATTTTAAATAAAACTAAAAAAAATAAAAGAAATCCTGTTTACTGTTGGATTTGTTTACATTGACTTCTAAATTCGTTAATAGAATTGAGTGAAATATAAATGTTATTTAAAGGCTTAATAAAGAAATTTGACGATGTTTAAATCAGTTCTTGTGATATGTATGAAGAAGAAAATCCTATAATTATAAAAGTAAACGCCAATCAACATTATTTCATGATGTTTTTTAGAATGATGGTTAGTGAACAAAAGTGTATGTTATCAATCTACAGGGTCCACACTTTATCAAATATTAATGTCAGTTATAAGGTTTTCAGTGCGTTTAAGACTTCAGTTGTTCTTGGGTAATATTGATCATGGGAATGTACTCTTCCTTTTCATTCTTTAAGACAAAGCAGTTACTAATTTTATGTCTCTTCTCCTGTAATTCAATAAATTTAAAAGTTCCTTCTAGGTATTGTTTTAATATGGATATTTCATAACCCTACAACATTAAAGGAGTGTTATTGCAATAAAATGACAAGCATTCTATCTCTAATAACCTGTGAAGTTTTTAGTGAATAAGCATTTTCATAATAGGCAATATACCCATCAGCCAATTAACAATATCAACTCCAAATGTTGGTTTCAAAATAGAAAATTCTTTATACACCTTAAGAAAATCTATCTGGGTTTCTACTTGGATATAGCAGAAGCTCTTGATAACAGGCCTTCAGATCCATTTAATCATCACTAATATATAGATGTATTAATGCATAAACTATAGAACTGATAGCAATGTAACGCAAGAATACTTAGTGTACATGTTGGATCTGCATAACTGAAATGCGACCCCTAAAGACAGTCCTTAGGGAGGTGTGCTATTGATTTCATAGTAGTGACTAGTTATAGAAGATTACTGGGTACTGAAAGTAATGAAGGTTATGATATACAGGGATATGCAAATGACTTAGTGATTAAAAGAACAGGAATGCTTGATGGAACTACCTTTGAGCTTACGAAACATGCTCTCCTGTTGAAAAAAGGGAAAAGGTGAAAGGTCTGGAAATAAATCCAGCTAAAGCGGTCTTTATACCTTCCTCAAGAAGAAAAGTAGACTTTTACTACTTAAATATAAAGTTAATTAAACTTGTAGATTTTTACAAATAACTATGAAAGAATACTAAATAAAACGCTCAGAGGTATGCAACAATCTTTGAGTCTCTTTAGGGAAAGAATATACTGGGAAAGCTATGTAAGAAATACATTGGTCATGACAATATGCAATGTATTGAGGCTGGATCGAAATAAAAATGCCTTAATGGGAGAAAAAACGTTCAAAAATTTAACAGAATGAATATTAATAGCACGGTATATTTTGCCATATAAAATGCCCTATCGTGGAATATTTACGTGCGAGTAAAGAAGTGTTCACAAATAATCAGCCTGATTGGAAGTTACCTGTTTTCAAATAAGTGGCTCCTGTATAGTATACTGACCGGAAAAAATCATTAATAAAATGAGTTAACTCACATTTGATACACGAACATAAAAGAATACAGAGAATGGAGTATTCGACGGGTTGGAAAAGGTTGAAACCAAAAAATCTTCTTTAGCTTGGAGCCTTTTTGAACAATATTCTTTACTCTCTCAATAATAGAACTGATGAATGGATAAAGATGGAACGATATGTCTGGCTCCTTGTTGACTGATTAATGGAGTCTGGTCCTCTATCATTTTTTTGTAAGGTAGTGTCTACATAATCATCCTACTTAAATAAAATAATTTGTATGTTTAAATAATAAAATCATTCATAATACTGATTGTACTATTTCATTGCAGGTAAAATAATGATAACCTTCATGGACGATTTCAACATGCCAAAGAAAGAAGTGTACGGTGCCCAACCTCCTTTAGAGCTTATACGCCAATGGGTTGACTACGGATTTTGGTATAATAGACAAAATCAACAAACTACAGTCATCCGGGTAATGAAATATATTTTAACTTATTCTGTTAGACATTTTGTATACTCATGTCACATTCGCCATATTTTAAAAATTAACTAATAGAAAACTTACGTATACAGTTCTCCATGTATACATATGGTCACATGCTTACACACAACACATAAGCGTGTGTGCTTTACACACTACTTACAATCAGCTCATTGCCATAGATTACATATATGTATGTATAAAGAATGGACACATAAGAGAAAAAAATCACTTCACTAAAATTGATATTTAAAAAATAGTTATTACATGCAGGTAAGAGCAACTGCCAACCTGTTTGTGACAAAGCTAGATCAAAGTTTCGTAGCCACCGTAATCTTCTTTCAATTATTTATTCTGCAATACTGACAATATTTCTTCCATGTGGCTCCATAGTAAACATGAATTAGACATATTGCTTCCTTCCAACTATCTGCTCCTTCATTACCGTCTCCCATCAGGTGGTAGATAAGGTTACCTCTTTCTTTGACGTTATCAGCTGTAACAATGGCTTCTTCTCTGCATCCGTCTTCATAAAACCAGACATGCCTAACAGTATCTTCACTTTCAGATCAATAGCCATCCTTCTCTTGTACAGTAGGATATACGTAGATCCCTCTCAATTCTGCTCCATGAAATTTACGGTAATCTAGTTGATTGGTTACATCACACTAACTACTTGAAAAATAGATTATTTGAATTGGGATCTCTTCTAACTTAATAGTCGAATATTACTTGGTGAAACTAATTTCTGTTGAATCCTAAGTGTGATCGTGCAGATTTCACCTCGTTTATCACTACTTTTTTCCCTGACACTCATAGGTTGGACTCTGTTATTGAAGTGTTTTCTTGTCTTCCTCTTCCTTTTCTACTTCTTCAGTCTACAGTCAACCCATATCCAGTTCGTAACGAAAACCTTCATACCTTGAGTGAATTGTTCCTGTATTTCTCCTAATCCTCTTAATGAGATTGGTGATGTGCTTCAGAGTGGACTTCGTAACTGTCAGACATGCATCGTAATCAATCCTGATTCTTACTGCACTTCTTACGTGAACAATCATACATAGCGATAAATGTCAAGACTTCCTCTATTTCTCCAAATTTTTTCTACGGACTGGACTGTACCCAGTCCAGTAACCTTTTTAATGTGGTTACTTTTTAAACTAAGATCTAATTTATTGTCCCCTTAGTTTTTTTTGAAATAGTGTGTCTTGATTATAATACATGTGTAATGAAGATAACCTTCTTCGAAGAGTGACTTCCCTTGAATTGTCCCTTGTATGTGCTGCGACATCAATTTGATCCCATCCAATTACCCCAGTTTGGGAAATGTTTGATTGTCCCAATCAGAATCCAAGCCGTATACTCTCCTTAAAAGCTAACTAATCTCATAATTAAAAGGAAAATTGATGTTGTATTAAAAAGCATATTTAATAGTGTGTTTTTTATTGGTTTTCTGCGTTGTTCTACAGAGAAGATGAATCCAATTCTTTACAGGATATGCTGTTGATGGCATCAATGGGTCCTCCTGGAGGTGGTAGAACAGAAATATCAAATAGAATGAAGTCAAGATTTTCTGTTATCAATATGACTTTCCCTGCTGAACCTCAAATTTTCAGGATTTACATGAGCTTGCTCACGCAGCATTTAACACCTTTTGATCCATCAGTCAAAGTTATGAGTAAGTTAACTGATTTTTCTAAAATTGTTTACTCCCAAGTTCCATAATTAAACTGAAATTAATCATAGATACTTAATTGATAAAACCGTAAATAATATATAATTTTAAATATTATATAACACGATTCGAATACATGATCTTGAAAATGTGTTTTAGTCAAAGTTGACCACTGATATAATTTCTCAATATATCTATCTCTGTTCCTTTATTGAATTATTATAACCTTATTTGAATTGCTATGTTAGACAGTCAATGTACTTACTTTCAAGTTCTCTGTTAAGTGTACAAGCCTTACGTACATATATACAACACATAAGATTACATGCATGTATATGAGTTCAGAATCAAAGAGGAGTAACACACAGAGTAAAAAACACGCTTACAAACTCAATTTTCGGGCAATCTTGAGGAGAAAAGAAAAAGAGAGACAATCAACGCCCAAACCATATTAAGGAATGAGAAAATAGACTAAGATATTTCAAATGAAACAAAAGCGGTCTTCGTCAGAGTCTATTATATAACAAAAATTCTGTTTTATATAGTTCAATTCTGTAATACTATAAAAATGGTTAAAGCCGACAAATCAAAAGTAAGTTGGGATTTGACCCTGACAAGACCGCTTGTTACGGTTGAAAGATCTTAGTCTTTTCTACATTTCTTATTGTGGTTTGGACGTAGATATATATAAGTATTTATTACTCTTCTGCTAGGTAGATCTGCTCCTTGGCTTAACCTCAATAGTTAATTCTTCTTTTTATTTATTTTAGTATATTAATCTTTCGTTTACTTACTTATTTTTATTTTTAGTTTGTTTTTACGATTTTTTTATAGGTTTTATTTAAATGTTTCCATTCATTTATTATTTTTTTTTGTCATTTACTTTATCTATCCTCCCTATGTAAGTTGATTACACTGTTTGAGTGCTTCTTCAAGAACACTAACCAGTGGTTACCTGCCTTCAGAGCGACTCACATCTATCTTCCTGATGACAAGGCCATCGAAATGTAGTAGTGAGTTTCTGTGATTTCTTTTCTGTTAATTATTTTTGTGAATCTTGTTATCAACTTGTTATCATTGTGAATATGTCCTAAAAAACTTTATTATATTTAGATTATAATAATAATAATATAATTTTATAATATTTATAAACTTCTGACATGCATTGTAACTTGATGGAATCGTGCAACCGGTTTCGAATAGGTTCCATTCGATCATTCTTCCGTTCGAATGTGATCCATTCAATGATACAGCCTGTACAAAAACCAGTCTGACGACACTTCAACAAGTTACGAGGTATTTCGGAAGTTAAAATAAATTATATACATTAACAATATGCATGTACTTATTATTTTAATCCTACTATTTTTTTGCAGGTGAGGGAATCACGAAAATGTCAGTCCAACTTTATAAAGAAGTAGTTGCCAAGATGCTTCCCACACCGGCAAAAATGCATTACTTATTCAATTTAAGAGATATCTCAAAGGTAAATGTTTATTCATGTATTTTCTAAGTTGATTACACAGATTTTTAATATAATGATTTTCACTATCAAGGAATTCAGTAAAGCGCAACCGAACGTGTTCATGTATAAATCTTTTCAGGCCACATGCATGTGAAAATATTTTCTGACATTATTGTGGCAATAATAAATGCTTGAAACTATCATCATTAAATAAATGAAGCTATAATTAAAATTCGATATAACATTAGCAAATTGATGCACTGTTATTCCTGGTGATAGAAAAAAATATTTAATACCATCTATTTATGCTGTATATATAATTTAAGATAAAGCAAAAGATCACAATCACTGGTATTTATAATTTTTTAAAGAAATTACGCATTTTGGGTTCTGGGGAGAGGTAGGATAAAAATGAGAGAACAGACGTTCTATATATACATTATTGTAAATTGTGTAAGCAGTTCTTCTTTGAGACATACATTATTGAAAATAACAGCAAACATAGCTGATATCTGTTTTTTTAAGAATTTCTCAATTTTCCTCTCTCGTTACTTCATATACACAGTATAGCATATTTTCTACAGTTGACATGTTTTAATTGATCACCATTCATCTTCAGGTCATGCATAAATTCTTGGGAGAATTTATTCATGCTCTTAATAAGTTCATAATAAGCTGTTTCTTAATCCTGCAGGGTGAGTGGCCTCGTGGTTTGAGTGTAACCTGGAAAGGCCCTGCATAGGAACTATAAGACAGTCCAGTCTATGCAATTCATTGATTAAATTCCTCGGCTGTATAAAATCAGAACAACATGATATCATCCTCGATCAAAGGAAATCATCTTTAAGTTGTTCTCATGTCTCAGAATTCCCGTTATTAAACCCGGGAACTGCCAACAGTACTTTATGGTTTTTGCTATGCTATAAAACGATACAAATACAACTTCTGCTGAGGTACTGTACAGTAAGTAATTCCGGTTTCCTTCTGAATGTTTCTTTATTCCAAGTAAACCAAAAAATGAGTGTTACTGATTTATAACCCTTCCTGAATTCTGAATCATTAAACATTAAATGATTTTAACTTGTTGCTAGTTAAAACATTAACATTGTGGTTATTAAAACTTTATGGGTTCTTCCAATTGACCCATAATTAACGTAAGTACGTTATACTTACAATGTATATTGTAAGTTATACTTTTACATCCTATTTACGAGGTTAGGAGGTTACCTTAAGTTTAGAGTCAATTGTAATTTAACATATATTCCATTACTGATTATTTGTTTTATGTCAGTAGTCTATTTTCAAAAATAATTACGCATTGAATTGAGTACTTCCTGTTTTTCTGAATTAATCCCACTTTCTAGGTATTTCAAGGACTTTTAAGAAGCAGTACCGATTTCCAAAATACAAAGCAAGCTATGCTGAGGTTATGGGTTCACGAAGCTTTCAGAGTCTTTTCTGATAGACTCATTGATGAAATGTAAGTTTAAAAATAAATGGATTTATTTAATTAACAAATACTTTCAAAACTAATCTTTATTAAAATGAAAATAACGGTCTCCATTAATACTATGTGCTGCTAATGCACCAGGAATAATCTAGTATAATCCGATGATCATCATACGTCATCGTGAGGTACAGTGTACCGGCGTATGACAGCCGAAAGCTTGTAGTTTTTTATTAGTTGTACTTTTGTTACGTAGTATTGTATTCACGTTGTTTACTACATCCCTAGTTGTTAATTTCAGTAGAGTTAGTAGTATTTTGTTAGTGTAATCGATTTAGTTGAATGAGTGTAGTCATTAAAACTGTTTCTAAAAGCTTTTTGTGTTTCACCTCAAGGTTATTGTGAGTTTACATGTCCTTCGCTAACCTTCTTTGGAAGCTACCAGAGTCTCAGCGCAGGGTAATAAGGAAGCTAGAGAGTTGCAATAAGAAATTATTGAATTAATTAGAAGCTGCTGCTCTAATTTCAATTATATATATTATATATATATATATAATATATATATATATATATATATATGGGTGTGTGCATGTGTGAATCAATACCAACAAAACCATAAAAGGCACTTTGTTCAAGTTCTTAATTCTAAACATTTCACAGGTTCATTAATCCCCAGAGAACCTTTACTCTTTTTTTCTATATTTTTTCCACACGCAATTACAGACTCTTTGTTCGGATGTACAACTGTGAATATGACTAAATCATATAATAGTTGACTTACATTTCAACTGGATTCACAGACTTTCCCTTTTACAGCAGAGCTATAATTCAGAATTAGCTGATCGCCAATTTACTCTAATTACTATCTGGTTTTCTAGCTTCTTATAATGTATTGTGTTTCAGATTAATATTTCTGTCTAATTACTTATTTAGCATGCTTAGATTTTAAAATCTTTTACTTAATTCAGTATTTTAGACAGTTGATTGAGAAGCACTATAATTTAAGGTATGTACTTCGTATTATAAGAAGTAAAGAATTTCCGTTCATGTTATTGAGTAACTTATGTCTGTTTTTTTTATCTCTTGTAATTTAATGTTGAAAATTAAATATTGAGGACGACCTCCCAATAATAAGTCAACCAAATAGTACAGTGATATAATACTATTGAGTATTAATACAAGGCTTCCTTACAGAGATAAAGACTGGTTTTTTGATCAGCTCAATGCTCAAATTGGACACAATTTTGAAGTCACTTTTCACAGTCTCTGCCCATCCCGAGAGGTTCCAACTTTCTGTAAGTCTCACCATAACAAAACCAATTGAAATTATAGACAACTTTTTTTATTATTATCTAAAAAATTCTGCCCTATTAATAACTTATATTAATTATTGTTTTTTAATGAAGTAAATCATTATTAATACAATATAACAGAATAACAATACTAATTAATTAATCATGTACTAAACAGGTAGCTTTATGAATCAATATGCTCTCTACGAAGAGGTCACAGATTTTGGAAATCTTAAAAAATTTATGGAGCTCCAATTAGTTGAATATAACAACTCTCCCGGAGCTACAAGGTCTGATTTGGTGCTGTTTAAAGAAGCAGTAGAGCACATCTGCAGAAGTGCCAGAGTGATTTCACAGCCCCGTGGACACTGCCTACTTGTTGGCATTGGTAATCTTTAGTCGTTTACTTATTCAGTTTTTCATTATAGTTAGTCTTCTAGAGTTATTAAATTAACTATAATATAATAGAAATTGTATTATATTATTATCAGTAAAGCAATAATGGCCAGCAACTGCTGGCAAATAATAAAAGGCAAATGCCATAAAGAAGCATGTCTCAAAAGCATTTCAACTGTAAAACAGGAACAAATCTTTCACTTGCCATGAATCTTTCCAATAATTCGCTCTATACTGATAAATAGTTCATTACATTTCCTACAAAAATCTGTTCAATCTCCGTGATTTCTCTAAAAGACTCACTTATATGCATACAAATAATCAGTTGAATTTTCTTCATGTAAATTAATTCTGTTAAATAGAAATTGATTAATTTAATATTAATTTACTTCTATTTTAATAATAATTACATGTGCTGCATTGCAATGATAGGAGGAAGTGGAAGGCAGTCGCTGGCTCGACTAGCTGCTTTCATATGCGATCTCTCAATATTCTCCATAGAAATCACCAGAAATTATGGAGTTCCCGAATTTCGAGAAGACTTGAAGAGTCTTTACTTCTTGGCAGGAGTGAAGGATACTCCTACTGCGTTTGTCTTTAATGATACTCAGGTTGGTTTTAGCTTTAATGCTTCTAAACTAGTTACAACTTGTATATTTGGAGTACTTGTATGTGACTGTATAATGTTTCGGGAACATTTTGCAAAATGATGTCATATTAGGTGTTTATTTGGAATACAGTCATTTTTTTTTCTTTACCTGCTAGTAGAATAAATATAATGTTTTTCAGGTCGCTGACGAAGCTTTTCTTGAAATATTGAATAATGTTCTAAGTACAGGTGAAGTCCCCAACCTCTACAAGCCTGAAGAATTTGATGAGGTTTTGTGTTTTATTTTGTAAATTTTAATAGTATTTATAAAACAGATTGTGTTTATAAAATATCTAAAAATATTGATGTCATCTTGTATAACTTTTAATATTCATAAGATTTACTTATAATTACAATCGCAATAATTTACTTGTTTTTAATCGCAATAATTTTCATTAGTGTTGATAAAACGGTTCATAGAATGAAATGAATATACATAAGGAAAAACAAGACTGAAAGGTTGATATTAAAGCCAGAGACAGCAAACTTCTCAATGTATGCTACTCGGAGACCTGTGAAGTAGTCTGACAGGCTTTCAAAAGAATTACTTTCCAACTTGAATTTCAAAGCAATTTTCTGGGCTGAAGCACATCCTAGAGCAGATGTGCTAGAAGGTTATTATCTCTGCTGGCAGAGCAAGTTTGCAGTCATTCTTGCGGAGACTAAATTTACCGAATAACAAACATATACGATGTATTCTCAATTCATGTAGTAATAATATCAAACAATAATTCTTCTAGTAACTTGAATATTCATTTCCATGTGACAGTAACGTCGCAGATGAGAAATACGTCGACTACTCTTGGGCAATTCTCAATGGCTGAAAGAAAAAGAAATAAAATCATTTAATTTCTGATAATAACTGGAACAGACTTCAGAAAAAGTCCAAAATAAAGATATTTATAATTGTTTCAAGAGATTGTAACAAAAAATATTCAAAAAAGTTTAGATATGAACTGAAAAAAAGGAAACATTAATAATAAAGTATACAAATAATCCATTTTAAACAAGAAGAAAGAAGATCTAAATGTGTAGAAGGTGTAAGTAAAAGAGAGCATAGTGCCCTTGGTGGATCATGCTGTAAAATTATGAAATAATGCCTCCAGGAGACTTTTTTCATTGTAGAAAAAAACCAACGACCAATAGATTTTAAAGTTGGGAAAGGTTATTTGTATAGGAATTTTTAGAGGCTCGATGTTTTTTTTTGTGGAGGAGAGCAGAAGTGATTTCATCTCCCATCTGAATGGTCAGTGGCTGCTATGAACTCGGTGTGAACAATGCAGTTTGTAAATTCTACCACAGTCAAACCCTCCTCCGCCCAGTGTCCAGAAAACCGTGTGCTTGTAATACTCGATGTTCCTTCAAAGAAACCAAATACTTGAAATAACATTTTAATTACATTAGACTGCCCGTGACCTGTGTCTGTGTTTCTTCAATTCAAATAAATTTTCAATTTGATAAAAAGAATAATTTATTTATTAAAGTTAGTATACCTTTTATCACGAAGTTGGTGAATCTGTCTACAATGAGGAACTGTAAAATTGATTAGGTAAAAAAAGAAAAGAACTCTGTCATGTTTAGTTTATTTTCACATTTAGGTTGATAGCACTATCCATAGCACTTTAACTCTGACTGAAGATTTAATCTTTTGAAAAGCGGTTTTTGTGGGTTCGTTGTATAAATTAATCACAAGTTAAATTGCAGCAAATAGCACCAAAATTCCATTTTCAAATATGTCATATAAACTGTTAGGCAATCTGTGATTAGTGATCTCGTCTGAGTTAGCTTGTTCCATTATCATTGTATAGGGTAGCTATTCTGTTGAATATACGGTCACTACCGACACAGGAAGCTTAAGTAACTCCCTATTGAAGCAGGAAGCTTTATTGCACTCCAATAGTGGAGCTGTACTGTTCATGGCTGTCTGTATATGTACAGTCTATTAACTGTCTTAATAACTCAAGAATTTTAACGTATGATGTCCAAACAGTCCATCTCTTGGGTAAAGTAGTCATTTAACAAAAAAAAAAAAGAAAAAAGAATTTACCAAATAACGATCTTCATGTTTACTTATGGGTTCGTATATGAGTATACGAGACATACAAGGTCTTCGTATACCTCAAAGCACAATGATATAAAGCTTTACAAAAGCATATGGCTCCTCCCAGTTTGACGAATGGCAGCTAATAAGAATTCGAATTCTAAAACTGATATTAGATGAAATAAAGAGACAAAACTTATTAAAATTTTCTGAGTACTAATATGCTTAAAACTTAACTAAGAGTTTAATTTCAAACATCATATTGAGTTAGATAATATATTATCATAATGAATGAAAGAATATAAAGAGCCTGTGTTGTGTTGGATGTCTCATCTATTTACCATGTTTATCCTGTATAATTTCGTCATTCTATCCTGTTAACAGATAAAAGATACATTGTTCAACATCGTTAAGAAAGCTGGTTTGGTTCCTACTGCAGAGGTGATATACAGTTTCCTCATAGACAGAGTTCGAAGCAACCTCCATATAGTGATGTGCATGAGTCCCGTGGGAGATGCATTCAGGTATTTCTATGCCATCTTTGTGTTATTCCTAACGATTGTCAACATATTGACAGATTCTTGAATAGTGATATTGTTTAACTCAGCCTTAATTTGACTATCTTAAGAAGAAAATTTTTCTAGCAATTTAAACATTGAAGGTTACTTTGTAATTTATATAAATGCAATAGGTGTTCTAAGCTAGTTTGTAAAAGAGGAAAAATTATATATATATGTAGACCAACAACTATATCCTTGTTGAAGACATCGGTTCCTGTTAGATGATTGAAGTTAACAGATGGAGCGTGGTCACTTGTGTGGGTGAAGTACTGTGGCACCCCAAGCAAAGTGGTTCACCTAGGTGTAATTGGGTACTGAATCATCAATGAGCTAGTTTTTTGTCCCCGTAAAGGTAAAGGTGCTATAAGAGTTAGCGTTAGAAAAAAGATAAGTAATATTATATTGATTCTACGTGAACTTTACTGGTTCAACAAAAAAGCAAACCTTAGGGGTTTTGAATGTGTTTACAGTTGAATGTGTTTGTAACAAAAGATTAAGTAGACATAAACATACAGAAAATTGTATTGAATGTTGTGCATACTCTCAAAAGGTTTTTTCCAATGCAAAAAAATGAACTTAAGTAAAAATACAAGATTATGTAATACGGTTAATGTAATTTTTGAAATGTTAATGGTATATGAGTTGAAGACACCTGCAAAAGGGACTAGAGAAAAGTAGTAGAAAATATAGCTGGTACAAATATAGTCTCACGGTACATTTTTAAAACCTTTAAGGTAGAATTTATCAAACAAAACGGTGCAACTAAAACGTAGTTGTTGTTTCACAAACACTGATTTTTTGCTTCAATGAGTTGAAATATAATAGTAATAGCAATATAATTATTACTCTCTAACATGTAATCACTAGATTTTGAATCATTTTTCGTTTAATGATGATGTTTTCTTGGTCATGCTGAATTTCAGGTCCCGATTGAGGCAGTATCCATCATTGATAAACTGCACCACAATCGACTGGTTTTTCGAGTGGCTTCCCTCTGCGCTCCTCGAGGTCGCCAACAGGTTTATTGTGGATGTTGATATGCTTGAAACCATCACAGGAAATCCTCCTGTAAGATTTATTTTATTCACACCTTCTTTTTTATACCAATTTTCATTAAAGCGTCTGTAAGCATAATAACTACTGCACAGTGTTTGTGTGTAATATTGTTATGAAAGAAATTGATTATTAAGTAAAAGGGCCTTCAGAAAAATATTGGTTTATGAGTAATAGAATTACAATTTGAAAGAATCACTCAAAGAATGTCTCACTGAGTGTACCCCGCATCTCTAAAAAAGATGAAACGGAAGATGGTAAATTAAAAATGATATTCACACCATATCAGAAGTTTTACTTTGTAGAGATGAGTGGCCTCTTAAGTATTCTTTATGAATTACAAAACTCTATTATAAAGAATATATAACATTTTTTGACAGCTTTAAAAATATTATAATCGCTAGCGTTTCATGTGTACTTACCTGAACCAATATTTATATTCTATAACATTGACTTAACACGACAGAGATGTTTATTTTATGAAAAAAATTTATTATTATAATGTAAGAATAAGAATTATTCTACATAATATGCAAGTAATGCTTGTAATACAATGTGGAACATGCTGTAATAGAATTAAAAAAAAGAAGAAACTCATATGTGTTTACCTTAAAATGCGTTTTATGTTTTAAGCTATCATGAGTTTTAGATAAATTAATATGTGTCATATCTAAAGACAATTTAATATGTTAATGGATTCATTTAAATTGTTAAGTGAACTTTAGGTGAAAGTTGAATTCAATATACCACGGAAGAATAAGATAATCTGAATGGAAAATAATCAGTAGAATCAATCGAACAAACACAAGTTCTTTTAGGCCTAAACATGATGTCAGTTCCTATTAAAGAATTCTATAAAGCAATTTGAAATTCTAAGGTTTCAAGAAGTGGTTAAGTTCATAGTGATTGACTTGTCTGGTCTTTTGCACAAACGAAAGGAGAAGTTATGCAGCAAAGATAGTCTTCCGTTTCATTCACAAGTCAGAGTACAAATTTGAAACGAATACTGTTCGAAGTGAAAAGGCACAACCACTTTATGTCTAGCTTTAATTCCAGCAAATAATGCTTTTCTGACATCAACGATACGAACCAATGGTATTAAACTCTAAAAAAACAAACAATAATGAACATTTCAAGAAAGCAATGAAGTGGCACAAATTGAAACAAACTAAGTAAGGATACACCTAGTTTGTGCAATGAAACATTTATTTGTTTTTATTCTAAACCTGTGCTCTTATTTTTTTCATAAAGTCTAAAAAGTAAAAAAAAATCAGTTTTACACCGAGCAAAAGAATAAGTCGTATAATAACTGTTTTCCGTAATAAAAATTGATTTTTTTTTAAAAAATAATCTTAATTGTTTACATAAAATGTATATGCATTACTTAAGTTTAAAAAAGAACTTTACTTTCAAAACCAACTGTTATTGTTTCAGGACTTTGATCCCAAAGAAAACATCATTCTTACAAAACAGGTAGATACCTTAATATTCTAAATATGAAAGATGAGAGGTTTTGATTGAATGATAACATTATTTTTGAAATATCAGGAAAGGAGAAGGAATGCAGCAGCGACCATCTTCTCTCTTATTCACGACTCCGTCTGCAGATACTCGAAACGAATGCTGCTTGAACTGAGAAGACACAACTACGTTACCCCCGTCAACTACTTGGAGCTGGTCGCAGGCTACAAGCTGTAAGTCTGTTGCTCTTGAACCACATTTTTAATATTTTTGGTATAGAATTGTTTGTATCTTGTCATTACTGACTAGCAATAAAGTAAAGAAATGAGTACCCTCTTTCTTGAACATTTGCTAGTTTCGGCATTTTTCTGACTGTAGCCAGTTCATTTCATCGAAAACGTTCAGTAGGCCAATGTCTGGGGTAACTGTCTTCATCATATGCAAGTTGACTATAGTACTGAAATGTATCTATATTCTTCTAAATCAAATGCTAAATATTGCACACAATGTTTCTAATCAATTTTATTATTTTTCTACCAACAAGCATATTTTGAAAAAATAGCGATAAAGAGCTTTTAAAAGCCTCCAAATATTTTAGTTGTTCACATCTAAAGAGGGGTCAGATGAGGTCAAGTGGTAGTGTATTTCCATCCGTACCAGAGATTAAGAGTTTGGATCTAGTGGCTGTAAATTTTTTTCATGTGGTTGAAGGAAAAGTTGGAGCCAACCCTGAAACAGGACGTAAATCCTCGGTTCGTATGACTGTAGATCCTGAATAATAATGTATAATTTCCAAAATCATATCCCTATTATAAAAAACATTAAACAGAACCTCTCACTATCATGAAATTTATAAACAAGAAAAAATATTTCGTTGACGAAGATAAAAAATAATTTAGGGATTTTATAAAGATGCCGAAGCCAACAAATTTTTGTAATAAATATGGGGGTTCCATATGCAAAATTTAATATTGACCCAATTGTAAAATATTACATTGCATTACAGTTTTCAGTTTTTTTTTTTTTTTTTAAATAGTCACGTTGCTTGACTTAACAACTGAAGCAAATACTACAAGAAACATACTTAATTTAATAACCTTCCTTACCTCAAAATTAAGTAAAATCATTGACAATGAAAAAAACCCCTGCCTTCGTAGAATAGTACTGTTTGATACAAAATTAGCCTGTATACTTTCCTTGAAATGTTCCTGCTTAAGGAAAACAGTTTGGAGGAAGTGTTTTTATAAGAATGTTTATAGGCTTAAAATTTGAGTTCTGTTATTAAATTTATTGAATTTAATAATCCTCCTACGACAGTTAATATAAACGGTATTGTTTAGGGTCATTAGTTACAAAATAGGTGCTTACACAGAATATATTTCTTTCCTGTGTCTCACCAACAAGTAAACTTGGTTCTGGTTGTATGAATGAGAGTTCGAATGAGAGAAGTGTCATCACTCATGTTCTGAAGTATGTTTTTTCCTTAAAGAAAAGATGCATAAGAAAGAAAGCGGTGAATAGATTTCTGGTTATCAGACCTTCGACTCAATCATTCAGTATGTTATAATTCTTGAAAAGATGAAGTGTGTCAAACATGAGTGATGCCCTCTCTACCTCTATGCACAAGAATAACAACTGTCCATGGGCTCCCTCGATAGAACCTTCATTATCATATACTTCTTTATCACTTCATCAACATCTATGAAGGGGTTGACATCGTCTTCTATTAGCTTCTATTGTTCTACTTGAAGTTGTGATGTACAGAATTTTTTACATTTTCATACCTACTGAGTAAGTAATGATAGAACATTTATAAAGGATAACTTATTAGCACCGCCATCACCACCTGAGGGCAGTCCTTAGACAAGTAGATTGAATAACAACTCTTTGAAACCTGTTTTTTATTATTTTATTGTATTAGTTAGTAAATAATATATTGCCTTTTATTTCAAGAATGCTTTCTGAGAAGAGATTGGAAATGGCTCAAATAGCAAACAAATTAAGAAGTGGTTTACACAAGATTGATGACACGAGTGAAAAGGTTGCTGAAATGAGTGTAGAACTTGAGAAGGCAACTGTTGAGGGTAACTTACTAAATCAATCGTAACACTAACTATGAGAAATATTAGACCGAAGTGTGGTAAATAGTGTTTTTGTTCTTAGCATTAAAAGTTTGACATTCCGATTGATAATTTTGGATCTTTTCTAGTGGAAAGTGAACAATGTTGTCGTCTCTAGGAATGGTGTCACCAGTCGGTCTGATGTCAGACAATAGTTAGAGATTCCGTGCTATACCTAATATACCTGAGTACAGTAAAGTTTTTGTTTTTATATCATCAGGAATATGTTTCTTTAACAAGAAATCAAATAATAAAATAGTTGTCCATTCAGTTTTTAGAGGAACACGAGGGGAGTAATTAGTTATAAGTAAAACCCAATGGTCATATAACTCAAAAGTTGTTCGATCACTTCAAATGTCATACTTACTCATAATTGAAAAAATAATTTAAACTTAAGGGGTGAAAATGTTTAATAAATGCAACGCTTTTCAAACACGTGGTGATCTCCTTCAGGTGATATATAACATGAAAAAAACTAGTGAACATTACAAATGATGCCATGGATGAAGCAAGACTGAACAGTGGTAGGTAGTGTTAACAATGTAACTCAGTGCCCTTGGACCTTCCAAAGTACCCCTAAAATTATAAATTTAATATGAAATCATACAACGAAGAATACAATTTTATAAAGCTTTAGTTGGAGGCCAATGGTTGTTGGAGGCATTTGGGTAGTTAAAAATTTGCTTGTTCTTTGATGAAAAAGCAACAATTTTTTGTGTAGCGACTTGTTAATTGTGTTTGCTTATAGATAAGATATTTCCTGAAATGTCTCATTTTGCTGATTTGTCGTTTCTGTTAAGTCATTCCAAAAAGAAGAAGTGATCATATCAAAGAGTTGAATCAAAAAAGTAAATCTACCAATCACAGATATTTAAATTCTCATTTCGGAAAAGCTTTAGATAACACCAATAACTTGTTCAACACAAGAAAACACAGATATATTACAACTCAATTTTAATTCTATAATTACAGACTGAGGCCCGTAACCTCACTGTTCACATTATCTGGTGTCCTAGAGCACCGATGTGTTTCTACATCCCGTCCTTCCTCTATACACAATATCTTCCAATGTTCAGTAATATATGTAATGTGATCCTTTAACTCTTTGTATCACTTCTGTCCACATACGTTTTGTTTACTCAGGTTCGTTTGTAATTAAGGTGTAATCTGAACTAGATCAGTACGTGGATGATATTATTTTTTTTCAAAATGCATCCCTAATTTACTGATGATAATAATATTATTTTCAAATTGTCCCTTGTAACTTAGAAATTTGTCAGTATGTAACTGTAGGATTATGTGGATGCCAAGACATGAATATTCGATCTCACTCATATAGTAACGAATGAGAAAAGGCGTGAGAGGCTTTAATATATCAGACATTCAACACTTAAAAATCACGAGGTGTGGTTATGGTGAAGTTATGATATTCGCGTACGCTTTGACGCCACCAAAGCTTTGCATTATTGCGTAGATGAAAGTAAGCATGGGGCCACTATAATGGACCAATGCATTGATATGCTGAAATCAATTATATAATATTTTTTAAGTTAAGTTTTATATTCTATATACTCAGTAGCAACACTATTTAGTCTCATGATCTCTCATTTTATCCCCTTACATAAGAGAATCAGTTAAATAAATTGATGTATATTATTATAATATCTGTAACTATTTTATTAACTAAATCTAAATAACGTCATATAACATCTGGATGTTTGACCGTGTATATCCACTCACTATTAATGCTTGTAAAAATTGTGAAATCGTACTTTATCGATGTCTTAAGAGATCTGTTTCCAATACTCATAAGATCATGTTTTGTTGATATTATTATTATTGATCTTTCAGATAACGTAACCGGTATCTGGCTATAACCTCCCTTATTTTTTTTTATAACAATGCTGACAAAATTTAGTAATTCAATTTTAATTGCTTAATTCGGGCCTTTTTTTTTAAATTTTGACTTGCTCAAGGTGTTGTTCATTTTATTTCATTAAGAGCACTTCCTGAAACTAGGAGTATTTCTTAAAATCCAAGAATTTTCGAATGCCAAAATGATACATTATCATCATGAATTTAATTAACTTCTGATTTTCTAAAAACATGTCAAATCGTTTTTTTCCCTCTAATTTAATTTGGATTGATATTTGATCTTGGTGCCAAAGCTCGGCTTTGGTATTAAAAATATTAAAAAAAAAATTAATATTATTAGAAATAGAATAAAAATTACTGATGCTTCTACTGAAAAGTTACAAAATTCATTATGGAAAAGAATTTTTAACGCTATTCTACTCTTCTTCACAGAAAAAATTATGCTTCTCATGAAAATATAAAAAAAACTTTCGGCACAATTATTATGAAAGTGATACATTGGTTTTTTAATTACTTGTATTTAAGTAAGTACTGTTTTTAAAAACCATTTAAATGTATACTAATTCACCATTTTATATCAGTGAGTTTAATAAGTTTATTTAATAATAACGTAATCTGAATTATAACGTTCAGTTGCCCAAATGAACAAGGAATGTGACGACTTCTTGGTTCTTTTGATGAGTCAAAAAAGAGAAGCAGACGAACAGCAGAAGATAGTGGCGGCCGACAGTGAGAAGATAGCTGGTGAGGAGTTGGAGTGCCAGGCCATGGCGGACGTGGCTTTGGCCGACCTCCAGCTGGCCATGCCTGCTCTGGAGGAAGCCATGAAGGTAGCTTTCTGAGATACTCTGTTTCTTGATATAGTAGGAGTACTTTTCTATAAGAACTTTTTTTAAGTTCATTTTCAAAGAACAAACTTTACAGTTAGAAACAAAGTTTATTATGAATACCAAGATATATCATAGAACTAGTATGTCCCTTCAGACCGTTTTGGATCACCTCCATCTTCGGGAACCTATTGATTTTGACGTTCTCCGGAAATCAGTGTTGACAACCAGCAGTTAACTTAGTATTTAATTACTTTTTTATGTTTTTATTTTTTTCTCATCATTCTTGTTAAGTCCGTCTGTTGGTTGTTTCATAAAAAAAAATAAAGCATAAAAATGAACTGAAAAACAAAGACAAAACAATTTTTGTTACCCAGCGTATGTGTGCCACACGTTTGTTATTTGTCGCTCTATGATCCACAAGACTTAGAATGTAGAGAAAGAAGTGATGGAATGTGGTGCATTGTGTGCATGTGTTACAAATTAACTGTACTGGTCTTTTCTCCTTTCTGAGTAGCCTTTGATTTGTCTCAAGCCCATTCCGGGAGCTGCTTCTATAAGTGACTTAGCATAGAAAAGTCGTTTGGCAGCAGTTTGGGGTCAAGAGGCTTCAGCCTTAGCATTAGTGAACACTCTCTTTTGACTTTTGATTCCAACATGGTTTGCTATCCACTGTAGTGCCATATTTTTTCCAGTCGTTGGAGTTGCAACTACATTCTGAGGTAGTATGGCTGTTAGTAAGCTGATTTAAGCCTGCATATGAGATTACCGACTCTAGTCGATAGTCTGTGGTCCACAAGGAAGACCAGTTGAGTTGACCTGGTTATTACAATTACTTCACCGTCAAATTCCTTGAGGAGTCCACAGTTACTGCAGGGAAACGATTCAAAGTGTAAAAAAATTGAAAACAGTCGGACACACCTAAGACAATAGAATTAACCGACACACTTCTGAATGTCGATTGATCCAAAACCGGTTTGATGAACAGGTGAATGTATGAAGTATGTTAGTTTATTTCTGTCACAATATTTAAGGAAAATTGGTTGAACACACAAAATTTATTTTGTGATTAAAGTCAATAACTATGTGTTTACAGGCACTGGAAGCGTTAAATAAAAAGGACATGTCTGAAATAAAATCATACGGGCGGCCTCCAGCTAAAGTCGAAATGGTGATGGAAGCAGTAATGATCCTGAAGAAGTCGGATCCCACTTGGGCAGAAGCAAAGCGACAATTGGGTGACGTCAATTTTCTAAATCAGGTTACCTTCCAAACACATCAATATGTCTAGTCATGTAATTTTTATCTTATTTATAGATGCTTTTCTTTTTTTAGTTGAAAGATTTTGATAAAGACCACATAGCAGAGAAAACCCTAAGGAAAATTGCTAATTATACTCAAAACCCAGAATTTGACCCAGAAAAGGTAGGAGTAGTCTCAGTAGCAGCGAAGTCTTTGGCTATGTGGGTTATAGCTATTGAAAAGTACGGGAAAATTTACAAGTATGTATTTTCTTGTATCTGAAAATTTACTATAAAATAGTTTTATATTTGAAAATTTACTGTGAAATGTTCAGAATTATTAACTTCTTCATTGTGATATTAGCATATCACATAATCATCGTTTCTTCTAATTGTTGAGGTGATGGGAAGATGTCAGGTTAACTACATAATAGGCTGTTGGGATTCTAAAGGTCCAGTTTGTGAGCATATGGTTTTGGTCTTTAGAAATTGTAATATCCCATATTAAGGTTTATTCTTTTTAAGGAAATTTCAGAAAAATGTTAAAATTCCTCAAAATTATTTTTTTTCATAGAAATATTTTTTATTTAAGTCTTTTCATTAATAATACAAAACCAATCAACCCACTAATTATAGAATTCATAAGTATGTTATCAGGCATTGTGGTATTTTTTTTTTAGGATTGTGGCACCCAAAAAAGCGAAAGTTGAAGAAGCTTTATCATCTTTAAGAGCCAAACAAGAAATGCTCGCCCAAGCCAAGGCAAAGCTGGAGAAACTTCAAGTGCTAATAGCAAAACTGAAGAGGGATTATGAGGAGAAAATGAACATGAAAGAGGAACTTAGGAAAAAGGTACTTCATTAAATTATATCTGAAAATTATAATAATTTCAGATTTTAAATTCTATAACATTAAAATATTGCACGGTTTCTTTTTTAACCCACACTTCAACCATGTTTTCGTATATAACCCCTTTCATTCATATTTTGCCTCTTTGATTGCGTACTAAGTAAGTTTATATCTGCATTTTTAACATTCTGTAAGATCAGGAAAAATAACCTTAATTTGATGACTATATTACCCGATAATAATATGTAAGATAGATTTTTATTGGTATATATTCTTCTAAAAATCCTTACTACTGTAGTACTCTTCAAAACTGTTTCAATGCATTCCTTTTAGACAGATCACATAATATTTTTAAAAAAAGAATCATATTAATTGTAAATAACATGACAACTAAGAGACAGGTTGTCATTTATTACATGTGTAATAATACAGTGATTATAGTGCGACTGAGGGTCCACAGCTTTTTTAGATTACCACCCTGTGAACAGTTCTTGATCGTCTTTAAGTACCTCCTGGATATGGGCTCATACTATCGGAGTATCAATGTTCAATAAATATTTCTACGCTACTTCTACTGGTAGAAGTTTTCTAGCTTTCTCATTTTCTTTTGCTGGCAACATATCGAGCAGATACTTCTACTCAATTAAGAGGTCATGCCTACCCATCCTTAGGCATGCAGGCAGAACAAGACCAACAGCAGTCTACGAGAACATACGAAAAGAATGAGGACAGTCTATACCTAAGATGTAATCCAATATTAAGCCATTCGGTAATACTCTAGAACGTACTGAGATATCTGTAAGATTATTGTCTTAGTTGGCTCTGGGGTAACATCTCTGGAATACCCAAATGAATATAGTTAATCAAAATTCACAATAATAATATTTAATTCCTTAATATTAATTAATTATAATTCTTTATACGGTTTATAGGTCTTTCTTCATTCTAAAACATTGTAATGTTTACGACAGGCTGAAATGCTGATGAAGAAGCTTGAAAGGGCAGGGCAGCTGATCGACGGCTTGTCGAGTGAACGTATTCGCTGGACGGAGACGGTGGCCCAGCTGGACGCAGACTTCGAACTCTTGCCCGGAGACTGCCTCATGGCCACTGCCTTTGTGTCATACATGGGGCCATTTGTATCTGACTTTCGAGATCAACTCCTCGTCGAATGGATAAAATATGTAATTTTTTTCCCAACCATTTATTTAATATTTTAATATGTAACCGCCATTTTCCGTGATGAGTTTAATACGAAAGAAATTCAAAAAGGTTTTATTTTATTTATACATTATTACTTTAAATAATTGTTATCGTTTTATTACAATATATTTTATATTTTAAACATATTTCTGTAATAAATACATTATGTTCTTAGCACCATAGAGGTTAGTTGATATTACATTAGTAGATTACATCGTCATACCTCGTATACAAGAGTAGGAGTTCGTTCGAAACCGGTTGAACAACTCATACTCTTGTATACGAGTTATGACGGTACCATTTACCAATGTGATATTCTGTTTTTCTCATGGTGTATCTATATTTTAGTTTTATGCGTTGAGTTCTTGATTTCTGCATATTTTAGTACGGCTAATTGGCATTTTTAAAATATATTTGTAAACTAAGCATTTACATATTTTCAATTATGGAATTTTTTTTATTTTATCATTTTTGAAATTAAAAACCCTTGTAAATAAATTAAGAAAAACTAATGAAATCGGGTGAAGATGATAATTGGATGGCAAGAATATTAGAAATAAACACGAGATTCAACTGTATTTGAGAAACACAAATACTAAATTTTCAGTTCAAGCGTTATCAGGGAAAAAATTCACCTTAAAGAATGGAGTTGTTTTGGCCTTGTGAAAGGAACGAAAGAGAAATTCAATGTACGGAAAGTGAAGAAAGTAAAGATGGGAGATACTAAAATTAATAGCAATTATTGTATTACAATATTACCATTTGAAAAGGAAAAAAAAATATGTAAATTGATGAACAAGCTACAGTGATGTAGCAATAACATCGTTTAATGGATCCTTTTGATATTATACCTGAATACCTCAAACAATTTAGACAAACTGTATAGTATTTGAGGAATTTTCCCTCATATGAAGTCCTTATCTGTCCTTAAATATAATTTTGTTTGATCCAAAAATGCTAGTTGTAGAGTTACATATTTTGCAATTTTTCAGTTACTATTGAACTGATAATAAGAAAACAAAATATTAATTTATAAGAAAACTTTACTGCAAGATGCAATAAAGCTATAACTGATGAAAATTTATGTTGTACTAGTACCTGGTGTCTCGTCAAATTTGTTTCCACTGACGTAGAATTTAAAAGTGAATTCAGTGAAATAAATGGATAATTCAGATGTTTAATAAAAAAATGATTAAAAATAATGTTTTAATGAGTTAACGTTATATGTAAGATGAATAAAATTCTTAAATTTAAAAAATCAACACAAATCACCCATTTATTCTGTAATGTTTTCCAGAGTATGATGGGTGTTGACTAACAAAGTGATTAATCAAACTACATGTAGCACTCTTGAACAAAACTTAGTGTCAGATATAATGTTGTTGGCATGTTTAAGGTTGCCATTGTTTCTGGGTTATATTTAGGAAAGGTCCGTTTTTGATTACAAAACGGAAATAATTTTAAAATCTCTTCTTTGTTGAGTCGACGACCTTGAACATTTATTAGGTATTATGTTACTATGAATATTCATGAAGAAGAGAATTATACTAAAACTGACAAATGTTAAGTTCTATCTGTAATAACATTATTATACTGAGAGCAGTTCAACCGAGTGCAGTTCAATTGGTAGATCAATACTTGGTAATATAAGAGGTTATAGAGTGGATCGGGTATGAGTTTTAACGGAAACAGAAGTGATGTATGGACTGGAGGTTATAATGAACGAATTTGAGTGCCACGTCGTCCACATCGTTTCATTCGTCTAACCAAGATTAAAAGCCTTTGGAGAAGTATGGGAAAATATTGCAACATCCGTTGCTTTGTGAGTGTGTTTTGTGTCCACTCTCTTTTCTCTTAATGTCAGTTAAACCGGAAAATCAGAAACTGTAAGTGTACGTATCTATTTATTGTTTACCTATAGTTTACTTTTGTTGTTTAATTTTCATGAAAATACTGTATTTCATGAGTCAAAACAGATACCGGTACTTGTTTCACGTGTTTATTGTGAAGGGACATCCCTAGGATGGTGCGGGACCCTTCCTGCGAGGCAACTAAACTACTGCGGGGCCTTCTCCACCCACATATAGAGCTTAGCAGTTTCAATGTCATTTTCTTATTTACAGATTTTTGTTTGACCCAGTACCTATCATTTATTAGGAAAAACAAGAAACTTTTCTGAAATAGTGTCCGAGGTCACTACCGTCGTCCCGTGGGGCCTCCACAAGCGCAGAACCTACGGCGGTTACCACGGTTCGTCCTAGCTAAGGGATAGGCCTGTTATTATGAAATCTTGTTATATATGTATATATAATATATAGGTGACAATTCTTCTCTTCAGCAAATAGTATTACATTTTGGCAACAGGTTCTGCATTGAGTAACCTTTTGCTGGTTGACTCCACTTTTTTCCATTACCCCACACTTTACGCTAGGTTGACTGTAATCTCCATATTAAGTTAGCCAGAGGTATTCACAATGCACTAAAACACTACTTATTAGACTGTAATTTAAAGGTGAGAGGTCGATTATACCAAACTAAAATTATCTAAAAAAATTATATTTTTAACCACTGTTAACTAAATTCTCAATTCTATAAAGACATTTTTTATAATAATTACTAATTTAACAATTAATTTAACACATAGGTCATCGTGAAGTTTCAATTCAATAAATGATTTAAATGTAAAATAAAAACCAAATAATGTATAGCATTTATGAGTGAAAGCATAAGTTTTATAACTGAAATGGAAGTGAGAAAGTTGAGATAGGGTGGAAGGGGGGGTGTAAACTATGGCCTGCTCAGCAAGGCCTGCTGTTCTCAGCAGGCGATTAGCCCGAGCAGGAGGTCATAGTCTATGCACCCCCTTCCACCCTTCACCGTCCTTCTCACCTCCATTTCACTTATAAAACTTATCCTTTCACCTGTAAATGCTATACATTTTGTTGTTGTTTTTTTACATTTAGATAATTTATTAAATGAAAATCTAATTTTATTATATGTGTAGTTTTATTATATACTTTTAATATATACGAAGATGAGATATGTGTAATGTTACATTAGTTATAGTTATAAAAAATGTATTTATAGAATTGAAAATGTATACAAAGGTTAAAAATATAGATTTGTAAGTAATTTCAGTTTGGTATAATCGACCACCCACCTTTAGATCACCGTCTAATGCGTAGTGTTGGAACATTGTAAATGTTTCTGGTAAACTTAATATGGACATTGCACCTAACCTAGTGTAGAGTAGTATATAAAGAAGTAACCAGCAAAATGTTAGTCAATTGAGGAAGCTGTTACAAAATAATACTATATATATAATTAACAACGATTAATGAGATCCAAAGTTAAAATTACCTAAAAACTGAAAGTAATACGAAGAAAAAAACCATCAGAGTGCAAGTTACATTGAGTATTTCAATCTTTTCTTCATCGTCATGGGAAGAGTGATTATGAAGAGGATAGTGCTCCATTATTTTATTACTTCCCCCTCCTCTCTCTCTCTCTCTCTCTCTCTCTCCTCTCTCTCCTCTCTTTTATTCTACTACTGACGAACAACTTTTGAAACATTAAATTCAGTGAGTGTCTTGCTCTGTTATACGAGTATGACCTCTGGTTAATTTCTAGTTTTTAATGGGTTTATCCGTCTGGTTTACGCATATTTTACTATATATAATTATTGATATCTGTTACTAGAGAAATACGCTATTTCATAAATGGATTTAGATTTTTAAGGTATCAATTTATGTAATTGAAGAGTTGTTGTTTTTATTTTGATATATAATACAATATTTAGCTCCTTGTTAGTATTAATACAATTATTCTAATTAGGATTTTTTTTATTTTTATCGCAAGAAGTTTTAATTGTCCACAGGTGAAAGACGAGGAACTACCTTATTCAGAAGAGTTTACACCTAACTCCTTTTTGGCAAACCCAGCCATCGTGAGGGAGTGGAACATACAAGGCTTGCCCACGGACTCGTTTAGCTCTGAGAACGGCATTATTGTCACAAGAGGGTCCCGATGGCCTCTCATCATCGATCCGCAATGTCAGGCTTGGAAGTGGATCAAAAACATGGAAGCACAAAACGTAATCGTCTTTCTCATTTATTTTCTTTATATATTTATTTAATAAATAATTTTTGATATTTAATTAGTGAACCCAGTTATTATTGGGTTGGAGAACCCAGTTATTAATATTATTGACATAACTGTTTTGACAGGAATATAGCTCATTAATTGTTTGTCAGTCACAATCAATTGCATTGATATTTTGTTGGCACTTATGTATGTCCATGGGTTTGATGCTATCTTGACCCTGGCCGAGGGAGCATTCAAGTTGTATTGTGGATTAAAAGAGCCACTGCAGCTGCACCACAAGCATGCACCCAAGCGGGCCACTTCGTCACCGGGACACTGTTCTACTACCAGTTGTGTGAAATAATACCGTGCTCTTCCAATTTCTTCCAGGTTTTCTGTAATTATTGTTACGTTCTCAACCCGAACTCCATCTATTTCTGCTACTAATGAATACAGCTGTCAGTATAGAGACGTACCTACAGCTGTATAAATAAAGAATTAGTACTTCACTAATCTTAGTACCTATTACATTAGGTACTTTTGGTTCAGTGCAGCCTGTGGGCATCTAGTATAAATCCCCTACTTGCAAGTCAAAGAGTGTACTTAAAACTAGCAAAGCAGCAGTAACAGAGTGGAGAGATTATTGAATAGACAGCCATGCCATTCACTATTTTTGTCAACCCTCAATACATCATACAGTCTGATTATCCTATATTGGGTTCATATTGCTTTGCAAACTAACATTTACAAAGATTCAATAATTCAATTATTTATTAATGTTTTATATTGATAGTGTGCAAGATTTCCTACATGGGAAAAATCAATGACAGTGGTCTCAAACTTCTCCTGAGGGCACCTTTATAACAATTATAAAAAGTAGGCCCAAATGAAAGCTATATACCAGTTTTTTTATTAATGTTGTTAAATAGAATGAAAACAGTAACATACATATTTAGAAAATTAAAATTTAGAATTTTAGATAATCCATGTATTATTCAGAGCGTGTAAATTAATAACTGTGACCACAGTATCATTCAGATTTTGTTCAGTATCAGATCGAGAAAAATTCTTTATGTTAAAATATATCTCCAAACATTCCTAAAATTCTGTAGTACGTAACTACAGGAACTGTAAAAAAACGACGCCATTTAAAGATATTCACATTTTTTACTGACTAAAATGGGGCTATTAAAATACGTGAACGCAACCAGTAGCATTATAGTAAATTTAGTTAGTAAAAATGTTACTGTTCACGGGCCACAAAAAACTGTTTGCCGAATAGATGCTGCTCGCGGGCTTGAGACCTCTGATCAAAGATCAATACATTCAAATCTTAATCTTTAGTATTAGGAACCTGAATACTACTGCAGACACTATTTCATTTTCATATGCTTCAGTCTTTCGACTACACCAAATAAGCGGATTAGCTTGATATTTTTAACTAGTGCCTCTTTGTCAGGATCTTTGTATTTAATACTTCGTTAATTAGAAATTAGTATATTCCTAACAATCATGGCTTAGTAACACTTTCAGTTATGAGAGACTACTTCTTACAAGGGTTTGACGAGTTATGCAATAAGCTAACAAAGTTAGTAATGTATTTCAGGCCTCCGTGTTGTTATCCTCAGACTAATAACTTTAACATTTACTTAAAGATTAAATTTATCCTAAAGTATCTATAGTCAATAATCACTATATTTACTGGTTGCCATAAATTTAGTTCAGCAGCTTGTTAAGGAACTACCGTTTTACCCCTGTCATGTTCAAATCCACTAGCGGTAGATACCAACAGTTCACTACAACAAGGGTTCTAAAAGTATAGAAAGTCTAGGCACACAACATACAAAGTTGAAGATTGAAATGGAGAAAATTGAAATTCAAACTGAAAGTAGTTTTATAGCTTAAAATTACTGAATTCTGCTTGAATGGCCGGCCCATATTGAATGGCCCCTTGAAACTTATGTGGAGCTGGAGTGCATGTAAATTTGTTTTTTTTGTACTTGTTTGTTCCTAAATTATTCAAACTCGCCTAAATTATTGTAAAATATTAACGCCAATTGCCAGCATATAATTTTTGGTCCTTATTTTTATATCAGAGGAACTTACAAATTGGAGTCCTTTATTAATTCTAATATTTTTTGTTCAGCAGTAGAAAGGAAAAGATTTTTACCTTTCATTAACAAATATTTTATTTATTTAATAAATACTTTTTAAAACCTTCGTTTATGATGCTGTGTATCACTTTTGTGTACTAAAAGGTATCTTTTTAGTTCATGTTTTATTGAATTAAATTAAAATTGTCCTTACTCAAAAGTTTTAGAGACTTGTGAGGCTTAAATAGCAGAAGTACTTTCTGACATACTGTGAAGTTTTACGTAAAATAGCCGACATCTAATTTAATTAAATTGAACAAGGATGGTACTCTTATAGTACCGTTAGATCTTTGGAACAGCTTCAAACGCTGTCCATTTCCAACTGATATAAAGCATTAAACTAGGACTTACTCTCGTAATTACTGCTTCAATTTTATTTTAAAATACTATTAAATACATTTCATTTTACTTATTTACTTCATTTACTTATCATTTACCTAATTTATGTTTTTTTTATACTTTTTACCTTGATGATAAAATCTTTCAATTCATATTTTCATTTGTATTAATGGTTTAATTTTAAACAAAGGTACAGAACAGTACTTTGAAATAAAATCTCTATGCTTGATAGATTTAGACGCCAGTTACACGTAGTATCATATAACTTACATTTTTAATGTTTAAGATCAGTTGTTCTTGCATATAGATAGCATCCAAGACCGTTCATTAACACCAGCAGCAGTATACGAGGAGACGGTATCAACATTTCGTATTTTAAATACACTAACCCCTATAGTAGTACCAGTATGGATTTATTCAACTGTGGACATTGAATACCTCAAAGACCCAAGACAAAGGTGGTAGCTGGATACAGTGTAGGGACAGAGGCTCCGTGGGCCTTCAGTAAAGTGTGACTGATTTGTCACTTTTTGAATGGCCGGTGTCTACAGTCAGAAAGTCGTGAAATGACTTCGATCAGCTATGATAACTTTCAAAATGTTCTCAGCAATACGTCTGCTTATTCATTAACATTGTATTAATAATGCCATTTTCCACTTTTCTATAATTTCTAATGATATTTTGGAATACCCTGGATCATCTCCGAATTTTTGAAAAACTTCCCATCAAAGACGGGCACGTTTGCTGGTTTTCCATATGCCTCAGTCTTTCGATATACAACAATAAGCGGATTAGCTTGGTATTTTTGACTAGTTGCTCTTTGTCAGCTCTTTTATCGTCTATAAGGACCACTATACCGAATATACTCTAAACAACGGCTTGTATCATGTCATGGTTTTCGAGATTGTTTATCAAGATAAACAATGCGTACCCACAGTATGCCCAATATCTTTAGCTTCATGTTAATATTTCATAAGAATGGAGCTTTAATATTAAAATAATAATTTAATAAATAATAATAATAAATAATAATAATAATAATTATAATAATAATAATAAATAATAAATAATAATTATTGACTGTTATGAGTATTAAAATGCAACGAAACCTTACTTAAGGAGTTTTTGTCGTAAATTTTACTTTTGAGAATCACTTAGTTTGTTAAACAATTTTTCTAGTAGAAATTATTGTAAACTATATATGCTTAAATAAATTGGCTATATCACTAAAGGATTAATTTGAGAGTCCGATCCGGTTAAAGCATTTTTCAAATCGAAATACAGTGGTTCTATGCTATAATGTAAAAACTGGTCACCTTTAGACCAAGGAAATGTTTCTTTGGTCTCTTCTAAACTTTAATAGTGAGATTTATCTTTCACAAAACCACCTAGAATTATGCAAAAGATGATCATTTACAATGTTATTTTTTTCATGTGGGAATTTATCTGGGTGCGAAAATTTCGTTAAGCGACATTTGACTGTACTTCAAAATTTAACAAAAATAGTCCGTAGTAACCGTAAAACATGCAAATCTGATTCTAGGGCTTGCGTATTGTTGACTTTGGAGTGCCCAACTACATGAAGATCATCGAAGACTCAATGGCTAAAGGCAATCCAGTGCTCCTGCAAAACGTTCCCGAATCGCTCGACCCTACAATATCTCCTGTTCTTAATAAGGCGCTGGTCAATAAAGGTAAATGGCGGCCTTAAGTTACTTTAGAAACAGGCTTGTGACTAGATATAAAGTCATGTTGATATATGCTAATCATATGGCTTATTAACCGGGAGGCAACAGTGTAATGGAATCATATATTATTAATTAGAACTAACATTGCACCGTAGCGTTTTTCAAGTAGTACAACATTATAGATACTATCAATTAGAAATTTCCCGTAATGATTATGATTTTCTACTTTCTGGTATGGAATACAGATGTGACCCCCCAAATTGCACACATCATCATGCATTCTGTAAATCATTGCAAAAAATAGATTAGTTCTTTCTAAATTTTAGATATTTTCGAATCTCTATAAATCTTAAGTTGTTTCGTTTATATCAATTTGACACACTCTTAATGCTATTTTTGACATTTTTATTGAATTGAAATGGTTATTGATTAATTTTACTTTACGCTCCTGTTATTGTAATCATTTCCGATTTATTGCTTATTTTTCTTGTTTAAGTTGTACTTAAGATTTAGTATTCTTATAATTAGTTTGATGGAAAGCCATGGATTTTTATATAAAAATGTTTCATTGCTTAACAAATAAATAAAGAAATCATTTTCTTGGTGCAATACATGTTTTCATTGTTCAAAAGTATTGTTAAAAACTGAAGATTTTTTATGCAAACATAATATGTTAACTACATGAACATAGCTAACTTAACTTGGTAAACCACAGATACGCCGATTATTCCTTCAATCCTTAGTTATTTTTGTATTAAACAGTTTCTGTATTTCTGACTTCATATAGTGCTGATGACTATGCTGTCCTTATTATTAATAATAAATATTAATTTTAATATTATTACAATTTTAATAAGTCATATTATTATATTAAAGAAATTTGAACCCTTAGCTCAGAGAGGTTGGCATGCCTCCAGTATTCCTAATTGTTATTTTTGTTTAACTTGTTATTATAATATATATTTGTTTTATAACTGACTGAGGAATTCTAAATTCAAGAACGAGGAGAATCCAAATTTTACTGATATCTCGTTTGACATCTCTGTTATATTACAGATAAATAAAGTTGACTTGGAAACATTACTACTGATTAATATTTATTACTCTAATCATAGTAATTAATACTAATTACTTCTTCTACTTTTATTACTCTAATCACTTCTATTTAATATCGTTAAGTTATTTTGTATTTCAGGAAACCATTGGTTTATTAAAATTGGTGACAAATTAGCGGAATATAATTTGAATTTCAAATTCTTTATAACAACAAAGCTGAGCAATCCTCATTACCCTCCTGAGATATGTACAAAAACAACTTTAGTAAACTTTGCGATCAAAGAAGAAGGTATGTACTCAATTTAAGTTTTTGTATTATAAATATTATTATTATTAATTTTGGCCTAATTTTGGATCATCATAGACCGTAGGCACTTTTCATCCCCCCACCCCCTCTCTCACCGATATGTAAACAGATTCAATTTACATTCCATGTTATTCAGTTAGTAATGTATTTATTTTATATAACATTATTAATTAATATTATTATAAAAAATCTGAAACTGTCCATAGGACTTTACGTAAAAATTATAACTAAAGTGACACAAAGCTTGACCCAGACATAACTTACTTCTATATTTCGACAATTGTAGTCATCAGGAGGTGAAGAGCCTTACATCGAGACATGGTGATGACGGAAGTCCAACCTCCACGACCGTTATACAGTCAGCGATACCACCATCACCTGCCCAGCGAGAAGGGGGAGGGAAATAAAGAAATAAGAAATAATAAGGGAATAAAAAAATGAAAAACATAAAAGATAAAATTAATTTTGATAAAAATAGTGGAAATAATAAAATAATAACGTTCTACTTTTATTTTTATCAGAATTAATTTTTACCTTTCATGTTCTCATTTTTCTATTCGTTTATTATGTATATAATATTCGTTTATTTTTTTGTTTGTAAATAATAAACAAGGATACGCAAAATAATCACGGTCAAAGAGATGGCTAGGTTGACATCTACTTAGTCACTTATAACATTCCAATAAAGTTTGTATGTAACTGTTGCTTAGTGGTGTATGATACGAGGTGCTGCAGGTTGTTGGAAGCACTAAATGGCTAGAGTGTGGTTTGTGAACAGGTCTGCAGGCTCAGCTGCTGGGACTTGTGGTGAGGGAGGACAAGCCGAGGCTGGAACAAATCAAGGACAGTCTAGTCGTTAACATCTCCAACGGGAAACGGACCTTGAAGAACCTTGAGGATGAGTTGTTACGGTATTCAATCACAAAACAGTACTAGTACTTGCTTTTTCCAATGACTTGAGAACTCACTAAATAACACCTTTCAGCGTACATAACAATTACGTAATCCATGATAACTTGTAGATACGAGCAGTGTTGATCCAAGAGTGAGGTACATTCAACATTTACATCCTTTTATTAGGAATGAGGACTCCTTCCCTCCTCAAAAAACGTTAATAATATTAAATAAACCAATAAGAAACGAAGAGTTTGAAGTTTCACTCATTTAAATTTCACTATCAAACCAACATTTGATAATACCTCAAGATATCGAATTCCTCTTGAGGTGTGCTTTGTGCCACTAATGTGTCAATTCTCAAGTGTGCTAAATGTAAGAAATGTCAGGATATTTATTTACACATAGAGTAGCAGAATCGCACAATTTAGACGCAGGCCGACGAGTCCGTAGGGAGTGTGGCCCTGAGATCAAAATAATAAAAAGTCGATAAACTGTAAAGAAACTTTTTTGACAAAATATATTTTTATTGTATACCTCATCAACAAATTGGGCCAGATATATTTCAAAGCTTGTACCTCTCCCACTACCACCAAATACTCTACAACAATTTCTAAAAACTTAACTACTTCAGACGACAATTCAAGTTATACTGTCTGTATGGATTGAATAATTTAGTATTTTGTTTGATCTCTTAGTTTTTTATTACCTTTTGAACCTGTTATATACTAAACATATACTATTTTGAGCTTTATTTAAGAGTGAACTGAGTGTTGGTCACTTCTTTGTGAAAAGGGTTTGTTTTTATGATTCAGCCTGTTGAATGAGAGCGAGGGTTCTCTGCTTGATAATGAAGAGCTGTTCAACACACTGAAAACTTCAAAGGCAACTGCCATTGCGGTGAATGAACAGCTGGAGGTGTCTCTTCAAACCGAGTACGAAATTGATGCAGTCAGAGAGGTGAATAAAAGTTTTCTTTTAGACATATTTTTTCTTCTATGTGGTTTTTAATGACGTTTCTAATTTTTTCACTGTAATGAACTTGTAGCATCTCTCTGTCTCTTTACTTCTTCACTAATTTCTCTCATCAATTTAGTGATTGACTCTCATAACTCTGTATCCTAAAATTTGGCACTTAGAGTAGTTTTATAAGAACGTTTCAAATGGATTTCTATATTAAGGATATAAAAGCTTATGCATGTGGTATTAAAATCAATTGACTTGATTACACGTACCTTTCTTTTATAGAGTTTTTCAAATCTTCTATCTAATTTTCTTCAGTTTTGAAGAAAGAAAATTATCTAGAAGATTTGAAAAACTCTAAAAAAAAGGTACGTGCAATCAAGTCAATTGATTTTAGTACTATATATATATATTTTTTTTTTGTTGAATAATAATAGCCAACATACGGGCGGAGGGTGATTAGGATAAATAATAATAAAGAATGACAAATATTTTAACAAATGAAAAATTATTAAAAATTAGTAAAACACGAACTATAAGGGAAAAATAAATAGTTAAACAAAATTGTTTAAAAAATTAAATTTATAATAAAGAAAAATTAATGATTGAGGTTATACATGGGAATATATCACCTCCAGGTGCCGCAAGTACCAACTTGAGGAAACACTGCATTCCAACTAGACAACGAAAGCTGCTGTTCAGCTTATCTTAATTCCTTCTATGAGGGAATAACCACTCAGTCAGGTTAAGCAAACCCCTTAAAAAAATCAAACCATAATAAATATATATGACCTTCTGATGAAATATAAAAGCCTTGCAATTATGATTAAATTAAAGTTTTTTTTTTGAAAATGTTACAGGGATACAGACCTTGTGCAATTAGAGCTTCAATATTATTCTTTGTTTTAAATGACATGTCTCGCATTGACCCGATGTACCAGTGGTCACTCGATTCCTATAACGATATCTTCGTCAGCTCGATTAGAAAAAGTGGTAAATCTGATGATTTGGACGAAAGAATAGCTTCTCTCAATGAATACCACACATACGCAGTTTACAGGTAAACTACATCTATGATTCTAGTAAAAAATCTAAAGTGTTTGTAATAATTTTATTTGAATAACTGTTTAGTTTTGAGAATGCAGTGTTTAAAGTTAAACAGTACAACTCAAATTCTTCAAACACGTAATTTAATTGGTGATATATTAAAACCATCATCATAAAAGTGATCATCTACTCTTACAATTTAAATACAACTTAATAACATTATATTTGAATATTACAAACATAAGTTTTAATAATATAAAATATGGTAATTACACATTTACAAAACAAACACAATATCTTGTATCATTGTTTAAATAACTAATTAGATGAGGTGGGTGAAGATGTGACAGTGATAGCCAGGACAGTAAAAGGCTTTAATGCTATCACTCGACTGGGATGGTAAACTAGGTTCACTGACGACTGAAATGAAGACTGTTTCTTCAAAATGACTGCCCTGCACCGGCCTGGATGTCAGGTGTGATGTATTCACAGGGTTTTAGGCATGCCTATGCCATAATGAATGTGTTCGTCCTCATCTCTTCCATTGCTCCACCACATCTGTCACTGTGTAAAACTTATTCCTTAGTCTGATAGTCCCTCTTAGACCGTTGAAATATCTCGACATAAATCCTTATTAGTAGCTATCTTATTATATTGAGGTTAGGTTAACTATTACGAGCCACTGCAGCTGTGGTAAACTAGCTTGATGCTATCAACTGCTCTTATGCAATTGAATTTTATCATATTACATTTCCAAAATAAACTTCTAACGTGTTTTGATTTAATCATGTATTTGGACATTTTGGCCATAGCATGATAAAGAAGAATAAGTTAATGTTTCTAAAGTCTCTTTGCCCACGACAGGAGAAAGGAACCACATCCTCACGATCAACACAAACTATAAACATAAGCATTTTAGTCTTCATAAGACTGACACTAACTTGATGAAAGAGACCATCAAGAATTACAGTTGAAAAATAAAATACAGTTAATAGGAATTTGAGATATAAGGAAAAGAATAGTTAAGCAAGAGAAGGAGTCAGATATATAAGAAATGGCATAGGGAGAAGGAAGGGTGGGCGATCCCAAAGGGCAGAGTGCGATCGAGAGGACCTTCCGCACGTGGACTCCGACCAGGCTTTCTTAGTTCATGCCTTGAGGGAACAGCCAGCCAGGCATGCTAAGCCCCTCCCATGGTTATGTGAAGGCACATCAGAGAGGGGAGCCTAACGTTCTAATGTGATGATACCATTCTTTGTGATTTCTTAACGCGGTAGAAGTATTTTAAAAATCCCACTTTCAACCTGATCTCATTTTATTGACTCCAATAAATGAGACGTTTGTTGCATCGATAATTCTTTAACAAATAGCCTGTGTCTTAGGTTGCATGATTTTGATTAGTGCTTAAATGGACTGTCTTCCAAGTTTCACACTGTATTATGACTTAGCTAGATTCTTGTTTTACCTAAGCGCTCTTGGCTACCAGGTCAATTCTGATTTCCTTAAAAAACTATCCTTTAAACATCTTCCTATCGGTTTAATACTAAATATAGTTACCTGAATTACCTGATAGAATAGTCATGTTCCTTTGGTTTGTATACGGATCAGTGTTGACAGACTTTGATCCGGGGTAACTTAAGGACCTGAAACATATTTCTAAATATCTTTTTTGCACTTAAAAGAGCATTCGATATTGATTTTTTTATTAAATTATAACAAATTTCAATTATTTTCAGAAACATTTGCCGTGGTTTATTTGAGAAGCACAAACTTCTGTTTTCATTTTATATGTGTACACAAATTTTGAAACAGAGGAATGAAATCCAGGATCACGAATACCAGTTCTTGTTGAAAGGAGGTGTTGTGTTGAACAGAGAGGAGCAACCTGATAACCCTTGTTCAGGTAACCACAATGCTGACCACCTATTTAATGGCAGTATTATTCATCTATCTGAATTAATTTTAAATGTTTCATTTAGAAAATTCATATCTCTGTCAATCCGAGTTCAATGTAACCAAATTTCTTCTTATATACTCAGTTAAAAATAGCTAAGAGCTGTTCCTACTGCTCAGAGATATACCACATTCTTAAACCGTAGAGAATTATGCTTACTCAACTAATCTGGAGTTTTGCTAACAAGGAGCAGTCTCTATTGCAGGTATGAGGTTAGGCATATGTATTGGAGAACTATTCACCTAATACCCTCCCAGCCAATATTATCAAATATGACTTTTAACAGTGAATTTTTAATAATATCGGAACAATTCATTGTTTTCACTTATTTATAATTTTATTAATTTTATGTTGTTTGTGAATGAAACAAGGCTACAAACTAATGAAACCAATTTGACATGTTAGTACATATAAATCAAGTGAAAATACATTTTCGTTTGTTTTAGCTTGGTTACCGGAGACCACCTGGGATAATGTCACGGAGTTGGACAAAGTTGCCGGTTTTCATGGAGTTCTCAAAACTTTCGAATCTTTTCCAAAAGAATGGAAGGACTGGTATTACTCGACCAATCCGGAAACATTGGAATTAATTGGTGAGATTACTATCAATGTTTGAGCTAAAGTCATATTTACTTCTATCATATAGGCTTCAATATTGAAAATTACAGAGCCTAAATAAATTCCATTCAATCATAAGCTCTTTTAAAAACTGTGATATTTTAAAAATTTATAATTAGTCAACTATTATTATGAAGAACAATTGAATTTTATTATTGACAGGTTTCTATGTTTTTGAGTGTTCATGTTCAACTTATTTTTCACGTATTTTTAACTTTTCAATTTTAACGGGGTTGTTTGTATTTCCAGGTAAGTTATCCCCCCCCCCCCCCTCATATCTTGACAAGATGAAAGCACATCGGGAGTAGGGGGCATATAATATAACATTATGCATATATTAAGTATCACAAAGGAAGAAATAATGACTTACAAAAACAACAGTTCATATTAAAATGACCATAGCCATTTATCCTCTACTGAAAAGAGACAGCTACATTGTTACTTTGCCTTCATGAACTAATTGAATGTGGAACACATTTCAGGAGAGTGGGAGAACATTTGTAACCAGTTCCAGCGAATGTTGTTCGTTCGATGTTTGAGACCAGATCGGTTGTCCTTCAGCATTAGTGCCTTTGTGTCGGATCAGTTAGGCCAAAAGTTCATCGAGCCTCCAGTTCTTGACGTGAAGGCAGTGCTGGATGACTCCTCTTGCAGGACCCCTCTGGTGTTCGTGCTATCGCCGGGTGTCGACCCGACTGCTCAACTTAAAACCCTGGCTGACAACAGTAACATGCACTTGCGATTCAAGACCCTTTCGCTCGGCCAGGGACAGGCGCCTTTCGCTACCAGGTGTTTACCCAAGATAGTATTATTTTAAGTTATGAATTCATATGGCAAAATTTTACACTTTAACAGAAAAAAGTGGACTCAATCTTCTGTAATGTCACTATAACATTATATTTTGTTCGCTTTTAACTAATAAATGGTTAAGTTACTTAAAGATTGTACGGACATTAAAAAACCAAGAATGGTCCACACTCAACTATAAAAGAACTTAATATTAAATCATTGCTACAACTGAATTCAATAATTGATTTGAATGTAGATCTTTAATGTAAATGATAAGACAAACAGCCCTGATTAGTAACTAAATATGGCTAATGATAAAGATTGGAATCTCTCATTGAATAATAGTACCGAAATCATTAAACGACATTATTAATGATAAGCCATGTAATCCCATGCGTTGTCAATGTCAGCAGTGGATGTACGTAACTAAATTACTTAATTACGTAATGCTTAATAAATACAAAATAATAATATTTAAATTAGTAAACTTTCAATTTTATTAAAATAAATGATTATATATTTTAAAATCTTATTCTTTATTATGCTATTGTATATGTACTATTTTATAAAATATAAGTTAATTTAATTGATTTTCCTTTATTGACTATCATAATAATTTTTTAAAAAAAGGTTATTCTGGTAAATTACTTATTTCAACACTAGAGATTTTTATAAAATTAAAATAAGCAAAACCAATGAAAACTGTAACTGTAACTTACTAGTAGTCCATTATAGTGAAATAAAAATTAAGCAAAAAGTCATCATTCAATACATGTATTAAGAAAACACCAAACACTAAATCTTAGTACTCTAAAGTCCAATAAAGTACCATTCACATGTTTACATACAATACATACATACATACTTACATGTCTGTGGATTTTCAATAAGGTCCCAAACGGTGCGGACTTCAGGGTAGTTACAAAATTCTAAATACTCACCCGTCTATCCATAAAACTCTAGACACCGTTAAAATATCAAAAAAGGATTTAGGCAATCTCGCACTGTGAAAATGTAAATCTCAAATCAGAGAATAACTCAAAAACGACTATTTTTATGATTAATTTTTATTGCCAAAAGCCCACACTTAATGTTTGCTATAAGTGGTTATCAGTGTGACTGTGAAACAGGTTAATCGAAGAAGGCACTGTAAGTGGAGACTGGGTGTTCCTGGCTAACTGCCACTTGTCCATCTCCTGGATGCCAGCTTTGGACAAGTTAGTAGAGGTACTTCAAGGCAGCGGCGACACCCATCCCGAGTTCAGGTGCTTTTCTTTTTAAACCGGCTTTAGTCTTTAGCCATAGTGTTAATCCATTGGATAATGTACTGTATTTAACAACATGTGCCCCACCAGAGCTTAAGGAAAGGCATCTCTTAGTGTTGATGAGAAAAATCATTAAAAACTTAACTTAGATATAAAAAAAAATTAAAAAGAAGAAATGGAATAATACTCAAATATTTTTCCTTGACAAACGAAAAAAAATACTGAGATGAAGGGAAATAAAAAAAGTAGTAATTAATATTCAACTATTCTGAAGTATTTTCAAAATTAATTCAATTGGATAAAGAAAAAGCGCGTATGATAACTTTGCTAGAAAGATTTGAGTCAAAAAACAGAACGTGTCAGAAAATATTTGATTGCACTTAAAATTTTTTTTTAATTTTGTATTCAGTTATTAAATTTATTTACTTGTACAGAGAAATTATAGATTAAGTATCAAAAGGAACAAAGTTGTACTATCAAAATACAGCATTGCAACAAGTATTTTTTTCACATTTATACCGCAATGAAGAAGTAAGAAGGGATTTTTCTATTTATTCCCCACCTTATTACTACAAGCAGATACACCTGGAGAAGGACGCTGCAATTATATTCATACTAAAACTTTGTTTATATCGAGACTTTTTTTATAAGTTGCAAGTCATATTACGATTTTTGAATATTTGTTACAAAATATTTTTTACTGCAAATGGGTTCAGATTGCTTACTAATTTCGTCCAAATATATAATCTCTTAGGATATATTATAGTTTGTGCCCAAAGTGATTTTGTTACTAATACCTTGAAATTATTTTTAGATTGTGGTTAAGTTCGAGTCCAAATCCAGACTTCCCAATATCGATTCTGCAGTCAGCCATTAAAATGACAACCGAACCACCCAAGGTGTGTACATGTTTGCGAATGTAATATTAATTACAATATTTTGAACCTATTCACGTGAAAGCATTCTAGGAGATGTCATAAAAAAATTGGAGCTAGTGTCTTAGAGTGAAGACCCACTTATAATTGTACATTATAAATACACTCTTAATAATTCTCCAATAAAATTACTTTTCAAAGCATTCAAATGCAATTAAATCGTTCTTTCTTGGGTCATTAAATTTGCCACCTGAAGTTGTTTACAAAATAATTATCATTTTATGAAGAATTGGTGGTTTTATGGTTCTAGTTTATTTACTATAACTTTGTAATACTTATACTATAACTTTGTAATAATTCTGTGGAGTTTATACTCTACGTTATTAGTGAAAAGTAATTTAAAAAATAGTTTTTTATGATTAAAAATATAAATGTTGATGAAAATAGAATATTCATATTGGAGCTTATAAAAGTTCTAGTTACAGGACCATTTTCTGTAAGAATAGGATAAATTGTGACTGACGTTGTTTGCTAGAACTTCATCACCCACCAGTAGCGTTGTTGCAACAAGTGCTTATTTGTACTCGTACTAGTCCAAAACGAGTTGCTGTGTATTTATTTCGAAGTATGCTATCTGATGGTAGAGATATACCATAACATAAAGCTAGATTGTTGCGGGGCCTGAGAGCTACCGAGGACCCACGCCCATGATTCTCTCAAAACCCCACTCTCACATTTGGTAGAACTGGGCAACATTGTCCCTGCCTGTCAACTGAATTGAATTTTCAGTTGCATCTTTTGGTTTCAAACTTTCTATGTTGTTATTTTAAACGCAAGACTTCCCATAAAACTAAAGTGGCACATGTAACTGCGAGAAAAGGTTATATGTTAACATATAACACAAAATATCATTTTACTGTATTACTTGAATGCTGACATATTTTTGAGATAAAGTTTAATGCGTTCATAGAAGAAAATATTGAAATATAAAGTACATTAATTAGCCAAAGGTTTTGCTTTTGCAAATTTTTGAAGGTTATGGCTCCAAATAACTCCTATGGCCTTGAAAATATTGTTTGAAGGAAGGTCTCTAACTAAACCACATGTTATATTTTGACCTCTTTTTGAAGTTAGAAGAAGAAGAAGTCAAATATGTTAATAACACAGAATTCACCTTATAATTATTTCTGTACAATTATACTAAGAGCGCAGCGTATCCATAAAGCCTATCACAATTGAACACGTTTATTTTAACAGTTGATAGAATACGTTAAAGGTGATGGCTTCTACGCAGTCTGTGGCGTCAGTCGTATCCTATTTGAAAATTTTAGGTCCGTTATTGATATGACTGGTTTAGCTAAACAAAATCCTCAAAAACAGGAGTCTCTTAAGAAAAAGCGCAAAGTATATTTTGGTAGTTAAAACAAATTGGGATATGGAGACTCAATGAAACCGCAGAATTAAGATCGGAAGACATGCATTAATTTATTAAAGAAGAAGAAACAACCTATCAAGTTGGAAAGTATAAGATATAAAAATTTATCCAAGAACTTGAGAATCACAATAAGTAAGAACTCTTTCGGTACCTCAGTATATCCATACTTGGGAAATGTGAGATGTGACTGGCTTCAGGAAATCTGTACACACAAATAAGATCATGAGAGGATCAAAACATCCTCTAAGAAGTGATTACAGTCTAAATGTACTTGCTGTATTGTATGAAGAAACTACTTCAGTTTCAAGTCGTCACTTTGCAGCATTCAAGTCATCACTTCTCTTGATTTGCCTTTATATAAATTGTTGAACCATAAACATAATTTATAGACAAACTGCCTTTTTGTCCCTAGTGTTATTCCATTTAATAAATTTTGCTATGCTTTACAAATTGTATAACAAGATCAAACATTAAAGTCTTAAATTTAAATACTTTAATGAATTCAAATTTACATCTTTCATTCATAAAGTTCATTCATTTCCAGGGAATAAGAGCAAATATGAAAAGATTGTACAATATGATAACCCCAGCCAAGTTCTCTGCTTGCAAGACTGCCTGGAAATATAAGAAACTTCTTTTTGCTCTTTGCTTTTTCCATTCAATATTACTGGAAAGGAAAAAATTTCAGCAACTTGGTTGGAACGTTATTTACAGTTTTAATGACTCAGATTTTGAGGTAATTTAAAGAAATGATATATATTTAAATTATTTTAATAATTACCAATAATTTTTTAAATTTTTGAATCAAATTTTTAAGGATTGTTTTCAAAGTTAGAATTCATTTTTAACTAAACTGACAAATGTTCATAGGAAGCTTACTATTATTTTACATAATTAATCAAGCTTCGATGTCCTGTGACTGAAGATATGACATATTTCTTTATAATATTCATTATTTAAGAACGACAGTAAAAGTTAAAAATTAACTCTATTCTTTACTGATGATCAATGTTCAGTTAAACTGCTGAAAAATAATGGGGTTGTAATAAGTATGGGTAATGGTGATGCGAAATTGTTCATTGTTCGTTTCTGTTCGTCGTTCTGTTGATGTTTTAATAGTGAATACATTAAATAATGGCAATAAAGCAAATTACAAATGGATCATTATAAACAATCCTCGAAAACTGCAATGTAAGAATTCTAGCTTTATGGTGTTGTAATTTTCAAGGAGCCAAAGTCCCTCATGATAATTCAGCGCACATTTCAAACAGTTAATGATCACGTGAATATCATTCACGGACGCTTACCCAGCCAAAAACTAACCAGCTATTTTAAAAACAACAAACATTTATAGCTATAATAATAATAATAATAATAATTGTATGTTTTGTTATAAAGAGCTAGGTCATATAAAAGAAAATAATTCCTTCCTAGGCCAACGTTTCGATGTATTTGTACATCATCTTCAGGGATAAAATTAGAGTAAGAACTATAATACATTTACCAAAACAATCTACAACTCACATAGAGAACTAACACAAAATATTGAGACCAACAGATACATACAAAAGGTTATTTTATAATCAGAGTTGTTAAGTACACATCTATTTCAAAGTATCAAACAAAAGGAAATTATTTTTACCTTGGGAAGTGTGCTAATGGTTATTTAAGTTACATGAGAATTAATTGGTTATAGGTACGAATAGGTTACTCTAATTTTAGCCCTGAAAATGATGTACAAATACATCGAAACGTCGGACTAGGAAGGGAGTTTATTTTCTTTTATATGACCTAACCCTCAATAACAAAACATACAATAGAATTGAAGAGGTCAAGAACAATTTATTGAGATTATAATAATAATGCAATATGTAAATGAAGAGAGTTTCTGTTTTCAGGTATCAGCAGATATTTTGTCGATATATCTGGACGAGTACAAGGACACTCCCTGGGACGCCCTCAAGTATTTAGTCGCTGGGATCAACTACGGAGGGCACGTGACGGACGAGTGGGACAGGCGGCTCCTCCTCACCTACATCAATTCCTACTTCAACAATGACGCCATCACCATACCTCTCTTCAAGTAATTCCCATTTCATGATTCCACACACAATTGTTGACTATAATCATTGTTTACATCCTCTATTTTATGAATAAATAGAGAATAATTCAATTATAACTAATTTATCAAGATTTTAGGTTGAGATCGAAAATTGTTTATGCTACTCGTATTAAGAGAGATAAGCAAAGCTCAAGATAAGAGTGTTCACACATAGTAATTTTATTGGGTGATGAATATGCATATTCTTATGTAATGCATGTCAGCAAATGTCCAATGCTTAAAAGGCTGCTTACTTTTATTCTTATTTAATAAAATAATTTATTTATTTTTAACTAACGCATTCCAAAAGAGAGTCCTGTTAATGATATGTTATCGTAAAACGTATTGGCGAATTAGAAGGCCCCAATAAGTTCAGAGTTTTTAGAAAGAGCTATGCATCCAGAAAAAGTCACTAGTGTTCAGGAGAGGGGCAAAGAGTGGAATATGTACAGAACAGTTAGAGGGGACTGGGAGGAATAGGATAGTCAGAAGGGGGAAGGATTACCGCCAGGTGCCTACTGACAGACAGCGATCATGGAATGCCAGCTAAGGGGGTAACCGAGTGATTTGCCAGAAGGTTTAAAGATGCCGGAAGCTGTTATAAATTAATATCTCCTAACTCTAGATTAGCTAGAGTTATCTAGCTATCTGGATAACTGTTATTATATTAGCCATCCAGAAATCCCAAAACAATTCTAACCACTATTATTATGAACTTTCTAAATTAATTTTCAAAAAGAACACATCTTTTTAAGTAGATGTTAAATTTTCCTAACTTTTCAACTAAACGTTAGCATACTAATGTGTTTTGGAGCATTGTACATATCATAAGAGCGGCCTTATAGGGAAAAGTTCAGGTTTGAAAAATTTTGTTAAAAAAACTACTAAATTATTTGATAAGACACACATTAAGACAAAGAACTCAGCAAAATAACTTGAAAGGGTTGAAAAGTTGATCTTTTGTTTTATAAGGTCATGGTTAACAATCACTTAACTGTGGTATAACATTTTCATTAATACTTAATTTAATTAAATATCATTTGTTTTGGAAGGTTATCATCACTTCCTCAGTATTACATACCGGAAGATAACACTCTCAGCTTCTACCAGGACTTCATAACCTCCCTACCTGGGGTCGACCAACCTGGCGTATTTGGCCAACACCCCAATGCTGACATCACTTCGCTTATCATTGACACGAGGATACTGTGTGAGACCCTAATGTCTATCGAGGTCCAAGAAGACGCCTCAGCGCTTGGAAATAAGGAAGATGCGGTAAGATATCAAAACTTGTTCTCCACAATTGGTAATTGTTAATAATCAATAGAGGATTTTTCATTTGCCTTAATGACCATTGTGTCATTAAGAAGTTGTGCAATATAAAATGTACTTTTACAAATCATTATAATAAATATAATTTTAATAATTACACATAAAAAATATGTTTAATATAAAATCATAAATCAATATCTTGCCTTTTAATCCATTAGTGCAGAAGAGACATATATATCTTAACAAGTTATTTTCAGTTTATAATAATTAATTTTTTTTATGTACAAGTGAAGTGATAATGAACAAATTTTTCAAGGTAAATATATTTTTCAGTAGTTAGGGTAATCATAAATTCAAATGATGTATAACTCCTATCTGAGAGGTTTAGGTTTTTTTAGTTATTTTATGACTTTGAAATGTATAGTAAATAGTAACCATCTGAAGTGTTTATATATAACTCATTCAACGTAATTTAAAAAAAATGCTAAGAGAATTAAGTGCGGTTTTGTATGTTCTATCCTGCATGAAGGGTTATATATATAGTAGTTTGGAAGATGGAGGCATCTGATAGGTTGAAATTATTTTTTCTTTTATCTAGTTGTTATGCAAATGTTTTCAAAACATATATATTCATAGTGCTCCAAAATTAAATACCAATGTAAATTTAGCCTGATCTTAACGTTACGAAAACAAAGAAAGATAATTATATGAACAGAAGTAAAATCATCTGGAGAAAAGGTAATGGATGAAGATATAATTTTAAAATGGGTAAACGTGTTGTTCAGTTGCTCTATGATTATATTTTATAACAACTGTTATAAAATATAATCATAGAAAGTATATAAAAGAGAATCAATGTTTAAGTGAAGTTGAAATGAGAATATATGCATAACTGCACAAACAACTTGTTTTAAGCGTTACCTTTAAAGTTAATGGATACATTTATAGAAAATTAACTAATTAATAGCTGTAATTTTACTTATTAAATAAAATATGTCCTATTTCCTACCGAATAAGCTAATTCATGCACTTTCATCGTTTTTCTAAAAAAAAAATGCATAAACCGTTGTTAAGGTATTCCCTTTCTACTTAAATTATTTTACTCAATGAAAAATAAATGAATTCAATGAAAATGAAAAAATATTAACCTGAGGTCTTTTGATAACTTCTTGGGAGCAAGAAAGAGTAAAGAAATATGACGATGTGATTCAGATTACTGATCCTGAAAAAGTAGGGAATTTAGCTGTCCTCTTCGCATTTCGCATAATTAGATTTCATCAACAAAACAAGATGAACACACGAGACAGACAAATCGATTAAAATACATTTAAGATGCGCAATGTGAGCTTCAGATAGCTTTAAATTCATAATAATATTATTAATTCATTTTGCAAAGTAAAATCACCATTTCTACTCGTAACTGCTATCATTAAAAATGTAACAATAATTTTTTTCAATATTTGTTGCAGTTAGGTGAAAAAATTCTGAAATACGTTGTATATTTCTTTGTTTTCAGGTGATGCAGTTATCAGTGGATTTAATTTCGAAAATTCCACAGCCTATAGATTATGAGACAACTGAAAAAAACATTGGCATGTTCAAAAGTCCTTTGGATGTTGTCTTATTACAAGAAGTAGGTTTCACTTATTTAATGTATTAAATATTTGTTTCTATAATTAACCACCTATTAATAGATTGACAAAACCTTTTATCGCCAATTTTTTTCGTTTAAAGCTATACTACTCTATTAGTGTTAAGTTAGGATCAGGTGTGGTCTACGTGTCTTTAAAACAAAAGGTTTGTTGTCTGAATCATGTCATGATACTGATTCATAAGCAGTGAAAATCTTTAAACTGTTCCTCAGAGAGTCGTAAGGTCGTTTATGCGTAGCCTGGACGATGGTACTATTGAGTTGTGTGTCTTTTCCAGAGCGTATACTCATGTGAATTCACTTCAATGCTGTTTTAAGGAAAAAAATGTAGCTAATTTGTTACCATTTATATGGGTATTTAACACTCATATGGGTTAACCATATTACAGACTTGATAATTGTACATCGAATTTATTAGAGTAGGAATCCATAACCAATGCCTGATACCGTACAAGCTCGGGACTCGGAACCGATTCCTATACACCATTTCCAAAGGACGCAATTTTTTCAACGCTACAAGGAAAATGTAGTGCATGACCAAGGTTCTAACCGCCAATCTTCAGTGTGGAACTCAACCACTGACAGCACTGAACTCAAGACAGCATGCAGTGTGTGTCACTCATAACTTAAGATAGTGCTAAGAAAGAAATAAACCACATTTATCTCAAGACAAAAGTCTGTAGTGTAAACTTAGAAAATAATTTTCTGTTTGTCATATTATTTGTGTTCTTATTATTCTTATATGAACAAGTAGAATATCACCGTACAAAAATAACACCACTACAAATTGGTGTTAAGGAAAAATAACAACAAAATTGTTGCAATTTAATTTCACTTTTATTTTAAAAAATGCTTACAGCTTTTTTGTTTCGCTTTTAAAATTTTATAGATAAAATTGCAGTCTTCATTTGGATTACACTGTTGACAATTTCTAAATGATACCTCGAAGGGACATTATAAGGTTTTTTTTAATCAAGACACTATTTTCTGTTTGTATTTTATATTTCAAGTCATCACTGGGTTGAGCTGGGCGATCGAGTTAATAGCATAAGCAAATCAAACGTCCTCATATCATGCGTCGTAGAGTTTTTATTTTACTTAGTGCTGTGCGACATTAACATCTTAACATAACATTTTTAATATTTTCTGCTGAAAAATCACTTAGATTTTGTGCTAATAGTATATCTAACATGTGTAAAAAAGATACATCAAAAGAAATATATGACCTGGGTGAGAGTAATTTCTCTCCTGCTTAGAGAATAAGTGCTCCACTTAGCTTAATTCGAAAGAGCATTTAATGGCTGTTTAAAGTGATATGTCTAAAGGATCGTACCATTAAATATTAATTATCATTATGGATAAGAGATGTAAACAGAATATTTAATAGTAACAGTAAATTTAAGTGTATTTAAAAATTGTAAACAAGTAGAAATGTCTTTCTATATGGCTAATGAAATCTATAAGTTCCCATGTATCTTATAATTCATCTCACTGACTCTGAGTTTGATAGTAACTGACAACTTTGATAACATTGTTCTGTAAATAGGACATTACTTTTGAAATTTCTTGAATGAAAATAAACTCATCTCATTTAATATAAATAATTTTTGGTGTGCATCATGATTAGGTAATGTAAAATAGTTTATAACCTCACATTGAGGATTAATGTTTGGTTGTTAAAGATATCAAGATATAATAAACTGCTGAAAGGAATATTTCAATCTCTAAAGGAACTACAAAAAGGAATCAAAGGGTTGGTGGTGATGTCAGCCACCCTTGAGGATATATTCACTTGCATTTACGAAGGAAGAGTGCCTCCCGTCTGGGCCAGTGGTTAGTAATCACAAACACTCGAATCACCTACACTCAACTTTACTATAAGTAAACATCATATCAAACTCATTGACAACCAATCGAGTTTTAATTTTATTTTAATGTGTCTATCGTATAGACCAACATCTTTGAAAATGTAGATATTCAATTTAAGAATTCCATTTGATTTATTGTGGCTATATCTATTTTATCAGTTATAACTCACTTGAAATCATTAATTTAGACACATTTTATATGTTACTATTATTATCAAACTTAAGACCGCAGCCAATGTTTCTGTTCCATGGATTTTCCAGTGTAGTATTCCATTTAAAGAGATTCCAAGGTATTTGAGTACATCTGAGTTTAGTATTCTAATAGTCACGATTTCAGTTGATAAAATCTTATTTTGTTTGTATATATATATATATATATATATATATATATATATATATATATATATATTTCGTTGAACAGCTGACCGTATTTCGCTGATGTCATTTTCTTCACTAGTTTTTCAAGGTTTCTGAATACCTTCTTCTTTCCTTCATCCAAACGTTGGAGAATGTTAATTAAGTTGGAACCGACATGTTTCGACTTCCAGTCATCTTCAGGGTGATTAATTAAACAAAGAAGAAAATTATTAGTCTTTGGAGTTGGTATTAAGACACATTATACAGTAAAAGTTTAAAGTAGCTGCTCTTGGGCCTGGTTCTCGAGAGCTACTGACTGAAGTGGGGTGGATGGTGGGGTGGGGGTACTGGCAGTTAACGGTTTTTTTATCCAATCAGACGCGTATAGTTTAAGCACTCTCTCGCTACTACCCGTCTGAATATTTATTGTAGGTTTATTCTGTTTAATTATTATTGCTTCTGCGATTTGCAGCCGATTGAAGTTGTTAACAACTTCAGCCGATTAACAACTTCAATCGGCTGCAATAATAATTAAACAGAATAAACCTACAATAAATATTCAGACGGGTAGTAGATTCTGAAACAGATCCCCGAATTCAACAATAAAGTTACCCTAAGAGCTTCAGAGGAGGCATACATATGCTTACTTGATGCTCGCTCTTCCCCCGGACTCAACCTTAACCGATAATTTATTTATGATTTATTTATTTATTATTTTTTATTTTATTATTTATTTTTATTTATTATATATATATTTTTTCTTTATTAATTTTAATTTGTTTATCTACTTTTTTATAATTTTTTATAGTTATAATTTTTACCCGTTCCTTTTACGTCTTAATTTGGCTCTTCATTTCCTTCCCTCCCTTCCCCCGCTTGGTGGTAAGTGGTGGGGTACTGGCTGCGGTCTCCGAGTTCAGTACCGCCCTGTCTTCCTGCGGGACTCTTCGCTCTTCGCACCTCCTGATGACGACGATTGTCGAAATATCGATGTGAGTTATGTCTGTGTCTTTCTGTGTGTTTCCTTCGTTTTTTATTTTATTGTATATATATATATATATACCATATATATATGGTATATATATATATATATATAAACTAGTTCAAAATTGAAGAAAAGTAACACATTGAGTAAAGAAACACACTTACTAACTCGAATTTTCGGAAAATCCGTCTTGAGAAGAAAAGAGGGAGAAGAGTACCCGGTAATCTAGTCTAGTAAGAGGTAATTATAACTGCTGAAGGCAATTAATTTTAGGATTATTTAATTTCATTAAACAGAAACGATTTCATTGCGTTCATCATTTTCTACTTCATTATTTGATTGAATTACATGACTTGTTTTCAGCTTATGCAACCCTCAAAACTCTGGGATCGTGGACCCGAGATCTTCAGCTTCGCATAGAGCATTTCAACCGATGGGCTGAGACCGTCAAACCCCCCGTTCTGTTTTGGTTGGCGTCCTTCACTTTCCCGACTTGTTTCCTTACTGCCGTCCTTCAGGTAATCTAAATGTTTTATTAAGATTAAGTGACACCCATTTCATCTGTTTGTACTTCACACGCTTCGTCGTTTAAATTGGAAATTATACAGGAGATTTTGTTGTTTAATACAGAGTGGGTATTGAATAGCTATTACTCCCGACACAGTCTGCATATTGAAGAAGTGTTGTCTTGAAATGACTGCTTATTTAAAATATCGTATTTATTCTTAAGAACATCAGAAGTATCATATATTTGTTCCTCGTTTCTGAAAGAAACTCCATCTATGGCAAATTATAAAATTTATGTCAAATATATTTTTTTTTAATTATATTATGTATTATTTGTTTATTATTTTATTCATTTAATCTTTTAACTCATCTTTTCTTTAGATTTTTTCAATGTTTCCCTTTCTTTTTATAATTATTTTGTACTCCTATTGCGGCACAACGCTACAATTACATGCTTTCAATGGCATTCAGTCCCTGTTCGATTTATGAATTTGGCTGTTCTCTCCTGCAAATGACGGCTCAGAATTATAGCAGTTCTTTTTACTTTACTTTAAGTAAAGTATAGTGATCGTGAAGAAATTCGATCTTGAGATTTTGACGGAATTATATGTTTTGAGGTCCCAAAAGTCGTTTTATGAAGTTTTTTCGATGATGTCTGTGTGTGTGTGTTGTGGGTCATTGTGTCAGCATTGCTTGTTACCACGCTTCGGTCCAGAATTTTTGATGGATCAAGTTGATATTTTATACAAAAATGGGCGCTATAGTGCAGATGATCCCTATTGTTTGGGAAGAATTATGCATGACGGGAAAGTCATATTTTTTGCCAAAAACCTGTTTTTCGAAAACATTTTTTTCTCCTAAACTGCTAACTCTAGAGTTTTGAAATTTGGGTATTATCGTTCTGGTTACAAATGGAATAAACGAGAAATATATTCAGAATTTTAAAACAAACGGAAATATTTTTTATTCAATAAAATGTAAAAATTTTGACTTATAATTCAATCTCAAACCTTGTGAGAGAGCGATACAAGCCATACTGTTTGACGGATCAAAATGAAACTACGCCTAAAAATAAAACATTATGTGGAGAATGAGTTGAGATATGTTTCTTTCAAAATTACATTCGCCAAAGGGGCATCGAAGTACGACTTCTGTTTTCCAAAAATGTTTTTTAACGCTAAACGGCTCATTAAAAAATCATGAAAATTTGTCCAAATATGGTACACAAAATTAACAATTTATAAAAAAAATTTATGAAATTTCAATGCCGGCAAAGAGTAATAAAGCTGTAAAAACTGTTTGTTTATCCTAAACTAAGGGATAATTTCGTATAAGCAAATTTTCACTTTGGCTTTTCATAATGTCATTACTTCTGTGGTTATACTAATGATTGTATATCCATTATTTTTGTGACGTAGAAAAAAGGCTTATCTATTAATAAGTGGATCAGTCACTTAATAAACATCTCCCATTTAGACGATTATATTATGCTTAAATGAGACATTATATATTATATACCCAAGAAGTTTTATATTAAGTTTACATATAGTAAAGTTGAGTGTAGGCCACCCCAAATTTTTTTTCTTTGATTCGTGACAATCACGATATATATCGTCAATAATATAACATATCAGTTTTAGCATTGTTCAAGGGGTCGAAAATTATTTGGTATGGTTAAGCCACATTACCGGGGTTAATCTAGAGCTTTACACTAACATAGCTATTGCTGATGATGCCTTGTAAATGTATATAATTTCAGACTCATGCAAGAGAAAATGGAGTTTCAGTTGATACTTTGGCTTGGGAATTCACACCGCAGCCAAGAGGTGAACAGGATATTCAGTTAGCATCACCTGTGAGTTTTCCACTTACTGTAACTTTTCCACCGTTAGTGCAACTCGAAGTGTTCTTCATTATTGACCAGATTTGCTAATAATATTTTTTAAATATTTTTAAAAATAACTATTACTCTATTTGAATATTCATTTTTTGTCAACATGAAGTAAGTCTTTCATGGACAAATGTGTTGGAGGGTTTGATCTTTTTTATTTCAAGTATTTAACTGAATATTTTGTCAAAACCGTAATTTGGACAGATTAAACAACTAAATATGTGTACTTACTCTCCTTAGACGATCCTAAAAAAAGTTGTTTTCGATTTACTTAAGTTTTAGCACTAATAAACCCCTATTTAACTTTCAAATCCTATTCTTCTTAAAATTCACACTAATGTAGAAGTTATACTGATCTAAATTATAACTTTTTGTACACTAGTGTATTTGGAGTTACTAAATCTTTAAACACTCGTAGTGGATTCTGTACAATTTGCTCTATTGCAGGAGTTATTTTATTTTCATTTCTATTCGTTTGGTCCTGCAAAATGTTTTGTTTTTCACTATTCAGGAGGGTGTTTTTGTGCGAAGCATGTTCTTGGAGGGAGCAGGATGGGATCACAAGAACCTTTGCCTTTGTGAGCCAGGACCGATGCAGCTCGTCGCCTCATTGCCTGTGATTCTTTTCAAACCATGTGATGTGTCCAAGAAAAAGTCTAAAAGTCAGTACTTTTAGTGTTTTTATAATAATTCTTGATATTTTAAGTAAATTGGAATCCTAAATAAATTAAATCAAGATTAGAACAAGATCAATAAATTGATCTTCTTTCAGATCCACATGACGTAGGTCTATTCATTGTTTTAGTGAAGGTTTTTTTTTCAAGATTACAACGGATATAACTGTTAAAAAATGTATTAATAATTTTCTTTCCATCTTTGCAATGAATTTTTTTTAAATTATGAACTATTCATTATTAATCATTTATAAATGCTGATCATTACTTCATTTTAAATTGTTTTCATGTTCTTATTTCAAAGAAAGTGCGAAAGTGAATTCCCTGCCAGTTCAGTAGGATGACACACTGCATTCGCTGACTGATGAATATGAACTCGTTAACAACTTTTAAGTTATCCGTTTTCGAAGTATATGTCGATAATTACAGCTCTTTGAGAGAAATAATCACGAAAATATTTGAGTGTCACAGCATAGCGAAAGAAATGTATCTGAAAATTTGAGGAACATCAGTTGGGGAAATGTGGGGCTAAAACTTCATTGTAAGACTTAATGAAGACAGACGGATAGAAAATTATATTTAAAAACAGACTTTAAAAAAAAGAATATCGTTAGATATGTTTAGAGGCCTAATTTTAAGTTTAGTGTCCCTGTGAGTAGTTTTTTTTTAAACAAAATTTGATGTTTCCAATATTGATGCTAATATCTAGCAAATTATATATATTATTTGTTTTAGAAACTCTTTTTGTAACTGAATAGTTTGTAATCAGTATTTCATTAGGACTGCGGGAAATCATAATCAGGATAAAACCTGGGTACGTTCGTATACACCAAATACAATCACGAAAGTATTAAAAATGGACTATGGAGATCTTAAAACATGAAAAGTAATAATTTAAAACGCGAAATCGGTGTTTTGCAATTAGGAATATCAACCTGATTTGATTTAAAATTTGTGTATCAAGCGCTTTAATAGTCAACTTTAGTCAACCGTGGATGAATCAACCACCAAATAACTAAAGGACCTCTTCGGAGCCCCACATAACTGATTTCATATTTCCAATAATTTAGTTCTAAAAGAAATAAGAAGTTAGAAAATTGAATGTAACTACTACTGCATCTGATTCAGTATATGAAAAAATATTCTATTAGTAAACTATTACAAAAATATTATTAAAAAGGTAGGTTGTTCCCACGAGAATAACACATGTAAGTCGTAAGGTTTTTCTTGATGCTACCAACTGGGTTCAATAAACATTATAGGAGTCATACTTTTGTCTTTTTTGAATTCACTAAATGAATACTTAACTTATTCATCCTCGGGATAGCTTGTAATGGTTTTCTACATCCTTCAGGAATATTAAAGGTGATTGCTAGAATCGAATTCTTAAACTTCGATTAAGTATCAGCACCAGCGATGATACTCTTTACTATTAGGCAACTCATAACACCTGACGATGAAATATTGAATAATTTATAAAGTTCTGATGTGGCGTGATGGAGGGCATTACTATGACAGAGGTTAATAATACTCTATGCTAACAATTGTTGCAGATCTGTACTCCTGCCCCGTCTACTATTACCCAATACGTACAGGGCCACAAGGAAGAGAGTCCTTTATTATTGCCGTCGATTTGAAAAGTGGCAGTGAAACTCCAGACTTTTGGATTAAGAGAGCCACAGCGATTCTCCTCAGTCTCGCAAATTAATTTTTATCTTAACAACTAGGCCTGCCGTTGTTTGCGATTCTCCTCAGTCTCGCAAATGAATTTTTATCTTAACAACTAGGCCTGCTTTTCTGATTATTATTTTAATAAAACTATATTTTATAAAAAGTTTGCTGTCGTTTAAAACTTTCATTACAATTAAGCTATAATATTTTCTATTTAATTTTTATACTAAATATATAAGCCATAAAATGTGTTCGAATCTAGATGAAATGTCTATACTGACATTTCATTCATTCAGAAGTGTCTCAAAACGTTTGTGATTCTACAGTCAATAATGTAGTAAAAGATCAGTAGCTTTTTCGAGTGGTACTCCATTTTGAAAGAAAATACAAGGGAAACGATAAGAAGCAAAGAGGAATATGACATGGCGGTGCAAATGAAAGAATATTTCCAGGACCTTAAATGCGCCAATCAACCTAACAACTGGTGAAAAAAATGAGGAAGGTAGGCGACAACTGTCTCAAAATTTTGTTTGCCAGATGGCCATCCATTTTTAGAAAACCATGGCTAATACTAATCGAGAGAGGATTCAATAATTTCTGTTAAATTGAAGACTTTCCATGAACCAATATTTTGGCTTGTTCCCAGTTCATAGAATGTTTAAATATATCCCCATTAGGCCGTAATACTTAATCCTAAACTCATAACAAGGAACAGAGTACACACATATTTCATTACTACTTACCGCATGTTTTCTTTATATTTCACTATGTTTGAACAAAGTGGTAATGCCAAACTGCTTTAACAAGGATGGAATGCCAACTAGGGTACGTCTAAAAAGGAGTACAAGTAATTAAGTAGGGTTGAAAGGTTCCTTCTCTTGTTTCATTATTTAAGCTCCTTTTAACTTGATTTTTGATATTATCAGTGAAGGGTTCAGTTAATATTATCAATGAGTACTATGTTTTAGCAGCGATGAAGTTTATAGTTTTCATTTCCTTGAACAGAGACAAGAAAAGAGGTTTGGGAAGCCCACATGAGTAGGCTTCCCATAAACAGCAAACCATCTCCCTTCCTCTTTAAAGAGCATCCAAAAAAAGCAAAGTTTTGTCATCTTCACTCTTAATAGTAGTAATTTTATGCTGGGACAATTTAGTTACAAAAAATGATTTCGCATTTTCTTCTTACGCCAAATGCATACAACATCAATATAAGGCAAGTTAATGCGCTGTCTACATACATACAAATGCTGAACATGGTTGAAGGACTGCTTTCAAATAACTGAATGAACAAAATTTAATGGGCATATAAGTAATAGCACAACTGTAAATAAAGAGAGACAACAGGAACTGTAAACAAAAACTGACTGACACACAACCTTTAACTGCTACTTTTTAAAGTTGATTAGGTCAAGATAAGAAGTTGAAATTTAATTTAACTAACTGATGTAGTTGAAATACAAAAGAGACAATTAGTATGTGATTTATTTCACAGAACTAGTAGAACCAAGTACAGGCCATAGCTGGGTTGTCTATTTCTAAGTTTTAATAAGACTGCTAGTAAAAGGTAAAAGAAGAAGTACGACATAGAACTTGCATTAAGTCTTTATTACATTTTATAAAAATGCGTCCAAAGTTTACATATATTATGTATGTACAATGTTGAAATCATACGAGCTTTTGCATTGCAAAATCACTTTTACGAAATTATACTTTTGAATTAAACATTTTTATTATGAAACACTTATAAAAAAATATCTTCATAACATTTTGGTATATAATTTATATGAGTTTATGCATGAATTCAATTTGGTAGTTCAGTAGGTCCCGAGCCAGAAGGTAAACAAGCGAATAAATTAACATCTAAAAATGGGTTCTTCCTTAACCACCTCATTGGCTTACAAATTAACTCGCAACACTGCTCGAATAGTGCCAAGTGCCATAAACCATCAGCAACACCTTGTCAATCTGCAGGAATAATCTTATACAATATTCAAAACTTCAGACTGCAATGCTGCCAACTTTCCCATCAAGTAAACGTATACTATTCAGGTTAGTAAGAGAACAATATACATATTTACAGGAAGATCTATATAAAAATGGAGTGACAGTCAGTCCTTGGTTCATAATGTGATGAACATAAATACATGGCAAGCGAACATCTGGCTTCTATATAACTCAGAGATCCTAGGGAATTTCATTCAATGAATGAAATCAGTAAACACAATAAAAGCGCCTTTCTGTGACTGATACTTTAATAAAACGGATTCTCTAGCAGTTTCTGAGGAGAATGTTGAAATATTTAAAACAGTGTAGTCTATAGTGTTATTAAAATAGAAATAGGAGGAAATGAATGAAAATAATTACAATAGGACTAGAGTTACTGTAGAATGAAGAATTCTGGATACTACTCCGTATTAGTAGAAGAACTACAACTTCACTGAAGTAAACAAACGAATGGTACATAAATATAAAAATCACATAAGATTATATTAGTTAAATAAATTAAGGGGGATGAAACGTTTTTGGTAAGGATGTTGGAATGAGAGCGATGATAACCATTTAACACATAACCGGCATACTTAAATAATCAATAAGCACTGGGTTTAGAGTATGAAATGGTTATGAAGGGGTCTAATGCAATAATAATTAATAATGATAATTTCATTTTAAGTTGTGATAAGAGGTCCAATAGCTCTCAAAAAGTTTTTATCAAATTCTTCATTAGAAAATCGGTCCACTGAAGATCTGAAAAAGTTATCAAAAAATCAATACAGTAGTGAAAATGGAATTGTACATAATTTAAACATGAAACACATTTTGAAATTCTAACGTTGAACTAAGATCTTGAGACAAGTAACAGTTCTCGTAGGAGTTTACTCTGGAGATAGTTTCTTTCCAACACATACGCTTTCAATACTATTCTAGAGGCGCCAAGTGGCTTACTTGTATTGGCACCAATTTAGCTACGGATGAGCCACCTTGACGAGTAGATTCTATACCGGGCAGAGATTAAAATTAACTACTTTCATCATCATCCCGGAAACAACCCGAAAATCAACAGACTGTTGATAGTAATAGCAATTTGTTAAGGGACATGAAAATATGTACAACAAATTATATGTCTGAAAGAAAGGACAAGGGTTGAAGTTTCTGGAACAGATTTATGAGTGGAGGTTCAGTGCATAATTGTAGCCTTCTATTCCACCGGGATAAAAGAATAAGGGATTAAACAGTAAAAAATAAAGAAACGAACAGTAGTGACTTAGTAAAAAAATGTATGCATCAAACTCAGGCTTCAACTAGCACAACATCCTAACTGCTGTGACAGCAATACCAAAATGATCGTAATGTCTTCAAAGCCTGCAGACAGCGAGAGCAACATTATACAACATTGCCTCTAACTAGAATACAAACGCACAAGACAGTACTTTTTTACGTTTAAATGGGTTGTAAATATAATGAAAACTTTTAATAGAAAAATTTAATCCGACGACATTCTGGTCGTTCCCAGTTAAATTATTGATCTTTCCAGAGATAATTTTACACGTCTTCGGGACAGCGTTAATCGTTCCAGAATTTTAATCACGGGAGTCTTTAAGTTTCCTTACCAAAGTTTTAAGTAGTAAGGATCTTTGACTAGTACCTGACATAACATATGTTGGAGCCCGAGTTCTTTACGAGTGACTACAAACTTTCACACCACACTTGACTCTGAGTCTCGAAAGATCTTACCCCAACTTCGGAGTATCATATTGGTCAACACTTAGATATGTATTCACTATACCTTGCTGCTTGTCTGATACTATTTCGAACCGAAGCTGGAAGTTTTATAATTGTAGCTATTGCGTTCGCATATTCAGTCTCATCAGCAGCCAAGAATCCATTCCTGGAGGACTCTGACTCCTCAATTATATCGACCTTTGGTCCACCAGATCGATGAGCCACCATTATTTGACCAGCAGCCATACACTCTACCACACCTACGATATGAAGCATTCCAAATAAGTGAGACCTTCATTTATTTCGCTAAGTCTAACGACAAAATAAAAGCAGTATTGTTACTTAAATTATGGTACAGATGGCAACCAATTAAAATAAAATAGGACACTGCTAATTCGAATATATTTTAATTACATTATTCCATTTTTAATTAATTCTTTGTTAGAAGAGGCGTCCAACTTCAGGTAAAGCAAGTACGCAGCCAAAAAATGTCTCTCGAAAGAGTGTGTTTCATCACCTGGACAAGGTCGCACTGAGGTGTTATTGGTCAGTTTAAAAGTGAGCATGTGACAATGTGGCTAACCACAAATATAACCAGAATTTCTTCGCTGGTTAAGGCTTTTCGTCCTGTGGATAGCTTTTGTAAACCAAGAACCGGTATTAGCTCTCCTAGTGAGCCTCATAAGTGAATAGGAACACCTATAAAACAGCCCTCTTCAGAGCCCACGACAACTTGCTTGTCTTTAAGACGAGATCAACATGATAGCCTGAGAGTTTTTTTGTAGAAGATAAATATGGTAATATGAATGGTTATTTACTACTATTTACGGATATGATAAAAACAAAGTACTCATACTAGAACTAATACTAGAAGTGTAAAGAACAAAAGTACTAATTATACTTTTTACGAAAAAGGCAATCAGTTTATAACAACAATTCAGCCATGAAGGTTGGCTGTTGCAAATAAGGCACAAATTCGACCCTATTGTGTCAGAAATATAAGAAAAAAGGCGTCAAGATTGTCCCTTTGTGAAGAAAAGAAAGGTAACACTTATATCAGACAGCGACCACTGTTAACCTGATTATTCGGATTTCTATGAATGAGAATCTCCCTTTCCAAGTAGGATTCATGATTGAATTATGTTCGTTGAGTAGTTTTACCAACATAAATGCTGTAATTTTTATCAAAATCGAAGTACTGACACATTCCGAAGTGCTCATTCCACATAGCATGGAGACCAATAATGCTTGTCATAAGCTCAGTCTTAAGGTCATCATACGAAGCATTGACTTTGAACTCAACATTATTCTCCAAGGACAAATGCTTGCACAAGTCCATCATATCCTTTACTCTGACTTCATCTTCCGAATTTCTACAAGAACCAATAAATACGAGTCTTATCTGAAACAAATTAAAAAGAAAAATTCATAAATAAAGCTACAACATTTATTATCCAACAGTAATACGATTGGTTGTGTTCACAATGATAAAGTACTTCAGAGTACTTAGAAATAAAAAAAACTACCTAAACATTCACTCCCAACACTTAATAGGGGTGGATTAAAAAAATTTTACCATCGCTAATTTACAATCGTTAAAATACCTAACTGTGGCAGAGAACTAAGGTAATTTTCCTAAGATAATGTGTCTAAGTCTCACGTTATTTCACCTCCCGTGATGCTCTAGATTTTAGCTACGGACGAGTTAGATTAAGGGTAATTAGTATTATACTCTTTGCCAAGTATACCCTAATATAGAAAATAAATACGGAGTAATACTGAATATGATAGTAATTTACTCAGAGTTAATCTCTTTCTCTTTCAAAAACACTATCTGGAAATCATCCCTTCGAGACGACGTACACCAGCAGTCTTCAAGTTTGACTGATGCAAGAACTTCTACTCTAATAAACTGAGTTACACAGAACGTAGGACTCTCGATGCAGAATTAATTCCGCAATGTGCTTCAGTCATGGTTGAAATGGATACCAAAGAACAAATGAGTAACCCGCCTCGCCACCACAATGAAATTTCAAAGTGTATGATCAGCTCTGCTGACTCAGATAGACAATGTTACCGTGGGTGTTCACAAAGGAGCACAAAAATAACTTTACCATGATGCAATATTGCTGATAAACAATACAGCATACCTACAATTTAGGGGCAATTTTTGGGTAAAATATGAAGTTAATCCATCAGATGGTGTGACCTGTAACATGGCCAAAAATATTTTTGATACACACAGAATGATAGCTAAAACCGTCAAAAATGGTCTCTGAGGACCTCACAACTTGTAAATCTTTCAACATCTCGAAATCGAATTTTTTCATGATTTGTATGATGAATCATTAACTATGTTACCCATAATCACTTATGCAGAAGAAAATACTCTATATGGATCAAAGCTCTTTATAATAAAAAACTTCCATCAAAAACGTTTAGAACGCTATTTTGCTGTAAAAATAACAAAATCATACAGAACTATCACATGATACTTGGTGTATGCTGAAAAATATTACTCAAATAGTGTTCAAGCTGCAAGAGATGTCAGATTTATATCTAGTAACCAGGTATAAAGTGGAGGTGAATTATACAATGATAACTAGGAAGCTCCAGTCAGCACGGTCAACAAGGCATATTCTTCAATGGACAGCTATTTCCAGTTCACGCTTCCCTACCAGCTTCTTGTTAGAAGCTATTAGAAGCTTGTTAGAAGACACAGCCAAATACAAGACAACGTTGTCTTGTATTTGGCTGTGTCTTGCCATCTGTATTGATAGAAATAGCTTCTAACAAGACATTTGTTGTCTGAGATATCCAAATAATATGTGTAAAGCATAGGGCTAATTTTAAATTACTGAACTTTGCTCAATAAATCAGGCTAAACAAGTTTGCTTATTTAAAGCAACTGAGTGAGCATTATGAAGCAACCTGCAAAAGAAATTTAATGTCTACTGATAGTGATGCCTCACTGAAACTCTTAAGGCAAAGAACTAGTAATTCCTGTTTAATACAACCTATAAAAGACAATATTATCAGAATAAGAAACTGGTAGTAATATCGGGCTGCTGATACGAACACTAAGTTATAATACTCCTACCTAACTAAAATGAAAGTTCCCACTCATATGTGAAACACAGCATCTCCTTCCATTTGAAGTTTCACTAAAGAAATTTGAAGAAGTACTTTCTACATTCACTGCTAGTCATATATTTACAGCACCAACAATTATCTTTATTTCTTATCTTAAGGAATCCTAGTCTGACCAGGTGGCATTTCTTCAGAACATGGCTACTGTCCCGAGTTTGCAGGACGTTTATCACTCGTAAATGACTTTTACCCTGATAAACGTAAGCTTGCTCATAGTCTACATGTTATATTGGGTTTCAGTCATTCAAATTCAACAATTATTAATGTGCAGTATTCAAATATTCTTGTTAACACAGTGCAACATAAATGGCTTTAGTTGTATGCTCCAGTTTACTGATAAAAAAATGTTTCACTTAAATGCGCTATAAGTAATAAATAAACTACTTTATTTGAAAATTTGATTGGAAAAATTAATTATGCATACCCTATCCCACGTAGTTTCAGGAACAATTTGTCTCAATTCATACATAGCTTTTAACTGTAAAGGATGATCTTTTTCCGGCCTAAATTGCCCAAGAGAAGTGATTTTTATCATTTCTGCATCCTCTGTAACAGTAATAGAACAATCAAACATTAGGACACAGAAATGAAGGGGTTATTTCTGATTTCAGCTCTGTGTTCAATGCATAGACATCAACAACTAATAAGTTAACAAGTAAAACACCGAAATATATATACGACAAAGATTATTAAATAACTAATTAAAAGCTTCACAGATACACTCACATTACTAGTATGATATTTCGACATCCGTCACCATCAGGTCTCTACATGAAGATGCAAATTGACGAAGAGACAACAGAAAATCAAAGAACACTCCTGTGCAGCCGCGACAGGAGAAATAAAGAAAAATAATTAAACAGATACATCAAAAATAAAGAGAAAGAGATATATAAAAATGAATAAAAACCATCAGTTTAAATTTAATCCAGGTTGAGAACGCTCCTAGGAGTCAAATGTAGGCTTTCTTAGAAGCATTTAGAGTCATTTGTCTCTTGTAAGGAGGGACTTATTCAAAACCTGGATAAAACATTAATTGAATCTGAGGTTAAACGGAATGATCATGAGTTGTAACAAAAAGAATACAGCGTTGACTAATCGAAGACATATGATTCAGCATCGTGGATGCTAAAACAACTTAGAACCTTTCACCTTGGGTACATTTCAAGAGGTAAACATAGTAGGAGTAGTGCAGGGCGGGGGATTGTAGATGGTATACGAAGTGACATTAAACAGTGAAGAAAAAAATGACTCTACATTGACAATATGGCAAGTGAGACAACCATGGCGCCCACAACGTTGCAAACCACTGAGTGACTCAAGGTTCAAAGGAAGCTGGCTCTGTGTGAGAATAAACTCCCATGAGTCGGGGGTCTCCTACAAGAGATATGGGGAAACTGGTTGAAAATAGAGAAGATGGAAGATGAGGAAGAAAGGATAGGATAAAGGTCCTTCAAGAATTTTCACACTTTATGAAAAGTGGGGAAATAGGTAGCTACGAGAGATACAGTGGCCGTAGAGCCTCTTCTGTTGTACGAGGAAATATTAACATTAGCTGGAATGGTGCGACAATTGATGAAATTAGTGGGATAAACACCATCGGTTAATTTACAAGCAAGTTTATCAATACATATTCAATTTCCAGTCTTGAAGGTTATTGCAAAAACGATAAAGACGAAAAGAGAAAGAACGCGGAACACACTTCTTTATATGAGGAGGGTGACAGCTTTTATAATAGAGGTAAAATTGGGTGCGGAAGATTTAACATGAACACAAGTGGTAAAATTTCTTTGATGACAGTGACATCAACGTCTAAGATGGTTATGTTAGTGAGAGAGGAATTATAAGTAAAAGAAACAGAGGAGCAGAAATTGTCAAAGGAGTTAATGAAAAATTCTAATAGAAGTTCCCCATGGTACCAAAAAAAAAGGAAAATTTCATCAATAAACCTTACATAGAAAAGTAGGAGAGAAGTACAAGAAGCAAAGAAACTTTGTTCGTTGCTTATATATTCAACAAACAGAAAATCGAGCATCAAGGTGCAACAGGATTTAAAAATGAACTGCAGAAGCACACAAAAAGGGTTTGAGTTGCAACCGTCAGTTCTCCCGGCTCGTTGTGCATACCTCTTTACTTTACCCTGCGGACAGTTAAATAAAATTTAAGACCGTACATGTGCTTATCAATTTTGTGTGTCTCTACAATTTACTTTTTAACTATTATATATATTAAAGTCAAAACCACAGTAAGGAATACAGAGGGACCAAGATCTTTCAACAAATAACTGGTCTTCATCAGTCACATTTTCATACCCATACTTCCACATTTCTTCCTGTGCTTTTAGTTCCTGATTTTATTTCACATGTTTATCACAGATCTTAAATAAAGTAATAACGTAAGTAAAAATAAAGTAACTAAAAATGAAAATTAATAAATATAGAACAAAAAACAATTAATAAATATATCATAAATAGATAAACATATAATTACATATAAAAGAACTAATATATAAACCTATTGGTAAATATAGATCTCAGATAATTGAGAACCAAGGAGCAACGATGGACCTCCTCTGAAGCTCTTAAGCTGACTTGAAAGTTAGAATCGATGATCTCATTGAGAATTTGAACACGGAAGCTATCCCTGACTCTAACTCTAATGTTACTAAAAGAACTTCAGAGGAGGCGCATACTTACCTTGGCACTGTATCATCTGAACTCAATCTTTACTAATAGTAGTTTTATTTTAACTATATAATTATATCTATTTATGATTTACTTATTAGTTATTATTTTATACTATTTGTTCTATATTTATTAATTTTTTTTTTAGTTATCTCATTATTTTTCCTGAGTCACTGCAACTACAGTCATCTACTGGGGGAAACAGACCAGGATTCAAATCACGCAGATGATGTGATCGTTGGCAACCAACGAGGAGACAATTTAACACAGTGTACCCTGTGAACCTTAAAAGGTAGAAGGGAAATGAAGGTAGTAAACGAAAGTAAGGGCAAATGAAGAAAGCAGAATACGAAAAAGTAGTAAATAAACAAAACAACAGGGATTAGTTCATTAAAAATTATAAATAATTAAAAGTAACATTAACAAAATTAACATTAAGTCTGGATAATTATATATAATAAAAAAGTTTGGCATTAAAGAAATTTTAAACATACAATTTTGAAAAAAAAAACAAAAAAAATCTCTTCAGATTTAGTGCCAGTGAACTGGGCTCATTGAGCAAGCAAAATAGATCTTCTTCCGAGACAAGTTGAACAGTGTTTTCAGAAGGGTTTAAAATTGGAAATAACCACCTCTCTTGAAAGTTGGGATTGACTTGTAAGTGAACGTCGTTCTCAAATAATATAATATCGTTTAAAAGTAAACGTGTTTATGTTAATGCCTCATGATATTAATTTTTAAGTCAAAAAACTGTTAGAACAAATAGAAAAACTCTTAAAGGACTGAAACAAACCAATGTCAGGAGCAGATGGAAGCTGCTTCAGTTTAACGGTATCACAAGGTGGGTACACCCTATGGGTTGAAAGAGGAGAGCACCACAAACTATTGATATGTTCTTCAGTCCAAGAGGAATTCACCATTACGCAACTGCTAAAGCTCCCACACCACTTGTACAGCTGTAAGGAAATTTTAAAAACATCACTCAAGACAGTAGTAGGCATGTTAAGAAAGTAGAATTTCAAGTTTACAACAGAAAGGTGCCCTCAAAAGCAAATAAACATATTTTAATATAGTGGTTTATATACGAACCCATGAAAAGATTCTGTAATATATTAACTTGGCAGCAGTAAGTAGAGGACTACGAGCAACATTTGGTCTATTATTGTAGGAAGCAATTCTTGAGGATACCCGTCTGAGCATATCCCTTGTTATAGTAGGGTAGTGGACATAGCAGGCAGTGTTACAGCCCCCAACCAGGGCAAACAAGGGTAGAGTGAAGGCACAGCCCGTTGAGTCTACATACGTGTCTATAATAAAATGAAAACTGTCATTGGTTCTAATAGAAAAAACAGGTACTTGCTATAATTTAAAGCTAATTGAAATATAACAGTAGAGGTGTAAACTTTTCTACAGGAAGTTCACAAAAACCTAAATAAATAAAATAGAAGAAGACAATGCATACATAATTCAGAAGTATTTTCAAATCAATTAATAATTTTAAAACTGTAACTCTTAATAAATAAAGATCTTTCATAATTTTATTAAGAGCATACCATACATGAAAATTATGTATGATTAATTTCAACTCCATATTTTTTCGTTTATTAATTGGCGTTTGTGTAACTAGGTATCTCAAAGGTCTAGCACTTCTTTCCATATTTTATTTATTATTGCCATTGGTTCTCCCTCTCTCTCTTTATTTTCATATATATATATATATATAAAGACATTTGAATGATATATGAACCTTTGTTAAAAAAATCCAGAACAGATAGCAATAGTTTAAGGCAGTAAAGAATCAAAATTACAGGAAAAAAATACACTTGACTTTAACCGACTTCAGGAGAACAAGGGATGGTTTTATCCACATTAGTTGCATATATATAAAAGTGTCATAATAAACAAGTATGTCTCTACAAAAAAGTAAATCACCACTAAAAGTAGTGATAGAAATGGAAAAAGATTTAGAACTTTGTTGTAGGAAAAGGACAATTTTTTACCAAAAAGGAAAGATTCTAGCGATTTCCAAAATATATATATATATATATATATGTACAAAATAAATGTTACTTAGAAAGTGGTATATGCACCTGGAAGAAAAGCAAAGAGAGCCTCAATTCCGAGGATAACAGTTCCCAAAGATTGGCCTAACAGGGTAAAGTAAGGGTACCGTTGAGCTTCAATCCACTTTCTTTTATGTAGATAGATAAATTCAACTTCAGCTGGTAAGGTAATGTCAAATCTTTGGCGTACTTTCTTTAGAATTTCAGACGGAGATGCATTCAAATCTCCAGTGTATATACACACTTTGACATCTGGATATCTGTAGGAATCACATGTAGAACATCATTATAAATTTACCAAAGGGGAACCCTTGAACATTTTTGATACAAGTAACTTATCTATTGCAATGATATATGGTTATTTGTTGACTATATTCTAATATATATCAACCAATACCTAGATTGTATTGCCCTCACAGCATTCCATAAAACTTTCTCACCACCTCCTCCAGCGTTACAATATGGATGAAAAAATGCAAGTGTTTGACGATTGTTATATTTCTTATAACATTTTCTTTTATTTCTAAAGTACTAAAAAAGAAACAAAATAATCATTACAAACCAATCAACCAAGAGTTGTACCACTATTCAATATAACTTAACAGTTAATATTTACCCAGCTAAAAAAGATAACAGAAAGTAAAGTAAAAATTATACTAAATACTAACACCAAACTAAAACACAAAAATAATAAGAGTATCATTATAATCGCAGCTAAACCTTTTCACATAGGAACTACAACCACATGACACACGTGTAATTAATTCTTATCATTAACATAATAATCAACATAACCAGCACATCAAAATATATGTAACCACTTCAGAACCTCACCAAATCCTTCGTAACAGTGTTGGGAATCAGTAACTTAATTCACCAAATTGGTAACCAACAACAAAAACTGTCAAAGGTAAAATAACACATCGAACACTAATTTTATTATTTCTACCTATCATTGATGACCGTTTCAATATACCTAATGCAAAGATTTGTGAGTTCATTAGAACATTATTTTTTAGAGAGTTATTAGAAGGTCTCAGAGATCTAATAGAATATTTAATATGAACAAAAAATACCGGCGATATAAATGAAGTACCTAATGTGCTCAACACAATTTTCTATAACAGAAAAAACCTAGTAGGAGTAGTTATATACAACACTAGTATTAGTGGTAGTAGTGACTAGTAGTAGAGATACATTCAACAGAAAGTAAAAAAAAAAATTTTAATCAGAGGTTTTGTAAAACATACATTTAAAGAACAACATTTATGAAATACTTTAAATGTTTAGGGCAAAGTTCAGGCATACAGAACTCAACAAATTATTTTATCAATATAGAGTATTAGTGACCAATGTCTATATCGAAACAAAACACTTTTCTTGAAAACAGATTATTTCAGAAATCATAAAGCCAAATGTACACTCTAGAGCAGGGGTTCCCAAAGGGGGTGAAATTCACCCCGGGGGTGAATTTTGGATCTTCAGGGGGTGAATTGTGACCACAGTAGGTTTACAGAGTGAGAAAGCTATTATAGGTTTTGACCTCTAAATTATAATTTTAAAAAAAAATTGATGGAATTAATATTTAATATATCCATCAATAATTATAATTAGCATTTTATTTGTAAAATTCTCTTATAATCATAATCACTGTAAAGTTGTAAAAGTGTATATACTACCTTGGGAAGAATAGGGGGTGGGGGAATAGCATTGTGGGAAATGGCGAGGGGGTGAATGGGCTAAACAAGGCTGGGAACCCCTGCTCTAGAGAATTCTAAAATAAGTTTGATACTTGAAAACCCCATAAAATCTAACGTAGAAAGAAAAACAAACTTGAACAAGTTCATTTTTTTGAAGAAAACTTTTTAGCACTTAATTATTCAAAATAGTGAATTTGACTAATAATTACAGTATACTACTCTTTTCATTTTACCACAAAGAATGTACAAATAATTATCAACATTGGCACTTTCAAATTATTCAAAAGTATAGTATTTGTAAAAATACTAAACGTTCAAAGATTTTTCGCATGAAACACTGAAAACAAAAATTTCACTATTTAAAGTTTCTCTGATTTTCGATGGATTAATAGGTTTAGGTCATTTAAAAATCTGGAGTGACCTACCTCAATTTTAGAAGTTATATAATATCAAACTCGTTGATAATAAATTAGTTTTGTCTTTACTTTAATGTGTTTAAATAGCAAACTCAAAGGCAATCAATTTAATTTCATTTTATAATGCTATATCCATTTTATCAGTTACAACAAACTTCAAACCAATTGATCTCAAAAATGTTGATATGGTGTTATAATTATTATCATTAAACTTAAAGTTGCAACCAATCCATTAGCTACATGGCTATTCCAATTTAATATTTCATCCAAACAGATTCCAAGGTACTCAGGTACCTCTGAGAGTTTTTGTTTAGAATGTTTAATTAAGAGGCCTTTGGAACCTACTTCCTTATTCATTTCACAATATAAATGAATAAAAGTGTGGTTATAAAACCAGTTAAAACAGTCCAACACCAGTTTGGACAACATGCTTATAATATCAATGAAGTATTTATTACCAATGAAGTATTCTTGTGCATTGAAAGGTTCATTATTTAAGAGCATCCACTACTAACCACCACAATGGGGCATAGCACTCCTCCCTGAAGGCGGTCTCTAGTGGGCACAATTTCAGTTGTGGCAGATTGTTCTATTCCATTCAATATTTCTTGGATTAAAACAACTATATCTCAGTTCTGATTCACTGGATGGGAAGGCATGTCATCAAAAGATCCATCAATATCGAAGAGGCAAACCAGTGTGATTCATTAAGACTTAAAGAGTATTCTATTTTCTTAGTAAAAATATTTAGAACTGATTTTGTTGATTTTCCCTTCTGATAGGAATGTTTTTTCTTATGAAAATGCTTATTTACTAAAAACTTCTAACGTTACTACAGATAGAACAAAATGGTGTCATTTCTAGTATAACATCATACTTCCAATATTGCAACCTTCGTACAAAGACAATAACTAATACAAAATCTTAAGTTTATTGAATAAATGGAAAATAGGCTTAAAATTGGTAGCTGTTTGGTTCACAATGAACGAAAAGGTAGGTACCTTTCTCATGCCTCACTATTTCCTCCAAATCAATTTGGCTGCTAACCATTCCCAGAAATATATATCTGAAATTTAAACTGACAGCTGTGAAAGGGTCCCTTTCACACAAAATTTGTTAGATAACTAAGCATTTCCTTATACAGATTTAAATCTTTTTACACATATATCAACTCATTAAAATATCTTCCAATTTTATTATCAACATTTAAATTCTTCTTCTTTTTAATAATTGTTAACAAATATCTAATCGACTGTAAACAAATCCAACAATTACAGCAGGTAATCCGTTAGCCAAAGTTAAGTTTTCTGTTTTTAGAGCTACTTACTTATTTTTTGATTTTTTTTTTATTGCACACTAGTTTTAGCTTGATTTTTCTCACAAAATTTCAGTTTTACTTAGTTATGGGTTAAGAGACATGTTTTAATTCATGACATTTACTTTAAATATATATATTAAACAAGATTCACAGAAAGAACAAACAAAAAAGAAATCACAGAAACTCACTACTATATTTCGATTGTCTTGTCATCAGGAAGATAGATGTGAGTCACTCACATCAAGTGAAGTCTCATTGGAGAGGCACTCAATCAGTGAACCAATTTGCGGAGGGAGGACAAACAAGGATAAATATTAACAAAAAGAAATATATACATTTTAATGCTTTTATTTTTATTTGTTCTTATTTGTATTATTCTTCAATAAGAAGAAAAATTCTTCTTGAATAAGAAAATATTCAAGGCTTCACTTGAGTCGTCACTTGCAGTGATTCTACATAGCAGAATATTTCTCCACACCAGCACATCATGCAAGACGCCAACATTAACAATAGCTTACCGATCTCAAACAACCAACCACCCAACAAAAAACAATAGAAAAGGGACACTGCTTCGCAGTGGGGTTGATGTCGACTGCCAGTACCTGTTTTTACAAAGGACTGTGAGCCCTTTACTCCACCTGGCAGGAATCCAGCGGCTTCATTGTCCAGTTTCCAGTCTCTACAGTAAAACATCAAGACCCAAATCACATTACATCTTTACACCAGCATCTCATCAATAGCAGACCAACCTCCAACCATCAACCACCCACCAAGAAACAAAACCCATAAAAAAAGAGGCGGATGTCAATTGCCAGTAGTCTTATTTACAAAGGGACTGTGAGCCCTTTCCACTTCCTGGCTTGAAGGCAGCCGCACCATTGTTTAGTTTCCAGTCTCCACGAGACTACAACTACAGAATTCCGGATCTAATTGGAGCCACACCGGGGGTCCTCCAAGTGGGGAAGCTGACACCGCAGGACAACAGTTTGGTTTTACGAGGGACCGTGAGCCCTCCAATATCTGTCATGCCGGTGAGAGTGAATTCATGGAAGAGCTTCACTGAGTAATGGCTTTTGTTAGAGCCAGAAACAATAGAGTCCAAAGAGGGCTCCTTAAGAACATTAAATTCAGACAGGGATGCTGGCAATCCTGAAGACTTTGATCAGCCAGGTTAACTAGTTATTATATTTTTTGTTTGGTTCATTTAGCTCTCTGATGATGTTGTAACGAAAGGCCTTAGAGCATTGTAATTAATTTATATTTGTTTATTGTGGTGTTTAATTCATATATATATAATTAAAATAAGCAGTTACACATAAACTGAAACACAACAAAGACTCACTTTTCAATATTTCGACCGTAATGGCGGTCGTCCTCAGGAAAAGAAGTAAATTGACGGAGGGACGACAGTCAACTCATATATATATATATATATATATTGATGGCATCTATTCAACATTGTTAGCGATTCAGTTAACGGAAAGAGATTACCATATCAATTTTAACTTATAATCCAAACTATTAACATATAAGTTTAAAGTTATTGTCTAGATAAAGGGACATTTACACTAGAAATAGTAGTAAAGAAAAAATAGAAACTAAATTTTACTGTTCTTAAAGTTTTAAGAAGAATAAAGATTAATGTAGAAATCACAACATTACCCCGAAAACTCTTGTCCTGGTGAAAGTGGAATAATTTTTGTTGTATTTAAAATAGTTTTGTTCATTTTAATGCCGACTAAATGGGATAAAATCCAAGAACTGTGGACATACTATAGTATAAAGGCGAATGGGAAAGACTTTTAGACGGCGGTAGAAAAAACACATTAATGCTTCTAAACACATCAAAATTAATACCAATTTTGCTAGTCATTTAATAACATATTGACACCAAACTGGCAATATAGATAATTAGATAGACTTACTACAGGAAGAATTAACAATGACCACAACAGAAGCTTTAGAAATACTTAAAGAAATACCATAAAGTAATTTACAAAACCTTTTAAACTAGCCACCAGACAGATGACTTATTTAGACCACTAACACATTGACGTTAGGAAAAAAAAACAAGGAGTTAGATAGACTAAACACGAACAGAGGATGAAAGAGAGAATAAAAAAATAAAACTTAAAATCATTAGTTGTGCAATCCGTAATTTTGTGGTATTTTATTTACTCATTCTGAGGTAAAATGGATAAACAAACAAAGTCTCCACACAAATGAAGTTTTATTCAACAACAACAACGCTTTCCGAACACTTTGTGTCCATCATCAGGAAGACACTGCAATATAAATTATATCTAATCAGTTACAAATAGAGTGAAATAATAAAATTCAATTAAGAAAGAATTAATGACATACTCGAAGGATGTGGTGATGGAATGGTAGTAGTTCAATTCTTTCTTAATTGAATTTTATTATTTCACTCTAATTCTGTAACTTATTAGATATAATTTGTATTGCTGTGTCTTCCTGATGATGAACAAAAAGTGTTCGAAAAGTGTTGTTGTTGTTGAATAAAACCTCATTTGTTTGGAGACTTGTTTGTTTATCCATTTTACCTCAGAATGAAATAAAACTTAGGTGAATAGATTGAAATATAATAATAAATAAAAAAATCTAATTATAATTCTGCAATTAGTTGGTTGAATACGTTATAGAATAGGCTATTAAATAGAATACGATAGGTATAATAAATAGGGGATACTCGACGAAGATACTCTGTTTATTGAAAATTCTGCCTGAACTTACAAGAAATTCTGAAACCGGTTGAGTGGACAAAATATTTGCGATGTAAGACTGTGCATTTTTTATTAATTCTTACAAACAACGTTTGCAGAACTAACAATCATTTTTGTTTACTCATAAATATGTATTACACTTAAAAAAAATAGTAAAAATCATAAATACAAAATGGACTAAAGGTAAACAAGTGATTTGCACATTGACTGCAGCCAAACATGTATATATATATTTATAAAAAAATATAATAGTTTTCATTGTAGTTTCTTATCCATTTTTGAGCAAATCCCTTCGCTAGAAGGAAGTAAAAATATTCAGACCACGTGTTTGAATTATGCAGAACTGACGATTATAATAAAACATCTATGCTTTAGAACACTTTCAAGGAATGGAAGCAAATCTTTTTCAATTTTGTTAACAATTAGTAGATCAGCCTTTGAGCCTAAACTACAAAGTTAGAAGCCAAATTACAAAAATATACTATGTATCAATAAATGCAAAGTTGGGAACATTAAGTTAGTAAAAATGGATTGATCAGTATAGCCGAATGTAATAATAATTAGCAATAAAAGCTACATCTAGTAATAAATAAAAATTTATAGCTGATTTCGTGTTAAGACACTTTTTTTTTTGAATTAAATAAAATTCCAAATAAATAATTCTCTTTACAAATAACACTATACATAATTACATAATGTACTTTTGACAAACTCAATTTCATTGTATAAAAATACATAGTTTCTCACATATGGAAGGACATAGTCACAGCTCTATATTTTAATTATATAAGAATTATGTTCACACAGCCGACATGAATTTAAAATAATAATAACCAAGAATGGGCAACAGAACTCCCAATCAATCGAAAATTAGATTAACATTCACACCTCTCATTCTAATTGTATATTTACATATAATATTATCATACACATCTCATTACAATATTAACCTGTACAAAAACCAAATAAGTACATGTAATCAAATAATATATACATACAACAAATATTGCAACAATAATGTATTAAAAAATCTAACCGATTTCTAGGAAAACTGTAGTGCAAGTTTACTGCTACGCCGATCCAATCAATTCACTGAAACATAAGGAAAAGGTGATTCAAGAATATATCAAGATTCAAACAGGGTGAAATAACATACGTTACTTGCTTCCTTAAAAAACACGATATATTTGAACATGATATGAATTTCTAACACTGAAAAATATTAAATTTAGAATTAAATGCCATGTAAAAAGAAAATATAAAACTACAAAAGCAAATTTATTCTATCAGATCTATTAGTTATATAATCCATACAAGTCAAACAAAAGCTACAGAATCACTTGTCAAAACTATGAGAAGTATTTAAAAAAAAATATACCTGGAAAATTCTCTACTGACAAGGCCAGTTCTGGATCGACTTCGGTTCAACTGAGCTCTCCTCTCGGCTGAAAATTTTAGAGATGCAGTATTATTTAATTTGCTTCTACATGAGATTCAGTGAAAATTCAATGCAACTTTTTATTACTTACTATTTTAAATAAGTACGTAATTTTAAATTACACTGATGCTTAAATATAACTGATAAGTGAAATATTGTTTCATTCTGGTGGAGCTAATGATCAAATAAACATTCTGCCGGTGCTAAGGATTGGTTTAAGTTAAATTAATATTTTTATTAACAAAAACTTGCCATATTCATGATATCATAAAAATTAGTCTGTTACATATAAAAGTACCTTACTTTTTAAATACATTCTTCAAAATCCTGTTACCGCATAACACAAATTATGTTTAAATCTTAGTTTTAAGTTCTTTAAAAATTCGAGAGGATTAATTCCATTAATGGCCAACGACAGCCATAGGTGAGGCCGTATGTTTGACCCCTTGTGCTGTACCGATAACCGAGTGAACAGAGACGCAGTACAGTGACTGTAGTACCTCCAGCTTATTTACTGTATTTACGAATACTTATATATTTACTGTACCCAATGTCTGTTATTGAGAACTGATATTGAGGTGTTTCCTGTTGAAACACGAAATGACTCGTACTACACGGTCCATTGATAGGTTTTAAAGGCTGTCTTAAGTTGCTGAGGAAATCAGGCTAGTCGTGTAGACGGCCTTATTCGTAGCCCACGCACTCCACCAAGGACGGAACAACTCCACTAGATGAAGAGCATGAAAACTTGATAGATACACAAGAGAATTAATTACACTGTTTAATAAACCAGAATCGCTATCCAGAAGACATATAAGATTATTTGAGATGATTTTCCTCCTTCTCGACAAGTATTTGTTCATTTAAATTATTTACCTAATATAAGTTAAGGGATTCAAGTAGGAGTACTCTTACTTTAATTACGATGAGCTTATACCGGTTAATTTATTTAATATACTAAGTGATACCTTTCAAATAGTAAGTTTTGGAATGAATCCTTTCACTGACAGCTTACAAAAAATATTAAATAGTGCATTAGTTTATCATTAATGCTTGAACTTTCTAAACGCAAGCCACCGACAGACATAGGTGAGGCCTTATTTTTGACGCCTTGTGCTAGACCGATCAGCGAGTGAACAGAAGCTGTAGTACCTCCAGCTGGTCGGGCGGTAGGTGCGCGTCGTCTTCGCTGGTCCCGACTGAAGGCGGAGCCCGTCTGGAGGGCTGCCAGTAGACTGTCCATCACGCCCTCCTGAGTCTTGTCACCGCCAGTCATCTCCACCAACGCCTTCTTGCGAGCCGCCCTTTCAGCTCGTTCCACTTCTGCTTTCTCCCGAGCTTCTCGGGCAAGACGAGTTTTTTCTGCTGTCTCTCGGGCCAACACGTTCTCTCTGTGCGCTTGCTGAACAAACCCATAATTGTATATAATTGTATAATCTATTTGTATAATAACAGTTTTAATTTACGTATTAGCCTTTGAACAGAAATATAAACAACAAAAAGTTTAATATCCTATATTACTAAAAACAAAATACGTGATGTATTTTTAATTTTAGATAGATATATCAGGTCTTGATATAGAAGTTATTTTATTAAATCTACAAAGTCATTTTAAAGATTTTTAAATAATAGAGAGAAGTCAAATAACATTCAGTTTTCCATAAAACTGAATATGGACTAAATGAACAAAATACCAAAAGATCAAACAAGTAAAATCATTATTAAGTAATTGTAGTAAATGTGATTTTTTTCAATTTTTAAACAGAAACACAGATTCATAGGCAGTACTTACATAGAATGAATCTTTGAAAGTTTTTATATCCTGGAAAAACTCTTCGATGGTATACTTTTGTTTCTCGAAGCAATAGTATTCAGATAGGTCACTGTACAATGTATCCATATTTTGATACATGTTCTTCAGAATTGCACACTGTTTCTTCGCTTCAGCAGCAAAGTTCTGTATTGCTATTAAGGAAGATTTCATTAAACTCTTTCCAACAACAGGACCATCAATCAAACTATGTCATTTAAATCACTTAAAACATAGAGGGAAATAGTTATAATAGAACCACTAAGCTGCAAAAAATGACTCAAAATGAAATTAATTAAACTATAAAAACTTAAATACAAAAAGACAAATAATTACATACTTATTTTCCAGAAAAAGAGGTGAAAACGGATTAGTGAAGAGTATGAGGTCAGGGGTCGCATATACTTATTTACTTCAAGTCATTAAATTGCTTTATAACTTAAATTGGGCAACAAATCTCACTTAGAACAATTCGTTCAAAACGTGTTGTTTTCTTAAAATTTCTATTATGTTAAGTATTTTTATTTGATCTTTCAACTTCACATCGTAACAACATATATATAACAGATTCAATAATATATCGACCTTTTGATAGAATAGGTGTGTTCTCTAATCGGGATTCGGCCAATTTTCTAGGATAAAAAATCAAACTCTCGTTGCCGACGTTTCGGTTTTATTTAAAACCTTTTTCATAGGCATCTTCTCCATACACTCTTCTTATATTCTCATAAAAACCCATATTTCTTCTTATATAAACCCAAAAATATATATAACAGAATCAATAATATATCGACCGTTTGATAGAATAGCTGTGTTCTCTAATCGGTATTCGATCAATTTTCTAGGATAAAAAATCAAACTCTCGTTGCCGACGTTTCGGTTTTATTTAAAACCTTTTTCATAGGCATCTTCTCCATACACTCTTCTTATATTCTCATAAAAACCCATATTTCTTCTTATATAAACCCAAATATATATATCTATAACAGAATCAATAATATATCGACCGTTTGATAGAATAGCTGTGTTCTCTAATCGGTATTCGATCAATTTTCTAGGATAAAAAATCAAACTCTCGTTGCCGACGTTTCGGTTTTATTTAAAACCTTTTTCATAGGCATCTTCTCCATACACTCTTCTTATATTCTCATAAAAACCCATATTTCTTCTTATATAAACCCAAAAATATATATATATAACAAATTCAATAATATATCAACCGTTTGATAGAATAGTGTGTTCTTCTCTAATCGGGATCAATTTTCTAGAAATGAATAGCTCAAAACCTCATGTCCGAAGAATAAGATTGAAATGACTAAAGTGGAATGGAGTAAAAACAAACAATTAACTAAAGCTTTTGGTTTAGATCAGGAATGGAGTGGGACCCAAGTAACCAAATGTGGCCATCTTCGAAAGGAACTTGATTCAGAATTTGAACTTTAAAGCAGTCATTTAAGAGAAGATTATGACTATTATCGTGGGTCAGGGCTGAAGTCTCACAAAGTCTTACAGAGGGAGCGTAAGCGAATAAATTATTTTTAGAATGATGACAGCGACTTTCCTATTTGGACATTTTACTCAACAGAACAACAAATGAGACTGATGAATCAGCCAGATACAACAATTCAAAATTCAACTAATTGCAAAACACAAAACTGCATTCAGATGAAGCAGTCGCGTCTCTATGCAGTAAGGCTCAAGCCTATTGCCAGTATTTGTTTTCTGAGGGAGAGTAAACCTTGATAATAAAATTCCCTTGACGAGAGGCAGCACTTTCCCTGTTTAGAATACTTACCCAACAGGACAGCAAGCAAGTACACCGAGTGTATCTAAGGTTGGACTAACTAATGCCTCATGTAAACACAGTGATAATTACATTTACAATAAGATTGGTTTTTTAAGAGCCATAATATTGAATGGAATCCACCCCATGGACCAAGTTAACCCAACTTCACCACTACCTCTTAAATGGATCATTTCATTTGGTCGCAAACAGCTATATTTATGAACATATATATTTATGCTTATATATTTGCCAGGCCATATATATTTATGGACAAATACATGGGTTTCAACTATATGAAAATAAAATAGTTGGTACAGAAGTTTTAGATTCCACTCATTCGACCATATATGGTGCAATCTTAAATAGCTCAAAATGACCGGAATGTGTACAATACATTTCAGACACATTCTACTAATGATAATGATTAGTCTGATTAATAATGATATTAAAAGGATACACCCATGACTTCGTTAAAAAGATCATCTGAATTTTGAGGAACTCTGTTGTTAGCTAAATCCATTTCTAGATTCTTAACATTTGCTTCCATTACTCGGAGAGATTTAGAAACGATTTCCGTGGATATTCTAGAAGCCTTGTCTACATGAGACAATTCGTCGCCGAAGGTAAGTAGTTCTGGGAACTTCCTTTCGATCGTATCCACGAGGTAGTGAAGTAGAGTCATTTTATTCTCAAGGTCCTTCGTGTTGGAGAGCTGCCAAAAAACATTCACTTTATAGATGATGATAATAATAGTACAAGACTATATTACAAATAAAACATAATAAAGTATTCTGTTTATTATCTATTAGATAGAATAAAGATAATGATTAAAGTGAATAAGGAATAAAAGTTTAGTTCATTAACAAACTTTGGTGAGGAACTAAATAAAGTCTTCTTTAAACCTTTATAACTTGGGATTCCTCAAATTAAATAGCTTTACAAGTATTGAAATTCATTTAGGTATGTTTCTAGAGATCATGTAGTTATAGTGCATAATAATAATATTGACGTTACATGTCAAATGTTTTAAATTTGTAGCACGAGGGTTATTAATAAATAAATATATATATATATATATATATATATATATATATATATATATATATATATATATATAAACTTCTTGAGGAGCTAAAACCATATTATTAAAATTAATATTAGAATTAGAAAAAACCGTCATACCTCGTATGTTGATATCGGAGTTGTTGAAGCGCTTTCGGATCTTGTCCATCTTCATTCGCAACTGAAGATGCGAATGAAGATGGACAAGATCCGAAAGCACTCCAACATCTCCGATATCAACATACGAGGTATGACGGTTTTTTCTAATTCTAATATTAATCTTACTAACCTCAGTGGTAATAACAATATTCATGCATATTATTAAAGCTCTATATAAGGCATAACTTTATAACCCATGCAATGATATGAAAATTTGTCAAAATAAAAGACTAAATAACATAAAACTGATAGAAACTACATTTGTAGTTTCATTTCTTTAAACAAATAACAAATAATTTGTTTTTTGATATAGTCTTCTTGTACTTTGATAAATGGTCTATTAATCTTCAAATAAACTGCACTACGTTTCATCCATGTAAATTATCCTGGTAAATTTGCGTTCAAAATACTCTACTATGGCTCAGTTATTCATCTAAAGGGCATCTCTGCTCTCCAAGGAAAGTGTTGACCTCAGGGAAGAGAAGGGAAGTTTGGTGGCGATGTAGTAGTAAATAAGGCAACATTTTATAGCACAGTTAATTCAATTTTGATTTCTAAACAATCTACATACAGTACATGTCGAAACAATCTACTCATTCGCATTGTACATTCCATGTTGACCATGGTTTACAGAAAAAAATGGTTCGTTTAAAACTGCAGTTTTTGAAAAACATTGTTCAAACATTTGCAGCTACATAAGTTTTGATCATTTTTATAACAATATTTCTTCAAATGATATCCCTTACAGTCATAGTAAATTCGCACTTTGACAACCAATCATCTAAGATCATTTTGTGCACTCCCAATCATTACGATATTCACCTTCTATGATCTCATGAACTACTTAGCAGCAGTAAAATATGAAGAGTACCCAATGTACTCTAAATGTCAGCAAACATTTTATTTGGTTTCACCACCTCTCTTTAAGAAGTACTTTCACCCTACGTAAATGAATCCTGGTTTTTCATTTTATTATATAATGACTGTACGAGGACTGTCAATATATAAGCAACAGCAAATAGTTTTGAAGGAAGAGTACTCAGAGGGTGTTTACTTAAGACATTACTAATTGTAATTAGAATTAATACATTTATTATAATTAACTTGAATTAACCTACAGGGATAATTTCGAGTTGTAACACCTGTTTTGGTCCAATAACGTGTACCTGGACCTCTCAGCCTTCAAAATCTCTTGTAATTATAATCAGTAAGTCTAAGATCTTTTCGGATAATAAGAAGTAAGTGTATTTCTAAAAAAATAACATCTTCCGGATTTCGGAGCATATAATACTTAAGGTGTGGAATTCAAAGAAATATAATAGAATCAACCAAGGAAAGGATACAGAAATGATGTGGCAGTCCAGTTCTGCCAATATCCCCAGAGCATAAAATTAATGAAAAATTAATTATAATATTAAAAAAAAATTAATTAAATACGACTTCATTATTTCCATGAAGGCTGTCAGTTCGTAACGGGTAACGGGTTCGTAACTTATACTGACCATAACTACTACACTATTCTTCTCTTTTTGCTTACTATTCTCCTAACGACAGCAATGAGAGTACTTTGTCTTTGTTTTCGTATTTTATTTCAAATTTACAATAAACTGTAATACATTGTTACATAAAACAATAACTTAATAACAATTTATAAATACAACAATTAACCTTACTTTTGGTAGGAAATTAATTTCAAAACCAAATGCCCCTCCATTTCTGGAGCCACTGTTCATATAATTCCCCATTAAAAGAATGAGTTCCAAGATTTTAGCGAATTTCCGACTTTGCTTTACTTCATCACAAGCTGCGGTGGCAGCCACAATATTCTGTAACAAGTAATATACTGATAAACATTATTCAATAAGAATATTAAAGGAATTATATCTTTAAAAGAATGCCCTCCACACTGTTCGAAGTCAAAATATAATATAATATAGTTAAAAGAATATTCTTTTCAACAACGTTTTCCCCATAATGAAGGAAAGACTTATTTACCTTAAATAACTATTTCCAATCAACGCATGCAAATAATTAGTGTTATAGAGCACTTCGTTCCTACGTTGAATTTCCAATAAATTAAGAGCCTATATTTTAAGTTAGACATACACAAATATAGTGTCAAAGTTTCAGCTTGCTATGTCTTATAGTGACTGAGTTTACTTACGAGAAAATTTTGCGGACAAACCGACAGAAATTTTTCTAAGGGTGGATTCGGTTTCTCCGAAACCGAATTACGTTATGTATAAAACGTAAAGAAAACTTCAAATGAGTCAGTTTCAGTTCTAAGCAATGCACAGGCAAAATTATTCTTTTATTTATATAGATATAAGTTAACAACAAACTTTCAGATTTCTAGGAATGTCGACGTTAAGAGTACTTTTTCAGTTTTAGAATACTGAACAATTCACACCATTACACAAATCCTAGTAATATTTAACAAACATAGAATTATTGGTAATATTAATTCTAACCCGTCCAGTCCAACTGGTGATTTTATAAGCTTCACATATCGTTTTAAATTTGGTATTAATATGAATTTGAACGATGAACAATTCAAGAATTTAGGATATTGGTATATTACACTTAAAGATATAAAACTATAACTAATTATCACTCTTAACACTATACTATTACACACTATCTGTAGGAACATTTCAGATTGTGCAGCACAATCAGTACAACAAATTAAACTAAATTAAGCTACAACAAATTAAAATAAATGAAGTCATTAAATATGTTTGCACGTTAATCAGAGTAACATAAATAAATCAGTTAAGGATTATCAATGAGACTTGGCAAATATGTAAATATGTACTATACGTTTGCGCCTAGTAAATTTGGATGCAGATCAATACAGAATCTTTGCTTGTTTAAAGTACAGTGAACATGGAAAAAACCTACTTCCGAGATTTTAACGAAGTTTCAACTTTTGAAGTCTGTTAACTTCATACTTGATTATACCTGCTTTTGTGGATGACTATCAAAAATTCAAGCATTTCACAAGTCGCCCCATTTCATAAAATCATAGTTAACAGACATACAGTAGTTTCTGATGTGGTAAAACACCTTAATGTTTTCGGATAATATGCTTCAATATTAACCAACACTAAGTTTTCCCACGCATAGAAAAAGACATCGGATACTTATATTCACTCCCAAATATCGTGTATGGTCTTTATTTGAATTTTGACCGGTAAAATAACATAAATTTATAAAAGCTTGAAAAGGGAAATACTACACCAACTAAAAAGGAGAACAATTAAGTTCCATTTGTAACCACTTTTCAGATTCTGCTAGAATAATGATTCCATTTTTTATAGATGACAAAATTAAGATATCCGTTACAAAAAAAAACCATGACATTAAATTGATTGTCAATGAGTTTGATTGTACGTTTCCACTGTAGCCACATTAAAATATATCAAGAATTTATTGGTCATCCTAGAGTTTAATACAAGTTTCGATCGTGGACCTCTCAGGATCCTCATTGGAAACTACTGATCTAAATAAAGAAGCAAAACGTAATATTGTACAACATAAATGTATTATATCTGAATAAAGGAGTAAATTCTAATTTCGTAAAGCATGAACACATTACATCTAAATCGAAGAGCACTCTCACTTCATACCAAATTGAAATCATGTACATTGTTAGTTCAACAATGGTTAGTGCAAGTTGAACTAAGTGATCTTGAAGGGGGACAGCGTCTGAAATCGACTCAGCGATACAACAGTACAACACTACGAAAGACGCTTTTAAGTAATAAACATATTAGGTATAAATGAAGGTGCATTCCTAATTCTATGCCACATAAACACATTAGGTCAAAATAAATATTTTTTTCTAAATTGAATAACACAGAAGCAGTTACACTATTCACAATACAATTTTCAAACATTTATAAAAAATCGAACTCACTGGTTTAATATCTTGGATGGTCTCAGGATACTGTTGTTTGAACCTCATAGACCTCAGTCTCGGCAATAATCTTTTCACTTCTGCTATCTGAAACAGAAGCAAAAAAAAATTTATCTTTCACCACGACTACTGAACTGGAAAGAGTTAAGGGATAAACACTCTGAAAGCGACTAAAGGTACATGTGGATTCCAAGCAAGCAATGTTTGCTTCAAGGAAATAATATACAGTCAACAGTGATTATCAAGGCACACACGACTAAACCTCCACATACGTCGTTCGTAATAACTTTATTTTCAGTTAAATACATTTTCCACAACTAATAAGCTTTGAGAAATATAATTTACATTCAAAACATATACTAAGTTCTTATTAATTCAGTTTCTATACTATTATTTTACAATAATGTCAATCGTGGCAATATAATCAACACTGTAACTAAACCAAACACCAGAACGGTGTTCATCAGTTAACTGATTCTCGACCACTTATGAACTATTCTACCAACTTCTACGAATTTCTGCAATTTGTATTTGTATTTCCGTAAATTTCCCAAAGTTCACACAACTTTCACCAACACATAAGTGTGTTCACTTATAACACATAAGATTCTAAAGTATATATTAGATGGTTTTTCATATTCAGTAAGTAAAACACGATTCACAGAACGTCGTTTAACTAATGTGGAATTTCCTAGTGGACTCGTCATCGTTAAACTCAATTATGAGGTTACAAACTCAACTATGCTGATCCACCAGATGATCAAGGCTTATGCCAGTTATACCTGTTTTGATTCTTAATCATACACTCTGACCTTTCGGTCAGTAACAAGAGATTATAAAACAGAATAGAATGGTGTTTTTTTTTTTAACTTGGAGTCCTTTCGCCATGTCACGGGGAAACCAACTCACGAATGAGACCAAAACGAAGTGGTCCTCATGAAGTGCCCAAGGTGGACCTCACGGCTCGCGGGCTTCCACGACCTACATCAACGAAATATGATTAAGCAAGGTAGACTCTAAAAGACTGAGGGTTACTTGATGAAAGAGATCATCATGGATTACAGGAGAAAAAAAACAAGGGTAACAGTAAACAGGGAGTTGTGAGATAGCAAAGCATGGGTAAGTAGAAGAAGGAGTCAGAGGTTACAAGAAACGCTTTACATATCAGTGAAACAAATTGAAATTCCAAAAACTATCAAACTAATAACATCTGTTTTTTCTCCAGACGAATTGTACCTACAGTTATTAAATGACCCTCCAATATAATTTTTTATTTAAATAAAATCGAATGATTTACCAATATAATACAATTTAGAAAAATAGTTTCTTTATCATTTACTTCGCTATTAACATATATATTTCCCTATTTGAAATTATTAGCCAAACAGAAATGAATAAAATATCAATAATTGTATGAAAAATTACGTAAACTCTGCTGTAGGTATTGTCAACTTATCGGATTACAAGGCTTATCTTTAATGATGTGATTTATGATATTTTTCAAAATTAGCCATCCTTGGATTGCTAAATTGGATTGGAGACATGCATTAAAATTAATCATTGAATTAAATTATCTGTCACTGATTCGATATCACCTTCACTGATAGTAAACTTTGTTATATGTTTGCGAAATTAACACGAAGTTTTTACCTTTAGTGGTGTTCTTCTGTAGGAAAGCGTCATCTGACACCAATCTATTTACTTATAACTAAGTTGAGTACATAAATCACCAGACTTCATTTTGGAACATAGTAATCGCAGTAAATTTACATTACAGTTATTTGACATTACTAACTAGTTAAGCTCACCGTATGAACAAACTGTTCAGCCTCCGTAAGTTCTGAATAATCAATTGAAAGATCCATTAGCCTCTTAAGTTGGTCCGGAGGTGGCAGGTACATGATAAGTGTTTCCAACACATTTTCAGTGAGAATTTCAGAGTCACACTGAAGAATACACTTCTTGACTTGTTTGTAACCCAAATGTTTCAAAGAGCCTCCAAGTAAAATTGATAAATTCTGGGCAGTTTTACTATCCAAGACTTGAAGTGATTTTATTCTTTTCAAAGTAGAGCCCCGACTAGAAAAAATAGAAAAGAAAAAGAGAGTCGATTAAAAAAAGAAAAAATACAACAGTAATGATGATATTCCACATTACCTATCAGCCTCATCTTCAATCTTCTTCAAACCAGGTTTGGAGGAAAATTTTGTAGCAAGGCCATTAAGAATATCTGGTGAAGCAAGTTTCTCTTCTTGGACTTTAAACCAAAATGATTTTTCTGATAACATGCTTGGTAAAATCTGAAATAAATAATTGTGGTATCAAATATTACAAGATACTACAATATCATTGTAGGGTAAACAGCTAATAAAATAGTCTTCACATATACAAGTTTAATTTTCTAAACAACGTGTTTCGAACATCTAAGATTCTTCTTCAGGCATAATACAATTACATAAAAATACATTACTTCATAAAAGTGTAATTACATAAGAGAGTTATGTCCAATTAGTTGTACCACAGAGTCTGAAGCTTGGATATGTACGTCTCTGTTTTCTTATTTTATTTCGTACTATTTACTTTATACTAATCTAATAAATTGATAACTCTGATGTAATTGTATTTTTTAGTTTTATACCTCAGTTGTTCGAAACGAGGTATTAAATACTAAGTATTCGAAACGAGTTGTTTAGACTATTAAACTAGTATATGTGGATATTATTTTATTAGTTTTTTAACCTGTGATGAGTAAATACTACATAATAACTAATTACACCGCCTTGGAATACAATATGTTACAAACAGCAATATTTTCATTATGAATGACAACATATATTACATGTAAGAATAAGACATAACTTCTTTAAAAGTAAACAAAAAATAGCAATATTTTTAAGCCATATATCACCTTATTCAGCTATCAATAGCTGAAATATACTGCCGGTTACCTTAGATTATAAGAAAACTTAAGTGTTTTTATATATTATGTAATATAATATATAGTAATAGATAGTATACAGTATTTCATATAAATATGATACTAATCTGAGATGACACATTAATAACAGAATTCAAACAAATTGAAATACTCACTGATTTCCAATTAGCCCTTTTAATTCCTTCCACATTCCACTCTTTTTTCCGTTTCAACCCCATAGGCAACAGATTGGACGGAGGCGGAGGAGCACCAGGTGGAGGAGGAGCACCAGGAGGAGGGGGAGGTCTGGGACCCATGCCAGGCATGGGAGGAGGAGGCGGACCAGCTCCGGAGGGCATAGGAGGAGGAGGGGGTGGAGGGCCACCACCCATCATCGGGGGCGGAGGTGGGATAGGTGGGCCTCCTCCTGGAAAGGGTGGTGGTGGAGGAGGAGGGGGAGCAGGAGGACCGCCTCCACCAGCTAAACCAGGCGGAACTGTTATTTTTGGCAATCCTGATTCCTGGAAAAGATATAAGTTTAAATAATAACAAAGATACCGTTCTATTGTGTCCAAAAATCAATGCCGATACTTTGAAAAGGGTATCAGCCCGACAGCCTTTATCTAAAAATAAGATTGGTACCGGAAAAGTGAACGGCGTTAGAATTGGAATTACAAAATTTGATACCATCTTTCCCTTCCTGTTTGCAATTTCTTTTTTTTTTTTTTTTTGTGAAACTAAAAATAATTTCTCAAATTCTTCAATTTAAATTAGTTTACTCCGAATACTGATTGTATTGTTTAGCTTGAAATAAGCCCCACCTATATTGTCTTCTCAAAATTAGAAATGTTGATATATAACATATATATTTATAAAATTTTATCAATCTTTATATATGTATTTGGGACAACAATTATGGGTTAATAACATATATATGCAGACTGTGATATGAATAATTTCAATTAATAATTGAACATAATAAAAGAATATTCAGAGGGTGTAATACCAAATCAACAACCTAACGCATAATCCGTCTGTGATGCACACAACACATCTCTTGCAGGTTAATAAGACAGCACATGTGCATGGTTTATTCCAGTTGGACTTAAACACCCGTACGGGCCTTTTCTAGGGATGAGAGATACGTCCTAGTTTGAAAAAAAAAAAGGGGTAAACGGTGATTAATCGTAAGATAGAGGGACAAACAAACTACAAACTCACCGACGCACATTCAGAAAGTAATGTTATACATACTTAAAATAAACTGTGTTATCAGTCCTTTTGGATCGCATTTCGTTTATCATACACACACACACACACACACACACACACACACACACACATATATATATATATATATATATATATATATATATATATATATATATATATATTTATGAGTCGCCGCCCTGCCTTCCTGCGGGACTCTTCGCTCTTCACACCTCCTGATGACGACGATGGTCGAAATATCGATGTGAGTTATGTCTGTGTCTTTCTGTGTGTTTCCTTCGTTTTGTATTTATTTTATTTAAAAAAGTCCGCTGGACCGTTTCTTTTAATTGTAAATATATATATATATATATATATATATATATATATATATATATATATATAAAACGATTAAAAGAAAAGAACAGAAACAGTAACAAACTCACTTCAATAAATCGACCTTGTCATGTTAGACTAAATTCTCTAAAAGAACACATATAAAAGATGTATCAAAAACTCACTGTTATATTTCGACTATCTCGTCATCAAGTAGACAGATGTGAGTAGCTATGTAGGCAAGTGTCAAGTCATCACATCTGTCTACCTGATGACGAGGCAGACGAAATGTAGTAGAGAGTTTTTGTGATTTCTTTTATATGTGTTCTTTCCGTCAATGAAGTGTATATATATATATATATATATATATATATATATATATATATGAACGTATAAGCCACAAGGAAAAGTAAAAAACACAGAAAATATGCTCTAAGGCCTTTCAATTATATGTCATCAGAGAGCAACTAGATATTGATAACAACAGAGGTTACAGGTATGTTACAAAAACAAAATATGGGGAGACAAAACAAAACACATGCTAAATTATAAAAACATATAAAATACAAGCTAAAAAAAATAAAACAACAAAGAGAAACAAAAACATACAATTTAACATGTATTGTTAAATTGTATGTTTTTGTTTCTCTTTGTTGTTTTATTTTTTTTAGCTTGTATTTTATATGTTTTTATAATTTAGCATGTGTTTTGTTTTGTCTCCCCATATTTTGTTTTTGTAACATACCTGTAACCTCTGTTGTTATCAATATCTAGTTGCTCTCTGATGACATATAATTGAAAGGCCTTAGAGCATATTTTCTGTGTTTTTTACTTTTCCTTGTGGCTTATACGTTCATTAGTTTTCATCACGTGTTTATTGTGATTATTTAGTATATATATATACTTTCATATTGATATATAGATAGTTAATAAGTAATAGCTCTAGCAAGTTAAAGTATAAACAAAAATTAGAGAAATGTTTACCTGATTCACAGGTAAGACTCCTTGATCAATGGACTTTTTCAAATGCGACAGCTGCGCCTCAGCTTCCTGTTTTTGAGCCAAAGCCTCTTCTAATTTTTGTGCCAATTCTTCTACTTTACGTTCTGCTTCCGCGTTAGACTTTTCTGAAAATTAACATAACACTCCTTGTCAAAAATTTGCCTATAGAATAATTAAAGGACCTCTGTGAAACTCACGTAAACGCCAAGAACTATATATATTGTAATGTTAATTTTAGTATATTTATTTACTTTGACTCCTAATTAAATCTTACATTGAAAATGATGTTGACCAGAACTAGTCTGTATAGTCTGTGAGTGGTTTAGTGATAGTTAAAAATAAAAAAGAATCATGGACTACAAAACCACATCGCTTGAGAACTTATGAGAACGCATCTAGGGGTGAGAGATACGTCCTAGTTTGAAAAAAAAGGGGTAAACAGTGATTAATCGTAAGAGACGGGACAAACAAACTACACACTCACCGCGTGCACATGAAAGTGACTTAAAACATGAAAGTACAGGTGGTCTAGTGATTAGAATGCACGCCTGATCCTACATCTGATTATAGACGATTATTTTTCAAGTCCTTCGGACGTACAGTAATTCTGCCAGAGTCTAGCCTGTTTTAATTAGCTGTCATGATATTTCGGTCATACTATGAAAAACGAGGATTTATATCCAAGCCAACTGGAGATAAGTTTGTGATATCGATGTCATAATTTAAATGATCCTGTTGAAATATCTCTTCGTCATCAGACACAATTTAAAAAGCCCTACAACTTTCATTTGAAACAATTTAGAATTCCCAAGTAGAAACAATGTGGTTATTTGTTTTGATTTTGATTTGTTATATTCCCAGTTCAATGATTTCAATACCTTGTGGGGAAATCATATTATCTACTAGGCAACTACCAGATATGATTATACTAAATCTATTAGAAAATTCTGTAACGATTTCCAGACGGAGTAAGTGATTAGAGTAGTTGAGCCATTCACTATCTCTAGAATGTATGTATATTAAACTTAACCTGGCGAGCAAGAACATGATCTGTACATGGCATATTTGGTTTCCACTGGATCACGCTCAACCTCAAAGTTTAAATTTGAAAACAGACATACAGTTATAAAACAAAATGGACATTCATACCGACAAGATTATCAATGAGAGGCTGAACATCTATTTGAAATCGACGAGTAGTCCTAAAATCAGGATCGCAACCACCTCTGTGAAGAACGATTTGGGAAACGCACTCCTCGATCAGTTTGTAATAGGCAGGCCTGAAAACACAACATAAATTTACCAGCATTTACAAAATAAGGAAAATTTAAATAAACACTAAAGCCACATAACAAAACTGCTGCTGTTTCATAAGCAGAATAGGAATCACAATAAAATGAGATAAATTTACAATTTCCGTTTGGTTTTTCAAATATACAATTCAAAGGAAAATATTACAATAAGACAAGACTACAAAATTAAAATTATAGTTAGTTTTAAAACAGCTATTGTTTCTATCTAGTAATGGTAAAACCAAACGAATCGAAAATCTACTAAGAACTTACAGGTGGATAAGTGGAAAGACCTCTAATTTGAGTGACTAAGAAATTAACGTCAAGTTCCTGAAATAAATACCAAATCATTGTATCCAAAAAAGAAATTTTAGGTCAGAAAATTAATAATGTTTCAATATCTAGCCCCAATTTGATATCATTCATACGAGAACAATCCATAAGGATAAAAAAAATAGATAATTGGTTAAACAAAATATATCCAATGGTATTATTTTCATCAAGTAAAATAATATGAGATATCCCAACCTGCTTGTTTACATAAGAAGGCGTTCAGTAAGTAAAGACTTCCATTTCGTTTGCTATGCAGGTAGACCTTCACAGTTCTAGACAAACATGATGGTTAGTCTAGGTTCTCCGTTTTTTCCATTTCTCCCCTCAAAAAAATATATACTAAATATACGAGTATTTAGTATATCTGTTTTGACTTGGATTTTTCCAATTAAGTAAATGCTAAAAACCGTGGGAGGTCATGTATTTTATTTCAAAGAAAACGTTAGATACATTGACATTTTAAAACGACTTTAAAGTTGTAATCAATTTGCTAATATTTGGAGATACAGTTGGATCTCATCCAACAGTTAATCGTTGGAGTTTCAAAGAAGGCACGGATATAGAAGACAATGGTTTCAAGTGGTCAGCCAATCAAGAAAGAGTAGACCTACAGACCAAGAAGCTTTGTTTCCGCAAGAACTATTAGTTGGTATTGGGTGCTAGAAATGTTATAGTCCCTATTTAACCTAGAAATAATTTCATTTGTAATTATTTTTATTTTTGTTATTATTACTATTTTTTAAATAATTTTTCCTTCTCATCATCATATTTTCATTTTATTAGTTCTGAAATTAATTCTTTTTCGCTTTCTCATTAACTTTTTCTTACATACTAATATCCTCTGCTATTGTCACATCTCATTTATAGTTATTTCCTTCCTCTATCTTTCATGTTATTCATTACTCATGACTCTTGTCATTATTTGTTTATTTTCCGTGTTTGTGATCGTAATGTTGGTGACGCTAAGAGACATTTCAAGCGATCTGTAAACCCTTTCATGTCTTCATGCTTATGTCTTTCCTTTTTTGTTCTAAAGACGACGTTAAACCGAAATAATCGAGAACTGTGAGTGTTCTCACATACTTTTTTATATCTCAGTAATAAATGTAATCGGGACTCAAGTCAGTTTTCCAGGTTAAAATCAAACTCTCATATGCCGATGTTCAGTTTTTATTAAAAACCTTTTTCACAAAACTACAAAAAAGAGAAAAAAATATACAACACTCACAAATAAATACATAAGCAGAAATAAATTATTACAATGTATCAAGTGATACAGGTAAAACCAATTTAGCTACAAAATTTTTTGTAACTAAATAAACAATCCAACAATTGTTTATGTTTTAGTATAACAACAGGATAAAAATTCATTTTTGTTTATGTGTATATTTGTAACTAGTGTATAATTATTGTATTTCCCTCTTTTTGTAGAGAATAAGGTTATAAGTAATAACAGTAGCAAGAATTAAGTGAATATGAAAAGCTATTAACTTCAACATTACTGGGAGGTCATAAACTTCCAGTATACTGATATAACCACTTTTATCAAGGGTAACACTAATGCAATCTAGGAATATTAAGAAGCGAATATTGAAATGAATTTGTCAGATTTTAACAATTATAATTTAAACAAATTGTAGATCTCTATTATAAAAGTCAACTTAACATAATTGCATAAACACTATCGAAAATCGATAAACCACTTCTGTAATTAATACAAGTTTGTTCCTTTTTAAGGTACAACATTTTCAAGTTCATAATTTTTGTGCATTTATCTCTTTATCCAGAATAATTGTGTTTTCAAAATCAAAAGTGCACCGTGCCGTCAATACTGAGATATAAGTGCTGTGGCATTACTTCACTTCTTCTTATTGAATAATAATGTTGTACTATACACTAACATTAATGCAACATTGTAACATTCTGTAAATATTATACCAACCATGCTGTTAGTCCTGTTGAAATGTTGTATAATGGAAACGTTATTAATTATAGAAGTGATTTATCTATTTTGAATAATATTTACTCAACCATATAAGTTTACTTTTGGAATTAAGATTTCAAAGATTTCAAAACGACTCGTTTAAGACATAATTGTTCAAATCTGACTAATTCATTTTAATATTTGTTTGTTACAATCACTAGATTGCATTGGTGTTATACTCACTAAATACATTGTAACAATTTATTTTTCTTTATGATTATATTTGTAATTGGTGTATAATCTTTGTTTTTCTCTTCTTGTAACCTGTATTTACAAAAGGTTGTAAATAAAAATTGAAATGTCGGGATATCAGAGTTTGATTTCAAAATGAAACAGACGCCTACCGATTTCATTTGAGTCATATTTGATCAAACAGTCGATATATTTTAGTCAAAGTTTTCTTTTATCACGTATATTCTACACCACTTTTGTTTATCGAGGTTCGTTCAGCGTCAAACGATTCTCAAGAAAATGCCTTAAGGCAATGTTTCGTATATATTATTAGACATCTTCAAGATTACATCAAAGTAAAAATAATTAAAATAACTTGAAAAAAAGTTCATTATGTTCGTGGATATACATTATTAACTGGGTATATAATACACACTACATACATATATATGTATTAGATATATATAATACACCAATTCCATTATTATTTTTTATATAAATTACAGAATATCTTATATATATATATATATATATATATATATATATATATATATAAACTAGAATTTAAAAAAGAACACATAGAAAGGAAACCACTGAACTCACTACTATATTTCGATGTCCTCGTCTTCAGGAAAAGAAGTGAATCGCTCCAAAGGCTGATAACGACTGACTTGGCGTTCGAACTGAAGCACTCAAACAGTGTAGCCAACTTTCGGAGGAAAGGTAGTCAGGGAAGATAAAGAGATAAAAGCCAAATAAATATTAAAAAATGAAGACATTTAACTAAAATAAAATTAAAAGCTGATAACAACTTTAAAAAAAAAAATTAAAAAAAAATATCAACGATTGAGGTTAAGCCCAGGAGCCGATCTACCGCCCAGAAGACTAATAAGTGCTTCTTCTGAAGCTCTCAGAGTAACTTTCGAATTAGACTGATCAATCTGCCTCAGGGCCTGTACACGGAAACAGTCATTAAAACTGAGTCCGTGAGAACTGGCATGAGTAGCAACGGGAAGGTCACTGCGTTTGCCAACGGATGACCTGTGATTATTCATACGCAGGCTTAGCTTGGTGGAAGCCAAACCCACATAAAAAGAATCACACTGGGTGCAATCCAAACGGTAAACGCAGTTACCAGAGGTACAAGAGGTCTTGTGAGAGATGGGGTAGGTGCGTTTACTATGGACAGAGGTAAAGGAAGGAACAGGATTGATGATAGGACAAGTAATACATCCACGACGTCCACATTGAACCATACCACCAGCAGTTTTTGGAGGCTTAGAAGAAGAGATGTGAGAGAAGATAGATTGAAGATTAGCAGGTTTGCGATAGGAAATGGAAGGTGTCTCACTAAAGACTGAAGAAGTACAGGAGGAAGAAGAAAGTATAGGGAAAAACACCCTGACAACTGCACCCGCCTATGAGCACCAGGAAAATAAGTGGTGATGAGGAAATTAGAGTCACTGCGATCCCTCCTCCATAAAATTTGTAGCAGAATAAAAGATCGTTCCTTCCAAATAGATTTATTGAAACAGAAATTTTCTGACCGAGGATATCCTTCTAATTTCATTAACAACCGTATAGTCCCTGCAGACATTCATCATAATTCAGGTCCTAGGAGGGATCGCAGTGACTCTAATTGTCCGATTTTCTAATACTCCGAAAGTTGGCTACACTGTTTGAGTGCTTCAGTTCGAACGCCAAGTCAGTCGTTATCAGCCTTTGGAGCGATTCACTTCTTTTCCTGAAGACGAGGACATCGAAATATATAGGAGTGAGTTCAGTGGTTTCCTTTCTATGTGTTCTTTTTTAAATTCTAGTTTATTCAGTTCGAAGAATCGTTTCTCTAATTGTATATATATATATATATATATATTCACTGTTTCGTTATTGAGGGCTAGGTCAAATAAAAGAAAATAAACTCCTTTCTAGGCCGACGTTTCGATGTATTTGTACATCATCTTCAGGGCTAAAATTAGAGTAAGACTATAATACATTTATCAAAACAATCTACAACTCACATAGAGAAATAACACATAACACAGATTGTTTTGATAAATGTATTATAGTCTTACTCTAATTTTAGCCCTGAAGATGATGTACAAATACATCGAAACGTCGGCCTAGAAAGGAGTTTATTTTCTTTTATTTGACCTAGCCCTCAATAACGAAACAGTGAATGGAATAGAAGAGGTCAATAATAATTTTTGAGTTTATATATATATATAGGTATATATACAGAAAATTCACTATGACATTCGCAAATACCGTCATGAAAAGTATAAGTGAAGACAGGTCACTGTTAATTACTGACTTGGTTCATTGTCATTTAACCTATAGCACCAAAGAAAAACCTTCAACAATTATTTCTTTTTGCTCATACTGAGTTTAATATTTAAATACGAAACTCCGTTATAACAAAATATAGCTCGAAACTCCGAGAGAATTATGAATATGGTGGCTTCAGTTAACTATATTATTTATTATTCTTTAAACCGATCCCCTAGCAGGTGATAACGTCAGCCGGTTACCGGGTTTTTGTTTGATCGGTGATTCTACAGATTCTACATTGGGAGTTCTAAATTTTGCCTAACCCAAGTGCATTTCGAGTAGGGATATTTAACCAATACCTGACATCGTATAGGCTCGGGAACGACGGCTTAACGTCCTTTCTGAGGGACGACGTACTCAGATTTATTCACCTCCCGCGTGAATAAATCAAGGGCCAGGTGGGGATCGAACCGCGGATATCAGCCCAGACGTTAACCACTGAGCTAACCTGGCTCCTCAGCAAACTATAACAATAGTTAACTAGCTGTGAGGTCGGTCAATGGTACCTCAGAGTAGGGAAGATGTGAGCCGTCAAAGCCATTGACAAAATTAGGTTATTTTAACTCTTCTATCTGCTTTGCTACGAAAGCACAAGCGACCCAACGTAAGACGCCAAGTAAATACTATATACGACAAGGTTAAGTATATACTAAACCTAAATGACCACCAACAAATCTCATTACACGATTTTATAATGTATGCACACGCAAACATAAGAATTCGAACAAATAAAAATTTATGTTGTTATACGGACATAGAGCGGAAATGTTACTAATAACATAAAAGTTGCTAAAGGTAAAAAAGTGATTCAATATAGTTTAACTGAATGCCATAGAATAGTTTAAGGAAAAGCAGGTAAGTAAACGCTATTAGCAGTTATAATTCCGAGTAGAATCGAATAATTTCAACAAATTTCAGACTAATTCTTACCTGATTAAGGTGTCGTCCCTTATACAAAGGAGATGCTGAAGAATAGACAAGAAATACGGCTCCGCTGGAGTATCCATTACGAGATTTTTGTTTATTTCAAAACAATCATTGATGTCATCTAGTTCTAGACGAACATTGTCGTACCGCTGTGTAAATTCTATGTAGTCCCCTTCTCTGTATTCATTAAAAACTTTCATTTGTACAGCCAAATCTTCAGACATGTCCTTTTCCAAAATCTAAAGTCAAAGCAAATGTCACTTTACCTGAATTTTAAAAGTGGTAATTTTATAAAAATCCATTAAACGTCATCATTCATAGATGATAAATTAATCTCCTCAAATGATGAAAACATTGTAAACATTTCTAGCATGACTTCAGGTACAACTAGTGAACAAATCAAATTAATTACATTCAAAGTCTCATTAAGCGAACTAGTTGTGCACTAATTAGGAGTAATTTTAACAAAAAATAAAATGAATTGTAATCAATAAATTATTTTTTAATTTAACAAAGCATCTATAATAATATTATTTTTTCAATTATTCATGTTAATACTTTTTTCTTTAGTTATATCAGTAATGAAGTACAGTGTCAAATATCATGACCGTGATATTGCACTGACACCCTTAATCTTCAATCCATTGATAATGAAGCAAATTCATAAGTTACCAGATTAACGCTAAATGAAACTTCCATTAAGTAAATTGATTTAACATAATCACAGTTACAAACATACCTAACAGTAAAAACAATTTTTTATATAATATTGTTAAGGTAAAATGTTAAGACAACATTTTATGCATACGGACAAGTCGAAAGTTTCAATCAAATAAGACAAATTAAGACAATAAGGATGGTCAAAGTGTGCCATTCGCATAGAAAAGGGAGGTGTTGACAACATGCACAATCGCACATGTATAACTTGACGTGAAGAAGTACGTCAGCAACTCAGTATCAGTAATAGTACATCAGTATAAGCTTGAAGTACATTTGATGTATAAGGCGATGCTTGAGCCAGCTTTGTGTCTACTAGTACGGGTGTAAATTCACGTTAAGGGTAACGAGAGAAAAAGATACAAGTCTATTAAAGGTAAACTAACTTCGCCTTTTTCAGACAAAGAAAGTCAATTTGCACTACAGATTTACTTCGTAATTCGTAATTTACTTCGTAAACGAGTAAATAGAACCAAAATGTGCGAGAATCATTAAATTTTATAATCTAATTTAAAACTCCATTCAATTCATTAGTCAAATAATCAACTATACCTGTTGTTCGACTGTTTCGTAACATTTCAACATCTTACAAATACAATGAGTATATTTATAAAAATAGTAAAATCTTTATTATTTATATAAATTAAAATTTTCTTGTTACATTAGACAGCCGAACTACAGCAGATAGAACACTTAATCTATTGGTAAGTTGTTCTCCAAGACATGGTTTATCACAAGAACTTGTTCTAAATCAAACCAAGTGAGCTGAAAAATGTGATTGGTTGATTACCCTAATAATTATTTCTGCGACACAAACAACCTAATAATGCAAATTAATTCATTTATCATCCCAACATTAATCTGGATAATATAACTTTAACAAATTGGTGGCTACAAACTTGCAAGTCATACAAGGAATAATTATTAATGCATGAGGTAATGTCACGAGCATAACTTATTACATGATTTAATTAAGAAAAGTAGAATATATGAAGTTTAAGACTCACATCTAAGATGTCAATGAGTCCAGTTCTTAAGAACTCACTTCGCAAGTGGATTCGGAATTCCAAGTCATCAGGGGTCGATAGGATAGCGTTGATCAATTGGAGACAAGCAGCCTAAAAAGAAGGTTCATCAATGAACTTGTTCAAAACAGTAATAATACATTACAATCAAAGACTATATTTGAAAGTCTGTAATAGAGGAAATTCTTATAAACTTAACAAAGTTAGCGTATACTTAACGTTATGAGCACTGTATCATTCTAATGTAAATGTTCTTCACTTGATCGACTTCAGAACTTGTCAACTTTCAGCCTGATAAAGTGAGAAAAATGGAAAGTTGGAAAAAGGAAAATATACGAAAAACAATGGTTTACATTAACCACATTATAATACTAATGATTACGATAATGTTAACAACCCCTCTGAAATAACGACAACACTATTCTTTTATACTTAATTTCCACAGTCACTTCGATTAACTGATTGAAAGGAGGAACTCTTAACTGTATCTGCATTACATTGATTGTAAATTACACGAAGTGAATGTATAGAGGTACTATCAAAGATAGTACAAACGAAACAGATATGGTAACGGGTAATATGCCTTTTACTTTTGAACAAACACACTATCAAGCATGACATGTAAAATTGGTATACTCCTAGATATTCACTATATGATAGCACTTTTCAGTTTAAAACCCGGTGTTTTAGTACTACTCTTCAATCATAGAGATTGCTCGTTGTTTTCCAGGTTCACTGAAGTGGGGCCCCAAGATCCAATGTGGTATGAGTGCATAACGATTCAGTAAAGCTTAAAAGCCAACAAACTAAACCATTTGCAAAGTCCAGTCTTTCATTTTTCTTCACTCATTTGTTAAAGCAACAAGCATACAGTTTTTATAAAATGTACCAAATTTTATACAAATAAATCATCCTAAAATACACTCAATTATTTAAATATCTTAAACTAATTGTAATACTAATAGAACTCGTAACCTTTTTGAAAAAAAAAAAATAAATAGATAAGGTCGCCGCTTGTTCGTAACAGATATATGGGTTTAATTTCCTCAAACCTTAGTTGTTATTGTTTTTCGGATTTTATATTACTGACTTAACAAAGACTACTTTCTATTATTTTACTTTTAACCACGTTCATAAATATTTGTACTTATACCATGTAGAGTCTAACCCGCCTAACGAGTAATACATAATTTAACGAGTACTCCGTATAATAACAATTCGTACAATGAGTAATAACGAATAACAACTAAAAAATTTTAAGTTGTTGATAAATCAACATCGAATAACTCAGATAACGAGTCACGAGAAGATTCGTGAAACAAGAAATCTCATAATTAGATGGTTTCAAAGACACCATTTACTCCTCCTGCCTAAGCTATATCACAAAAAAAGCCTATATTTCGGCTTGGAACAAGTTTTGAGCAGATTGTGTTGTCAAACGCCACTTTGAGCTTATGCAAGGAGAAGCTCTAAATTTAAATTTAGATATATTGTTGATACTAATAATGTAATTTAATACATTTCTAGTTTAAAAATATTCTTATAAGATATTGTTAACAAATACTACTTCCCACAACAAATAATGATGATGAAATATATATTTGTTGTAACTGCAAACAAAAGTCTCACATAAAGAAGTTTTTAGGTAACAACCCAGAATTAAACTACAACAAGGTTAGACAAGCCAGTATAAAGTTTGAGAAGACTTACCTTCAAGGGCTGATTGTTTGACACACTGAGTCCCTGGACGATGGGAGTAAATCGCTCACACCCTTTGAACTCGCCACTAATCGTGATGGCCTCGAGGACCTTGTCGTGGCCATCAGGAGGCAGAATACACACTGCCGCCAACACTTTAACAGCCTCCTGCATGACAGCAGGCCGCCTCGGCTCCAGGCTTCGCCCTACTATCACCAGGGCTTCTTTCTGACCAAACACTTCCTTCAAGCCGACAGTGTTATTCATGATCGCTCTCAGGCATCGCAAGCACTCGTACTGCACTTTGTCATATCTTATGTCATTGCTGAAATAATAAACAAACTAGAAGTTAAACATATAAGTGGTTATTTCATTAGAATAATTAAAAACAATTAATTATAAAAAAGTCTTACAAATATAAGTATAATTTGTTGAGATTGTTTATAGAAAAATCATATAAAACCTACAAAAGTTCAAGACATTGATACAAGCTACATCTGAACGAGGCAAACCTTCAGAACATTCATTATTTTCCTAATATAAAACTTTAAGATAAATCATCGGGGAAGTAGCTTAAAATTAATTCCCGTTTGGCCATAAAGAACATAAAGGAAACTTTCTCAAGATTTAATATTACTCTCATGATATGTTATTGATTCTTAACTGTAAAAGTTTATGCACATATTTAACTACTGGACATACATAGAGTATGCATGTATGTACCCATATTCTGTCTATCATGAAAAACCACAATTTATGACCGTTTAAATGTTGCACAAGTATTTGCTATTCCCAAGAAAGAACTATGCATATGTTTTCATTTACTTGTATCTTATAATAACCTTTAAAACATGTGTCATGCATGTTTACATCACTCTTAAGGCAAATTGGTTTATGAAACTAGCACCCATTTAAGCAGATAGCATCTCCTGATAAATCTCATCTGCATTTAGAACCATCACATTTTGGGTACTATTTTATGTAGCACTTCCTGATGAACTGAAGAGTCTAATATCTTATTTTTACAATACGACTTTCAATTGTACCATAAGTGTAGAGTAGACAGTAGAATTAATGGAACCATGAATATTAAATTGTAACATGTTCAACAGAGACATTGTCAACATTATTTAAAGCAAGTAGATACATTTATTTTCCAACAATTCAATAACACGTCAAAACTTAAAAAGGTTATTAAGAAAATCACGACTGACTATCGTCGTATTATAATCACTGAATGTTCTAAAGCACCATTCCTGTTATAGTTTAGTACTGGTGTACTAACTCGTGGGTACATTGGTTAGCTAAGTCAATATTGAGAAGTCGTTGATATTTCTACAGGATGGGTCAAAAGATTCTTATAAAACACTTTTATACTATAATAGAAGTATTAGCCATAATTGTTTGCAGTTTAAGATAGTTCTTTATGTTCATCAGATTAATAATCATTGTTCAATACAAAAAAATACTGTTACCGTAAAAATAACTTTTATCTTATTACAATATAATCACGGGTTTTCATCAGTATTAAGAAGATAAATCATTAGTTGTGCAATCCGTAATGTGTGGTATTTACTCATTCTGAGGTAAAATGGATAAACAAACAAAAGTCTCCACACAAATGAAGTTTTATTCAACAGCAACAACGCGTTTCGAACACTTTGTGTTCATCATCAGGAAGACACTATAATACAAATTATATCTAATCAGTTACAAAATTAGAGTGACATAATAAAATTAAATTAATGTCTTGAATTCTCTTAATTGAATTTTATTATTTCACTCTAATTTTGTAACTGATTAGATATAATTTGTATTATAGTGTCCTCCTGATGAACACAAAGTGTTCGAAACGCGTTGTTGCTGTTGAATAAAACTTCATCTGTGTGGAGTCTTTTGTTTGTTTATCCATTTTACCTCAGAATTAAGAAGATATTTCGTTCTGGAACATTTTTTTATTATTAATAAACAAACGTAATTCAATGACACAATATACATGGATACACAAAGATAATTAACATTTATATAATTTTAGGATAAAAATATGGTGTATCATGAACCACATAAAATATGGATGCATTTTATATGCTCTGAAATTTAAATTCTATCGCAATTTTTGGATGCAGGTTTTCACAAATGAATCTTATTACCTCAATAACAACTTCGTTGAATATTGAAAGTTTCGGCAGCTTTGGTCATCAAAATCATCACGCTGAGTTTTGACGTCAAATTCATCACACTGAATATGTCAATGATTCAAATAATAGTTAGACATAATTATGATCAGAAACTTAAAAGGTATACCTTCGGAAGCATTCGTTGAGATTACAGAGAACTTGCTGAAGGCCTTTGGTTCCGAAGTCTTGGACCCAGCTTAAAGGATTGTTGGTAAGAGCCACTCGCAAGGATTCAATACAGGCATACCTCTTATTTACACTCAAGTCAGGAGTTGATAAATAGTTTATATAATCATCTGGTTTATCAAATTTACTTTTCGTTTCCTGAAAATTATGAACAGTGAAATTAAAAGTACAATCAAATTAAAGAAGGTGTTCCAAACTTAAGAAAGTAAGGCTTTTTTTGGGAGCACACATTGGGTTGATTTTTAATTAGTTTTGTCAGTTTAAGTTTATTAGTTTTTGTTCGTCCCCCTCCCCCCTCCAATTCCTATACTCTTGCATATAAGGTTTCGTCTTCAGTACTTCTTACGTGGGTACTGTTGTTCATATGTTAATACACCAAGTTTAGTTATGGTCGAGTTGCAATACCTGGTTGATTTTACATAGGAAGTCCTAAATACCTCGTTACTCCACTGTACTAAAGATAAGGATGTCTAACAAGTTCTAATATCAGACTATGGGCCGACAGATTTAATCCCCTGTAAACAGACTTTCTATCCCCACGTAAAAAATGTACAAAAGTATACATTAAGAATTTAAATATTTTCCAAATAAAATTCATTAACTATATAGTATAAAAAGACATTGAAACTATATGTCATTTTTGTCATACAGACATATCGAATCCATTTTCCATTTAAACCTAGAAGTCCTTTATATTGGTTGAATCAAACAAGATATTGTTCACAAGTAGTGGAACAGGGTTTATCTGAAGTTAAATCATATTATAACTATTATAAATAAATAAATACTGATTTTTTTTAAATTAATTTATTTGAATGCAATATATTTTCGTTATATTTAATTCAAATGACCTAATGTAGACAACAATTCAAATTTTTAATCAATAGATTAGGTTAAAAAAAAACATTTGTTTTAACACGAGTAAGCAACTTGAATAAAACAAGGACAAAACAGAACTGAGTATAGATTCGTTTAATGAAGTTTCTGAAATGCTCATTTCTAAAGGAAACCTTTCGTCATAGCCCAAATGATATGAAAAAAAAAAAACAAGCCACCTCTGGGCGCTGTATGTGTCACACGGTTTTTGGTGCATTAAAAGCTGATCCAGGAGTATCCAATCTGTCACGAATATGGCCAATGGTTTGTTCATTCGGGACTTAAAATACTAACTCTTTCTAACAGTTTCAGCACTTTGAGACTTTATGTTATTTGAGATCTTTGAATTATATTAAAGGAAAATATATCTTAAATAAATTTAGTTTTAAAATTTAATCCAGTTAATTCCATTCTATAAATTAGTACCACCACTCACTCTATTCCTACTACTTTTGGAATACCCAAAAAAATAATGCTATATTTTTTTTGAAAATAGATTCTGGGATCTTTAATAAAGGAAGACGGCATAGGGACGAATTATACTTACATGAATTGAACCTTTGAAGTGCATTATCAGCATTTTCTTCTTCCTGTTCGGAGGCAATGATCGCAAAGGCTTTTTCTTCTCATCACTAAGGTTCATATCATTCTAAACAAAGAAGTTCATTCAAGTATAACTAAATGGTTGTAGGCTAATTTGTCAATAAACAAGTGACACTGACTAGGAATTAATTTAGCAATCCACTTAAAAGCATAAGCAAGTATCGGTAAATGATTTAGAATGAATTCACCAATACACTTACGAGCATTTCTTCAAATTTCGAGTTGAGCGTGTCTTCGTCGAGTTGTTCGATGAACTCAACCTGTTCATCCAAGTCCGGGAAGTCTCCCTCCGAGTGAGGTCTAGGCATGGTGCCTCCCTCCCTATTCCTGCTACCTCCCTTCTCCGGACCCCCATTGCCACTCTTCTTCGGCCGGGAGAACAAAGTGTCCAACTGAAACAATCACCCTTACTAAGTCACTTTATTAACTATTCCCACAACCAGGTCCTTCTACATTAGAAGTCTTGTCATACCCCACTTTATTCGAGCAGGTGTATTTGACGCCTCCATAACAGCTCGGGACCGAGGGTCATATTCTAACCTTATTTAGTATTCTTTTTATTATAACGTCATAAGTTCCTTGTGACTAACGAGTATGTTATCACAATTTAATTCAAACCAAAAACACTAATAAAATGTATTAAATAATAAATTATGTTTATGCCACAAATATAATTTATTTTTGCTAAGTTGTTTTTTTTTTTGCAAAGTCAAGAAAAAATTGGTACCACAAACTATTTTACAAGAAAATTGTTTTACAAACTTTGAAAATGTAATCAAATAAATCAGAAATCAATAACTTCGATTTTTTTTGGAATAAGGAAATTATGAAGTGATACATTTCCAATGACAACACTTATTAGCATTAAGATAACATATCGTGTGTTTTGGTAATAAATGGTATAGTATTACAATCAAACTTATACGAATTAATCATTAATTTCCAATGAACATTTAATCAATACCATTATGTGGTCGGTTACTCAAAACTACATATGACATGTACTTTTCTCACTGACTTTATGACGTAAAACCTAAAGAATAAAAATTCCTTAAAATAAAGCAAATCAATTTTAAAAAATGACTGTTCTGGTAAATAAATTTTCCTTACCAGACAAACCAATTACACTAGTATACATGCAATCAAAAGGTTCAATATCATGCTTTATAGGCTAAACTAATACAATTAAGAATAACATTGTTTTATTAGTTGTATTCATACGTTGTTAATGAAATATTTCAATTATTATCATGTACCGGAGCAGACTAAATTAATGCAATCATCATAGAATTTAGAAAGAAGTAACACTTTCACAAGGAATATAACAAAAACAAAAAAAAGAAAAAAACTGAAATATTGTACTTCGATAAATTGAAACTGGGAAATATATCTTATATTGCAACATTATTGCACATATAAATATATATGCATTTGTATGTGTAATTAAATGCATTTTTTTTTTGTTAAGTAAGTAAACATCATTTGTATACTTGCCTTTCTCTTGGATAAGTGCATCGGATATCCATACATGGAATTAAAATTTAAGATAGCATTTCCCAAACTATTTTTTTTTTTTTAAATAAATTATAGATCAGATTTGTGATCAAAACATTTTCAACTGATGATTAAAATAACAGCACAGTAAACTTAACATCCATAAATACATAGTTTTGAGTAATTTTAGTGTGAATGTGGGCTGGACGAGTAGATAAAACTTATCGGCACTTGAAAATACATGGGGGTGGGGTTAGAGTAGAGCGGTAATTAGATTCTATCATGACAAAGGTAAACAGAAAACTTGTGCTGTCTGAGCCAGAGTGGGAGACGGTGGTGTTTCATCGGTCTGCGTATCCTTGAAATCAAAGAGACTCCATGAGATCATCACCGCGCCAGCCCCACGTCTATACTGCCTAGATCTCCCTAACGAATAAAACACCTCTCCACTCAGAGAGCCAACGAGGAGCGCATTCCAACGCTCTCGACAGCCCCAAACTACATACTTCACAATGTAATGTCAAATTAAATTGAACTAATTGTCATATATAACAAACTAAAATAATTATAAATCATTTTTTTTTAAGCATGGAAGAATATTTTAAAAGCTAGAAAAGTTTCCACTTTATTTTAAAATATTTTAATATAACTGATTATCGATATACGGTAATCAATTTGTTTAATACATTAATTCTAATGTGAATTTAATTTAACTTAAGAGAATTGATAAACTTTTACATTTTTATACGATTTACATTAAGCGCTACCTAATTTATTAGGTAGCTGAAAAACATCTACCTCACTTCACACAGCGTATAAGTAGCAATTATTCACGGAATGGATATAATAGAAAACTATTTGACAAAGGCCTGCGAATAAAAGCAATGGGTTGGTTTTTCTATTGGAATGCTAGGCTGAGGAATGGATGGCTTCAAAACATAACACTCCGACTCTATAATTCAGACATACAACTCCAAGTCTAACACTGTAGTATCTCTGAGGAGCAAATGTAAAATTTACTTCAATTATGATTACGAGCCATAAACAATTTCATAGATTTTGAAAAAGTTAATGTACTGAATTATCACAGCATAAACGGCACATTATTCAAAATTATTAACAAGAAAAACATATCAGAAGAAAAATTGTGGCAACTTTGTAATGGCTGTACTTTTAAATTTAACGAAATCCAAATTAGTGAATTAATATTAAAAACTAGTTTTGTAAAACAATGGTGCTTTAAAATGCATGTCATGATCTCTACATTATTAAAGATACAACTTTGCTTTTCAAGTCCCTTCAGATAAATCTTTCGGGTTAAATACATTTTGTTATGTTAAAAGTAATTATCATGTAAGCTATTTTACTTTAAGCACAACAAATGCATTTTATATGTTTCCATAAGATTTTGTTTAAATATGGAATACCAAAGGGATAATAACATCTAGTTGTGGACTCAGATACTATGTGGTGGTACATTCTAATTTTTGGAGTATATGTACTTAAAATTCAGTCTTATTCAGAGGCACTCATCCTTAGTTAATGCCTGAGGAAGAACACTATGTGCACGAAACGCGTTGTTTATATCATTAAATTTTTATATGTGGAGACCATTTCATTAGATTTTTACCCTACAATATGTACTTAAGTTATTTTGATAATAAAACTTTATCTCTGTCTTATGATTACAATGGTGAAACTAATAATTATTTTGTACTAAAAACTTTTGTTTCCAAAATTAAGTTTTTATAGATAACTAATATTTTCTGATAATTGCCAGATTAGTCTATCGTCAAAAACATGGTATACGTTATGAATAAAGCTGAATTATTTTGTCATCATGGACAGAAAATAGTTCAAGTTAAAACTAGTTTGTCTTCACTTCTTACTGCTACGATAATTTCTGATCTGTCTGAAAATATTCAAAGAATAAAACTGTCAGAATTACAGAAGTAGTGCAAATGCAATTAAAACATTTAAAGAGTTTAGTTAGTTGTCTATTGACGCTCAAATCACAAAGAATAGAGAGGTTAAAAAAAGTGAGAAAACGAAGTTAATATGGGGCAGCCACATTAATTAATCGCTTTTGACTGAATTACAAGGACTCCAAACTATGCTAGTCGAAAGGTTATAAATATAAAAGTCTGAGTAGATATCGTAAAAAAACATTATAACAAATGAATAAAATTAAGGAGATATACTTTTACTTTATAAGAGAGTATACAATATCTTCCTGTATAACAGCGGTTCCCAACCTTTCAAATATAGCGACCCATTTTAGAACAAGCAATCAGGAAGCGACCCCAATCGTTAAAATATCTTTCATACATTTATTTTTTCTATAAGAAACTGGCATATAATTCAATTTTTTTAGTGAAGTAACTGTATACTCCTTAAATATATGATTAATATAGAATTTATTCATTAATTTCAAAGCTTCTACAAAACATTAATTAATTGCAAATCAATTTCGAAGTATTCAAACAAACAAATTTCATACCGTTATGTAACTTTACTAAAGTATGTTTATGAACTGACCTTAATGAGATGGCTGGTATTGTAGCTTTTTAGCTAACAATTCTATCCTGGGCTCCGTTGTCGATATGGCACACCTCAAGTCGTGTTCCACATCTAATTTATTTCGGTACTTGTTTGTAAGGATGAGTAGTTGGGAGAAGGCTGTTTCACATAAGTAAGTTGTTGGGAAGGGCAATAAATTCCTTATTGCGATTTCTGATATTACTGAATTTATATAATTGTCTTAATTTTATTTTATAATGTTATTTATTTAACTGTCTTCTGTTTTTACCGTGTTTTATATAATATTCACATTCGGGTCAAAATCAATTGGCGACCCCATGGCATTGGTGTCACGACCCCGTTTGGGGTCGCGACCCACAGGTTGGGAACCACTGCTGTATAATATGAAATGTAGAAATACATTATACTCTTTAGAAGTATATACAATGGTACCAGGCTAATTACTGATGATCGTGCATTGATAATACTTTTGTTTGTACGCACATGATGCAGGATAAAAGGTTTTTAGCTTGTTAAAATTAACTGTTTTATTATCAAATGATGCTTTATTACCATAGAAACAGTTTACATGGAGCCTTTGTCCCATAATTTTACACAATAAGCAATGCATTCACAAAAGAAAGTCATTACTTTCAAGTACAGAATAACTGTAAAATTTACAAATATTGCCTTGTGTTCTAAACAAATATCCTCAAATCATAATGATTTTAAATTAACGTATTTTCTACTTCACTTTTCAGGTATTATGATAATCAAATTCCACTTCAAAGCGCCCGTCAATACATTAGTAATTCCTTGGAAAACAATAATTTTCTGAATATACACCAATAGCCATTGATATTTAATATAAAAGTATAAAATTCAAAAGACAAATTTTACATAAAAACAAGAGGTTCTTCAACAACAAAAAACATCTTCAACAATAATAAAGACAATGGAAATGGATTCATCCTAGCTACTTGGAAAGATTTTGAGCTTCTTTAAGGTAGGCAGTTATCAGACTTTATAATTTTATCAAGATTGCTATTTGGCCAAAACACCTTTGCCCCGTATTGCAATTTATTATTGTCTTTAGACATTGATTTTTCATTTCAACTGAATCTCAACACCTTATACCAACGTTTCGTCTATATTTATAGAAACTTCAGGTCCACATCAAAATTTATACTTGTAGCATGAATGCAAAATAGATGCTATCTTGCTTTCATACATAAAATCATAAATTTTAGAGATATAGATATCTAGTCAGTAATTTTTATATAAATACATATCTATGTTATGTTTACATTATACTAATACATTTTTTGATAATTGTACTAATAAATTGATGCAGTCCCTAAGGATGTCTACAAATATGGACATGACGTAAGGCGTTGAGATTTGTTTAAACTATACAAACATACAAAAAAAAAACCAGTACATATATATCCAAAAATATACTATAAAACCGGAAAGACGATCCAAACTGGACCCAATATAAGTTCAAAATCGAAGAAGAGTAACACATAGAGTAAAGAAACACACTTACAAACTCAAATTTTCAGATAATCCGTCTTCAGGAGAAAAGAGAAAGGGAGGAAATTTGAGTTTGTAAGTGTGTTTTTTTACTCTGTTTGTTATTCTTCTTCGATTTTGAACTTGTGTATATATATTATATATAAACTATGTTCATAGAAAGAACACACATAAAAGGATCACAGAAACTCACTACTATATTTCGATTGCTTCGAACGTTGATGTATGGAAACTTCAGAACACAGATAAGTTCTTCAGTGGAAAGTTCCTCCTGTTTAGCAGGACCTTAAACGAGTATCAATGGGTACATAACCATCTGAAGGGAGTTGCGTTCCCTCAACATGTGCCCTCACCTTGTGGTGGCAGGAGAAGGGGGACTTAACTTGCTTGTTTTTTTTTCCAAATGGCAGGACTAAGAAAAACAAGAACGAGAAGGTTTGCTTCCAAAGTTAGTCGGTAGTGGGTGGTAACTCCGTTAGATCGTGTGCTGGCTTATTGGCTAACCGGCCCGGGTACGTTACTAACCATTGCATCTGCAACGTGCTTGGTCTCCCTCTCTTTTCTCCTGAAGACGGATTGCACGAAAATTTGAGCTTTTAAGAGTGTTTCTTTACTCTGTATATTACTCTTCGATTTTGAACTTGAAAAAAATGTATATACATACACAAATTACTAGTCGAATAAAAGGAAAAACAATTAAAAGAAATTGTTTAATGAGAGATTTTGAAGAAGATAGAAATAGATTAATTTATTTTATTTAAGAAATTTTGTTTCCTGAAAATAGGAAGACTAGTGCGCTGAATCGGCCTAGTCAAAGCCTGGAGAGAACAACTCTAGATAATTTATTTACCTGATTTTTTTAAAGATATATTTCTTTCATTACAAAATATATGTCATAAATATTCCACTCATCATGAATGACTGTACATAATAAAGCACTAGATACATATATAGTTTCCACATAGGTTATATAATTCACTTTAAGATAGAATACATATTTATAATTAAATCGGTATCTACAATGCAACTATATTTTAGCCGTCTACGGGCCATTAATTAAATGACCTTCTAATTATAGTAAGCTAGTGCATAACTAATACATCCCAAATAGAATACGGAAGCACTACCATTATTTTAAAACTAATTTTGAATTCTAAGAACAACATTAGTAGTACCAAGAATATTACTATACATCTTAGTCATTTTTAGAATATTGTGGTATCAGAAGTAACAAACAATATAAAATATCTATTATCTAACATTATTATATTATAAATTGTTCAAATTATTTTATCCATCTAAATTCAACCCCAAACACTAAGAGAAAACTTAATTCTTCGTAACCCTAACTAACAAGAGAAAGTCAAAGTTTTGAAAACAAACACTATTGAAGCTAAAATAAAAGGGAAATAGTGAAGTTAACTTTTAAACCAAACATCTTAAGAATTACACATCGTAAAACATCATTCAATAAAATTCGGTTACTTTACTGAAACAAAAGAACCAGAGTCCAAATAATTACGTTAACACCAATTAAAACCCAATAAACAAATATAAGCAGAACACTAATTCTTTGAGGAATAAATATATTTTAGGATATTTTAAAATAAACCCAAAGCGTAAACACATTTAAGGTTAAATATACAAATCTGCATTACGATGGTAATAAAGGAAAGATTATTTCTAAGCTTCTCTTTTCTATGATTGATTGCACTTTTTCTTTGTAGTAACAAACACGCTAAAAGGTGCTTAAATAAAAGAATAAGCTATGAAAGAAATAGCGTTTACAATAAATATTACATAAATTACATCCTTATCATCTTTTAAATCCATATTTTAAAACCATCCTTCTTTTTTAAAAATAAATGGAATAAAGGTTCTACGGAGAAGAACCTTTATCGCTATCTAAACGAAATCATCAGGAGTTATACAGTTCATGAGAACTATCGAAGTTTCATAATTTGGATCATTCGTTTTGTAAGGATTTACTAAACACACTTTATATTGAATATTAGTAAAGAAACTCTGTTCCATTATGAGCAATTTTGAGAGTACTAGAAAATAGCCCACAACCGTAAATTAATGTCTCATTATTATTCAATTAAGAAAAAAAAGTACAAACTTACAAAACTTGGTGTCTTGTTTTTATCATTGCGAGACATGTTGTTTTAGTCATTAGTGAGATAAGGTGTCAGCAAACCTAAAGGAAGAAAAAAATCATATACTTCGTTGAACAGAAATATAAATGAACCAAAAAAAATTAACAAAATAAAAAACATAGAGTCCAAGTGAGATTAATTTCACTGCATCTATAGTATGTTTATTCACAATATTTTACACTAATTTACACATTATCAACATTCTAAATCTTGACACCTGTTACAGAGGGTGTAACCTTTCCGCTTTAGGTCCAACCAAATTCTAAATCTAAATAAGTTAATAAAACATGTTTACGATTACTTTTTCAGTATATTCATACTCTAGTTTTAAATGCAAGATATGTTTCAACAGCAAAATATTTTAGAGGAAATAGTGACCTATTAAAGATGATCTTATTTAACAAAATAATAAACTAACCCACTAAACGTTATACAAATAAAAAAATGTCTAAGGTAAGTTTAATAAAAGTATATTAGGCTTATGTTTATCAATACTGAATCATATTATAAGACACGATCACTAATGGACTTAAAAAAGACTCGATAATATAATTCACATACCTTCGATGAATGTAAAACACAATTGTTCTTTTGTTATGAAATTGAATCTCTGTTAACATATTCTAAATAACTAACAACATGTTCACTGCTTTACTTTTAAATTAACAAATTAAACTTGTCAAAATAAACACCCAACAATTTCCCATGCAGACACACGCAGTGTTTCAAGCGCGTAATGACATAGAGGTACCCTGAAATACGTTCATCTATATCTAGACCTACTATTGGTAATTCCATTTAACTAATTTAAACAACAATTACCTAAACTGGTAATTCAAATCTATTAATATTAATAATTTCAATGTGATTAATTATTTTTAATCTATCCATATAATTAAAATTAGTAAAATTGGCCATATTTTACCTAAATGTAATTATATTATCCAAATTTATTAATTAGAATCACAATTATTTTATTATTGAAAGTGTTCAGATCAGTGAAAATAATGTTTTTTTTTTGTTTTAATCTTTTATTATAACAGGATTTCATAAATATTGGTCCTTGAAAGGTTTTCTGTCAATAAACTTTGCTATCTTAACGTATAAACCCGTTCAGTTCAGAAAGGTAGCTTCGTAAACAGTTGTTCCAGATTGAAAGAATGTATAAGGTGTTAGTACTTCTACAAGCTTTATATAGATTATATATATTTTCATTACATTTACATTTCTAAATCTTAGAAAACCCTTTCCAAACTATTAATATCCCTTGCTCTTATTGAAGTGTAACAGAATCTTAGTACTGAAAATTTTTATAAATGTTGTTGAATTGTACGAATAAACCATCTTTGCAAAAAAGCTTACCATTATTTTAACAGTAATAATCTGAATATATACAGTTCACTTATGTTTAAAACAAGATATATGGTATCTTTTAGTGCATGGCTCAGGTAACTCAAGCTGTTTTTTCCATATACATGTTATTTAAGTCATCTACAGAATGTATTATCGATTTAATAATCATTCGATAAAGGTTTTAATTAGTACATTACATTTTTATAGACTTTTAATTTTTGTTGCTAAATCTTTCCTATTTAACTATAAAAATGAAAAAGTTTAAAAAATAACAATACTTTAAGGCAGCAAAATTCCTGATACAACTTTACATAAATTTGTGATGGACATAATCCAGGATAACTGTGGGATTAATAATAAAATTGATGATAATTTCGAAGATGTATACTATCTCTAACATTCCTTCACTTTTATATGACATGAAAAAGTTATATTGTAACTTTTTTATGTCATATAAGTGGGAAAGATGATGTATTTGTCCAACATCCTATAATAAAATCAATAATAAAACATAAATTTGTGAATTAAATTAAACTTAGTAATTAAAAGCAGTCCGTGCTTGGTGTTAAGTTGATTACTTGAAGATTTCAATTCATGAGGTAACATTTAATATTATTTTAAATGAAAGGATTTAATTTATTACGTTCTTTTAATAAGGTGCAAAATTATCGTAAAATAGAAATAATTTTAATTCATTTTAATTTAAATATAATATCAAATAAAGGAAGTTTTGATTATATAATTTGAAATTCTCCATTAATACTCTATCCTTATATCTTTATAGAAACATTACTTAGTATTCAAGGATACTAAAGAGGCAATATAAATAATAATTTAACGTATTGAATCGCATAGTATTCAATTTTATGAAAGAAAAATTATAATTTAAAATTGTTTTACATAATTTAATTATATAAATCAAGTTTATTAATAACATATACGTCATTTTCCCAGTTGAATAACTTCTTTGGCCTGTAGATGTATCAGTTTGAAAATGAATAAATGCAATTATAAATCAAATATAATAACAAAAAAATTTATACTTATATGAACATACTTCTTTAAAATTCTATTATGTGACATACACTTATAATGATAGACACCAAAACCCAATGAATCTTTTCAACCACCATATAAAAAAATTTAAAATACAATCAAATCACGTTGAAGCAGTGCTAATGGAATCAAACGAGAGATTTTGCATTGACTTTCATACTGCAGTAACAATTCTAGCAGCCCTGCTGGTCGAACGTTTTCACTCACCTTAAGTTTGAAGTAATCCCAGTGAAGAATTAAAACATTTTTCAGTGTTTAAACCTAAGTTTGAAGTAATCCCAGTGAACAATCAAAACATTTTTCAGTGCATAAACGTAAAATTTAAAAAATGTTTAGTAATCTTAAATCTGATCACTTTACTGTAAATAAACTCATTATCAAACCTAAAGCATAATTAACTTAAATAATTAATTTTTTTTGGCGTAATCCTTTATTTTGACAATTATGATCAAAGCTTAAATAAGCTTATATGGCACGATAATAATGACTACTAAGTAGTGTTGATGAACACTTTGAAGGTAAGATGCTTGTGGATGACTGTGCTTGTTTAGATATTCAATTATATTGTAAGTTTGATTTGGTTATCATTTGACAAAGATTATTAAAATATAATAAATTAACACGAAATATAAGTAATTATTTCATTTTAAATTTTGTAAAGAACTACTTTTTATTTGAAACATTGAAACTGTCTTTGTAATTTTAATTAATGGTGTTGTGAAGAGTATCTTAAATATGAATTACCAGCTCCTTCGAATAACAGGAAAAGTGGAGAAAAAGTAATGATGGCTTAGACAGAAAGTTTGCAGTGTACTCTCTCACGATGCAGTGTTGCCCAATAACATAAGGGCTACATTTCACACCGAAGAACTATGTATTTGAGTAATTTCTACATCTGACTAACGGTCAAACCTGTAGAGTGATGATAATGTCTTGAATACATCCAAACATCATTCTTTTATTCTTTTTTTTTTTATATAAATTAATTAAAACACAAACTCATTAATAAAAAGAATTTATTTTCTTGAACATTATTTTCATATTACATTTTGATATTGGTCATTAATAAAGTAATTTAACACATTTTTCATCAATTTTTTACATTTACATTTTTACAATTGTTAAGAATTCAACCCGTTTTCAATAAAATGTTAAATTGTTAAAAGGATAGAAAGAGCTATTTTTTCTCATTGAACTGCTATTACAATGTACAGATAGACCCAATGCTTCCTGGCTACTGTTAGTGTGGAAATCGTTTTGCATGCAAGAACATCATTACTGGAATTATATTTATTAAAATAATTATCAGTTAAATTTAATTCAAAAACAGTACCTGCAAAAATTAAAGCTTCAGATCCAATATGCAGTGGAATTATTTTTGGTACATATTAAATTTTGATATTAATCAAGTAAAGCAAACATTAAAGCTGAATTATGTTATATTTTTTTTTATTATATTATGATTACATAATTAAAAGAGACTATAAGATTCCAAGAAGTGTTTAATGTTCATTTATTATATTAAATATAACAACAGAATATACTAAACAGTAGTGCACTTAAAATATGTTCTACTCAGTATCATTTAAAACAAAAATTCATTCCAAGTTACAATAAAAAAATAATTTTTTTCAGCATTTTTGAATCTAGTTTATAAGCTAGAAAAAAAGATAAATAATTTTTAATCAAATCTGCCACTACCTGAGCTTACCATTTATAAGGCATTATTTAGTACAGTGAAATGAAGTCCATCAAAAAATTACATAGTTGTGTAATTTTTATTTACATATAATATACACAGAAAGTATATAAATACTTTGTTTTTTGTCTGATAATTGGTGGTTTAAAGAGGCAGTGTCCAATTCTTGTTTGATTTTTTTCGACCTTCCATATAATTAATTAATTATGTTTTACTTAAATATGTTTAGGTAGAGATAATAAATGAAATGTCTTATTAGTTTTAAACAGATAAGTATTTTTTTTTTTTGACAGTCAGTGCTTAAAAGACTTTCTCCATTCAGAATAAAGAAGGTAAGTAATAAAATATGAACTACAGAAAACATCAAAGCAGAAATATAGAACTTAGCTTTTATTTACATTTTTTTTTAAATTAAATATTATTCAAATTTAATTTGTTTTGTTTCTACATACTAAAATGGTCCTTATTTACAAACAATAGTGGAATATTACAAACATTAAGAGTTAACTTAATGAATTTTTAAGTATTTTTCAGTTCAAAGGAGATAGTTGATGACGTCATCTCATTTGTTTTATATTCATGCCCTGTATTATTTTGAATAGGGAATATGACTCCAGGAAATGTGAGACAGTTCAATTTGATTGGATAATTTAAGATAGCCAACTTATTCAATTTGAAACAGTTCGCTATACAATTACAATATTTTTACAATGAATTAATTACTCACTAAACGGAATAATAAGTTCATGAAATCTTATGAATTTTTTTTTAACTGCAGAAATGACTTTTATAGGACAGAAATCGGAACCAGTATATACACTTTTTCCCTACCTCCGTAATCTTCATTGTGAAAACTAATTCCTATTGAAAAAATATTAATAGACTTTTAAAGAGTCATTTATTTTCAATTTAACTATTTTTCAAAAAAAAAAAATTGTTGACTAACTTGAATAGAAAGAATTTATTTTGATGTAAATTTAAACATAATAATTATAGAAACAGCATAGTATGTTATAATCAGTATCATTGAAAATATTATGTGGTATTTATTCACATAAAGTCAATGAGGCAAGGTTTCTCTAAGATATTGTTTAGGAAAAATAATTTTCCATTTTTTAAATTGAAATTTAATTTCAAATATTGTGTTATAATGGCAAATGTTTGGGACTTTGTGAAGGAAATATTGAAGTGTTCTGCTTGATGCAAGGTGTAAGCCGTATCGTTCAATCCTGACTGATCCACCCTTAATTGGCTTAACAATTCCTTCGGCATATCTGCTTCATTATTAACCAACAATTTTTATTTTTTTAATAGTAATATATTTAAAGTTAACGGATATTGGGAGGATTATTTTATTTAAAGTAAGTCAATAGAAAAATAACAAGATTTTAATGAATTAAATTTAATTCAAAAACATTCTCTTCTCTTTTTGCATAAATCAGATGAATGACTGTTTACACGGGGGATGTTTATTACCAAAGAGTGAATTTATAAACTGGTTAAAGTTTCTCAAGCAACATGTTAATATGTCCTTGAAGAAATATGATTTATCGGTTTCAATGTTTAAAAAATAATGACTCCAGATATTAGTTAACAATTAATTGGTAAAAATTATTAGCATAATTCAAATTTATGCATGCCTTCATTGGGTTCTTAGAAGATCTGATGGTACAGAAAACTTACTCATTTTTCTGTTGATTTCATTTTTAAGGTAATTTAAATGACCTTTTGCAGCATTTGCAAATACAAACAGAACTTATCTTTTACAACAGAATCTACCACCACAGAAACTTAAAAATTCTAAACATAGTCATTATAAAAAGGAATAAAGTTGGTTGCCTGCATATAATGTTCCCTTCCAAAATATAAACGTTATTTAAACGCATTCACCAGAATATTTTTACCGAGTCGGACCAGATTGTATACTCAATACTGCATCAGCAGCAGCGAAGGTGATGGACAGTATTCAAAGGTTCAAAACCCAAGAGAACCGAGTGTTAACAATTATGCAGTGTATTCTTGGGTCTAAAAGCTGTTTTAATTCAATTTTCATTTAATAGTTTATTTTAACCATTAACTTTGAAGATTAAATTTGATTTTTAATGATATTCTAAGTTCACTCTATCCATGATTCAAAACAATACTCTTTTGAAGCACATTTTTACTAATATACTTTCTTTTTGTTTTTTTTTCTTTTTGTTCACTACTAAAATATATTGTTTAACTTTGATTCCTACCTTTTGTTTACTTTCCACCTTTTGCCAAAAGGATTGGAATATCTTTAGAGGTACTAGATAAAATAATAATATTGAACTGCTAATATAAATTTAACATTAATAGCAAAAAAAACATAACATTTTAAATTTCATGTATTACAACAATCGTTAATGATATTTGATAAGACTTATTAATAAAGGTATCTAAAACTTCTAAAGATGTAAAAGTGTCACTTTTTAAATATATTTTTTTTATCTCGATAAAAGGAAAACTTAATGAGCAAATCAATGATTTGTTGTATTAATTAAACCATGATTAATTAAAGTTTGACATGAATAATAAAAAAAAATTCAGATGATAACTATTAAAACATTAACCGAACTCAGCAACAAATTCCATTCTGTTAGGTACATCTCATGTTTCTCTGTGGATGTTACTTTATTTCAACTCATTATACCCTTTCACTAACAAACTATTAATCTCTAAAATTTCAATTTAATATGTATATATATAATGTCTAATGTCTTAAATTAAACATAAATGTGATAAAATGTAATGTAAAGCACTAATGGATTAATTAATTCACATTTACCTGTATTTATAGTGTGTTCCTCTTACAATTGTTGAAAAATTTTAATTATTGAAAAAGATTTTTACAAGTTTTATACATTTTTTCAGTTAATATATTGGTTCTGAATGAAATATTATACACTAATCTAAAACTGTTTAGTAAATCAAAGACATTTACTAAACTTCAAAGTGTCTTAAACTTAATCACTATTATACAATTTTCTTGGAATTTTCAATAACAATTTAAAATAACTACATACATTGATCTATTCCAACTATAAATTATTTACATATTTTATTAAATTTAAATTATTTATATGTTGAATATTCATAATTATATAAATTTAATGAAACCTATTTTATGTATTTAAATGGTGGAGGAATGAATACAGTTTAACAAGGATTTACCAAAGAATATTTGTTTTACTTTCTAGTATTTTACTGTATTCTTAAACAAATTAAATGTTTTAGCTTTGTTTGTAATAGGAAATATAACATTAAAAGTGAAAAAAAAAGAGTAATATTACATACTGAGAAAAGATAAATAAATGAAATAGTTGTGCAGTCTATCGTTATGCGGTATTTAATAATAGTAGGAAAAGTCAAAGAAAGAGCCTGCATAAAAAATATAGATTGTAAACAGACGCGTTTCCAACACTTGACTTTCTTTAGGATGCATTTCAAATACAAAAGGATAAATAATGAACAACAATTTGAAAGTAATTAGCGGTGTACAAAGTGGTGTCCAGGATGTTTATAATTCATGAGATGTTGTAGGAAAAAACCCTCGTTTAGACCTAAGCTGGATTAATTGATACAAGAGCACTAAGGTCAAAGCCTATAAGTGTTCACGTTGGAAACACTTTGATTTAAGCAAGGAAGTCATTTTTTACATTTAGAGGCTAAACTAATTAAAATGATAGTAAAATTAATTTAAAATTACAATAACCAAACATTTTTAATTCAAGTTGCAGAGATGAAGTTATTTGATTTTCTGTAGTTAAGAGTTCTCAAAATTATGTTCAAAAGAAGTTTAACAGGTGTTTCACGATTTTGAGGATTGTTTTATATCCTGCAATGGCTCTAAAAAATTCTCAAACCAATGATCTAAAATGTCTTAAAACAAATATTTGAAGAACGTTTAAACATTTCTTATTTATTACATCAAAAATTACCAATTTTTAAAGTGGTGTAAATGAAACTAACAAAAAATAGTACAAATAAAATAGAAAAATTGAAAAAAAAATACTTAAAAAGATTAAACTTCAAGACGAAACCTTTAAAGTAAACACAAACAACAAATTACCCTCAGCTGCGCGAGAAACTCTGTTGCCAATTCCAGATTTACAATTATAAGTTTGGAAACATTCTAAAAAAAATTTTAATGCTCTAAATAATTATTTTAATGGAACTCTATAATTTATGCTTTATAAATTATACGTTTATTACTTATGTAATAATTCAGTTCATATTTTCGAATATAAATTATTTAACTCTAATTATTAAGATTATTTTTAACACAAAAACAAATGATATCTGCAAAATGTTGAGGGTAAAGTCAGAGAAAAACAGACTTTAATTGATATTTCTAAGTAGTAATTTTGAATACTGAAAGTCAATGTATAATATGTAAACAAAAATGTATCTTTAGTGATTCAATTAATACACTGTATATGAATTAGGCTACTTTTTATAACTAATAACAATTTATCAATTAATTATCTAACTATTGGTTTTTTTATTATCCTGACAAGGTCAGACCTTAATTAATCCAGATAATTGGAGTTATTATATGAATTAATATTTTTTTTTAAATTAAATTACTGAATTTAATACCTTTAGAACACTATGAGTTGAAATGCGTTGTTTACTAGCACAACTTTTTTGTGGATAACTTTCTTCAACTTTTTTCTATTATTGTAAATCCAATTTTACCCTTTGATAGCTAACGTAGGGTCACGTTTAATAGAGTTAAACTCTAATTTGCGAAATGAAAATATTGCATTATTACTGTTATTCAAGAAAAATTTAAGGAATGTCACAATACTAATACAACTATTTAAACCATTACATGAATACAGTCTTATTAACAATATAATTCAAGTAATCAAGTAATATCTACTTCGGGAATTTATAAATGCAAATACTAATATTCAACAGTTGTAATGTGAATACTAATAAATTACAAAATTTTATATAAATGACTGGAATATAATAAGCCAAAAATCATTGATATTTAAAGTTTAAACTATTCAATGCTTAGACATTTATTAATTTTAGAAATCTAGTGGCAAATTTTATGTTTTGAGTTAATAAAAAACATCAATTTTACTGTAATAGGAAAATCAAAACTGAAGAATGTGCAACAAAAACATTTCTTTTTTCTCTTTTTTTTTTGAAAAATAATTTGTAAAAAATTTTAAACTCATACTTTTTTCCATGAATTAATCTCTTTCATTGGAGATTAATCAAGCAAATAGAGACAAAATGAACCTTATAAATCTTAGGCAGTTTAAATCACGTTTAAGTTAGAATATTATTATATGAATTCACATTTTATATTTTAAATTTTAAATCACAGCATAAATTTTAAAATAATTTGGCCTCACATTACGTTGGCTCATACAATCACATCGACTCTTATTGTATTGCGAAATGAAAGGTCGTCATTTTAAAGGGTAGGCCATTACGTTAGATAAATCAATACCTACAATTATAATTGTAAGCAATAATATATGTACATGTTTCATGAATAAGCAGCATGACTTTCATATATGTTCTAAAACAAAATTATATATTTATGAAATGATATTTACTTTATTTTTAACTTTAAGAATCATAAATGAATAATTTCTTTGATAAGCAATTCATTTACTTAAACAAATAAGTAAATGAATTAAACATACCAAGTAACTTTTGTTATTTAATTTTGTTCAAATTAAATAGTTAATTCTATTGTCTTAATTGGTCCTCAGTTCACTGATAATGTGAACTATAAGTTGGACGGAAAAACAATTATGTTATATTTACATGAGAAAATAAATTAAATATATAAGAACAAAATGACAAATTTACTAATTTACAAATACTATTTTGTTTAAGAAATACCAAACCTTATATGTACCCTTAAGAGATATGCATTTATATCTCTTTGGAAATGTAATACTCAGAGTATGGAAATGTTAGATTAAGAATATCAGTAAGCAAAAAGAAACATTTTTCTAAACAGAAAAAAACAGAAGAGGGATATATGTAAAAATGGTTACAGAAATTTAAAAAAGAGACAATTCTTAAAAGATAAAAAAAATACTTGTTTTAATTTTTATTTCCGATAAATTATGGAATACTAAACAGTCATATTTAACAGATTTTGTGCAATACAAGCACAACAGCTGATATCTCACTTTCATCAGATGACATACACTTAATCTTGTAGTATTTTTGTGTAATACAAGCACAACAGCTGACATCTCACTTTCATCAGATGACATACACTTAATCTTGTAGTATTTTTGTGCAATCAAGCACAAGTGACATTACACTTTAATCAGATAACATGCATATCTTGTAGTTTTTTGCAATACAGCACACAGGACATCTCACTTTATCAGTGACATTCATTAATCTTGTAGTATTTTGTGTAATACAAGCACAACAGCTGAATCTCACTTTCATCAGATCAACCACTTAATCATGAGTTTTATGTGCAATACAAGCACAACAGCTGACATCTCACTTTCATCAGTTGACATACACTTAATCTTGTAGTTTTTTGTGTAATACAAGCACAACAGCTGACATCTCACTTTCATCAGATGACATACACGTAATCTTGTAGTATTTTTGTGCAATACAAGCACAACAGCTGACATCTCACTTTCATCAGATGACATACACTTAATCTTGTAGTATTTTTGTGTAATACAAGCACAACAGCTGACATCTCACTTTCATCAGATACATATATTATCTTGTAGTATTTTGTGTAATACAAGCACAACACTGACATCTACTTTCATAGATAATACCTAATCGTAGTATTTGTGTAATACAAGGACAACAGCTGACATCTCACTTTCATCAGATGACATATACTTAATCTTGTAGTATTTTTGTGTAATACAAGCACAACAGCTGACATCTCACTTTCATCAGATGACATACACTTAATGTTGTAGTATTTTTCCATTTCATAATTTTAAACATGGTAACTAGTATGGTGTATTGCTTTTTTAGGATATTTGGATTGTATAAGGTTAAAAAAAAAATGTTTCTCAGTACATATATACATTAAGATCATTTCTTATGCCATGTATTTTTTAATTGAAAAATGGAATTAAAAACCGAAAATACACAGAGTTTAACTATGTTAATCTCATACAACTAAATTGGTAGACAAAAGAATAACGTCATTTTGAAAACAATTAGTTTTGTGGTGTAAGATGTCACGTTTCTAATAACACTGTTGTAAAAAAATTAAACACAAATATCAGTAATCATTATCCTTATAAAAGAATTTTGACAACTATATCAACTTAACTTGAATATTTACTTATTAATAACTTTGTACGTTTTTATGATATAATGTTTTTATTACAGTGTTTTTTTAAACTCTTTTAATTTTTCATCCCATTCTTTGGTATTCCACAAATATATATTTGACTTAATATGTGTTCATATTGCTGCACTATTCATGAAACAATATTTTGAAATTGAAAGTAGCAAATTCCTAAGTTTCATAATGAGGCAAATATTTTGTTAAAAAGATTTATTAAAGATAAACATGAAGTACTTGGCTACATCTCTACTGAAAGGTAGATCTTTTGATTGGCCTCAAAGAAGGGCTAACCAAAGCGGGACAGAGAAGTATCTCTCATATTTACTACTTGAATATTTCCTTCCACAGATCCAATAAGCATGTATATCTTATATACCATATATACTTTTAATTTAAAACACTCCCATAATCGTTATTTTTTTTTTAAATATAGATTTAATTCTTTTAAAAGAACTTTTGATATAAATTTTCATGGACTCGAAATATCATGTATTTACTTGGAAAGTATATATAAGTATTTGAAATTAATGCCAGATTATTACACTTATAAATATGAGGGAATATTTTTTATGTGAAATGTAGTGAAAGAGTTGGTATTTTCTTGTGTTTGTTAAGCTGTGATTTTCTCACTGCAGATATTGTTTCAGTTTCATAACATTAAAGTGGCTACCAGATGTTTTGGACAAGGCATGAGGCCTTATGGTCTTTGTAAGGGTTTTTAGTAGCACAAATCGTTCCAGTGATTAACCATCATGTCTCATGCATTCATATTTCTTACAAATTGTTAGCACAGCTAGTTGACAGTCGTCTGCTATAGCTAAAGGCTTTATGCCAATCATCTGAAGCTTACTGACCCACTGATATTTTCAAATAGGCTGCCATAGATTAAAGTGATTTGAGGCTTACTTCATTATGTCAACCTTTACGAGTGTGCTATTGGTCAGTATAGTCTCCTGTAAATAGAATTGATTTAAAGCATATTAATCTCTTGTCTATATATAAAAACCTACTGCTTCTTCAGCATAAACGTGCTTAAAATCATATCCATTCAACTGAATCCAGATTCTATCTTTCAATTGTCTTCCAGAGAACTTATTAGAACTTCTAACCTGTTTTGGCATTATTTCGCGCTCCCAGCTTATACAGACATATCGCAGATAATAACAACAAAACAGACTGATGCCTTTTTTACGTGAAAGCTCTTTCGCTGCATCTCGGGTGCTTCAAGTTCTAGCCGAAGATAGAGACGAATAAAACCTCCGAGATAGGCCCGAGGTGAACCACGCGGAGGCGAGCTTCCACGACCCTAGATCAAATAAATTAAAACTTATGTCCTTCAGAAACAAAACACACAAAATATCCAAATAACACTTCAAACCAAAAGTAAATTAACTCTTAAAAAGTAAAACAAAACAGAAATAAAGACCATTCTTCTATATGGAGGTCAGGTAAGGTGCACTCCTACTATCTTTCTGGCTCTTCCTATATCATATACAAACATCAGAAATTCAGCCCTGCATCTGGTCAATGCCGACCTATAAGTGTCCTCCACAAACTTACCCGTTTTCATTTCATACTGGAAGCGTTCTCTCGCATATCTGGGGCATACCTCTAGAATGTGGGAAACGCTATCAGAGGGGGCCCCACAGACGCAACGTTTTTCTTCCCTCCTCTTGAACCTGAACAGAATGCCCCGAAATCCCCATGCCCTGTCAAAATCTGGACTAGCCAGTGGTCTACTAGAAGGCCTCTCAACCTCAATCTTATTTCAATATTCAGAAGGAATCGGTGGGTCCACCTGCCCACCTCTCCTTCATCCCATCTCGCTTGCTAGAGCCGAGTTGCCCATCTTATCAGTTGTTCCTCTCAGTCCCCGATCTCCTCCAAACTCTAACCACTAGATAGAGAAAAGATAATTTTCTAACCAGTAGCAGGCTTTTAAAGATAGAATGATCTAACTACAGTGGTATGATGTTGCAACCGAAAAAGGTATGATTTATTGAAACTGTTCTGGTCGTATTGCAAATACGTCTAATAACCCCTATGGTACTAATATCCTTACAACCTAACCTTTAGTCAAAAAGGATTTTTTTAAACAAAGGCAAAGAATTTGAACGAGTGTGACTTGACATTTTAAAAATACAATAAAAAAAAGTAAATTAAAGTTGAGACTATTTTACTTAAATAAAGCTTTAAACGAATTAGTCATAAGTTTAAACACAAATATGAATGACGTCCTTTTGTATATATCAACATAAGTCTTAATGTGCTTGAGAATATATGTGTGTGATTGGTTGACTTTTGTGCAGCAAAATGGATATATTTTTTGAGCAGTCAGTCCATTGATAAGCTTATTGCAGTTACTTCTAATTGCCTCGAAGTCTTTCTTCATCGGTTCAGATCGGGACTCTTATGTGATATATTCGTAAGCTAATCAAATAGTCAGCTGTCTTTTATGAAGACTAAATAGTTATTTTTTGTGTTATTAATTCATTTATGTAATTTAAGTAACTAAAACAAAATTTTAAGCTACCTAAGTAAGTTCAAGTAACTAAATCATATTATATTTGATGTATATATATTTTATAAACGTAGTTGTTGTACTCAATTACAATGAAATATTATTGTATTAACAGTCAAATAATTTTTAAGAACTAACTAAGTGACTCTCAATAGAAATATATAACAACTACATACAAACAGCACTTTTACTGTTGGCAAGAATATTTTTTATCATTTATTTTTGAAATGTACATTCAGTTTATTTCTTTTAAATAGTTAACTGAAGAGGATTTAAGATATAGTATACATGCAAATCCGTCACTGATGAAGATGTTGGAATTTCTCAATGTTAGGTAAACAGAGACAGAACTTTCGTCATTTTCAGTGAAATTTGTAATGGGAAATTCAACTAATCCAGTGGAAGTCCACAAGAAAATCAGAGGCATCAGAAAGAAAGTGGTCATTGCAAAAGCTGCTGCGAAATTCTCTTGGATTTCATTAATAGTCATGATTCAATTATTGTAAGTGCAGATATATTACGATTTAACACAAAATAATACATACAGTATGAAGGCAAATTATGCAACCTCATTGAGACCCGATTAAGATTGTGAGCCCTTAAATTTTGAATCCAGATCTTAACTTCTGATAGCAACTTTAATTATAAAATCATTATCAATTACCTTATAAAATAAAAGAACTCCACTATACTTCTCGAGTATGTTCCTTGCAGAATGTCTGATTTTAATAATCAATCAATTTTAGAATATCTAATTTTAAGATAGATCTCTGGATTAAAAATTTCACAACATACATTTTCAAGAAACAAATAAATATTTTATTTTTAAGTTATTAAAAATATCACTTTTGTAATAAAAGATAATTATGATCTAGAAAAATAAATATTATTTAAATTAAAAATTATCTAAATTTAAGAACCATAATAATACTGAGAAGGTATTATTTAGCCTAAAAGGTTTGGATAAATCTAGAACAAATGAAGTATTTTTATAAAACTTGCCTGGATTAGTAAATGCATTGTACAGCCAATAGTTAAAAAAATAACTTATCACTCCAAGTATCGTAGTACAGTTTTCGTTTCATCATTGAATTAAAGTGGAATTAAGTCTACAGTGAAAGAAATAGACGTGAAGTTACACTCATTCTACGAATTTAAGGGCAGAAAGAGGTAATGGCGAAAGATTGTATAATTTCAATTCCGGAAGACGTATGATATATATTATACCAATCATTTATACAAAAGTCTTTATATAAATTTATCTCTGAAGTAAGGACAGAATAAAAAACAAGTGGACTTTTCTCTGGTGCAAGCTTATACATAGCCACATATGTTCATTCAATATGTATGCATTATTCAACAAGTTATTTAGATTTAAGAATATGCCCATACAAGTTTTGTTGAGCAGACGTGGTTTTTTTTTATACATACATTAGAAAGGGGAGGATAATTCTGAATTCTATAAGTTTTTAGTTTCGTGTTTTGTCCGGAAGGTTTAACTAATTTTATATTGTTAGTATTTTTTGTTATTTGCCTAGTTATATTTGTTTATAACATAATATTATTTTATTTTTTGGTTTCATATTAAGAGTAAAATTTTAAGAAAAACTCCTGAAAGAATAACAGGATCCTTGGGCGGTCATTAGAGTTTGTACTGCTCAAGATTTTGTTTGTTGAAGTCATAAGAACCCGTATCTATGAGATCCACCGTGTGCTATTTTCTTGGACCACAAATCATATTATTTGAGAAAATTGAACAAATTTCTGGATGGAGCAAAAGTCATCATGCAAAAACACAACAGATTATTCTGCTTTGCTCTGTGTCATGGCTTTGATTCCGAGTTTTCAAATGAAAACAGCCTGAATTATATCACTATACTACTTGGACACAAGGATTTCCTCTGGTTATAAGATGATGAGTGGCTGTTAATTTCTATTCCAGATGACTGGTGCAAAAGAGAGGTGGTTAGTGAAAGCTCCCTCTATGTGTCCACGTGGTGGTTCAAAATTCCTTGGTCCATTTAAAAAATGTCTAAAATTTTGTATTGCTCATTCCTCTATACTAGTGTACTTCTCCTACCAAGTGTAGTAAGCTGTGTCTACACATCACTTTAAGATTTAGTCTATTTTCCCAAACTTTAACAATTGTTTCCTATATTCGAGGAATGATTGTAACTTTTAGTCATTTTAGTAATATAAAAACTTGCAAATTTTCCTAAAAAATGAGGTACCTGACAAAACTAAACTAAAATGCTCCATGAATCAATTTTTCAAGGGTAAGGTTTCATAAATAAATATTATCAGATATCAATAGTTTAAAGTGAAATTACTTTTGGTTTTCGTAAAGGGAATTTTTTCTTGAGCTGGCATAGCAAGGAATGAGGTTTATGGGAGTATATATGATATATACTTATATACATGCTGAAGTACAAGTAGTGTAATTATTATAGTTTTAAAGCGTAAAAAGATACTATCTATTTATAGAAAAATTGCTAACTAAGTATGAAGGGTAAGACTAGTGGAAGAGAGACGAAGGTAAGAGGTGGAAGGAGGAGTATGTACATAGGTCAGATGGACGCGCGGTGCGGTGCAGGCTGGTGGAGGGGTACGAGTCTGGGTGGGATGGAGAAGTTTGGCGCCGGCCTGGGCTTGAGCAGGCGAAGGTTGTGCCAGCTCTTTCTGCGATTCGAGTAGCTCGAGGGCCCGGTGCACGAGCACGAACAGACGCTGACTGAAGAGCCGATGGAGCTGACGTCACCGTGAGGTCCTCCGCCGCTCAGCATCGAGCCGTTGGCTGTTATCACGTCTCCCTCGAGCCGCACCGCTCCTTGAGCAGCCTGAACACAACCAAAACATACTCAGAGCCAAAGTAAAAATAATCAAACAATCATCTCCTAAATCATGGGAAAACAGTTGTGTCTATTGTGTCAAATGTTTTTCCTCATTACAATATTTTAGACTAGGTTGAGTGGAAATTCATGAGAAGCTAACGGGAGTCACCCATACACAAAGGTAGTTACTAAGTGATACTCGGAGGGAGTATGCGTAGGTGCAGTGGCTTTCCGAGAATGCTTCAGTTAATAAATGTTCAATCAATAAATGTTCAGTTAATAAATGTTCCACACACTACAGCGTTAATTTTAATACTGACAACACTGACGCACTTTTACCATACATCTAAACATTTTTAATCAAGAACTCAATTTGAATTTTTACATTTTATTTCAATTCACAAATACCAATTTCTCATTACAAGAAGCACTACCTGAAATTATTTCGTTTGCTTTGAAGTTTTTATTGAATTCTAAGATTATTAGCTTTTACTAGCAAAAAAAGAAATAGGAAATATAGAAGAGGATGTCATTTTACAGCCGTTTTAGTAATATATAAATTAGTAAATATGTCCTAAGAAACGAGGTACCTAACACAACCAGTAACTGAAATGCTCTATGAATTAATTTTTCAAGGGTAAGGTTCCATAAATAAATCAGATATCAATAGTTTAAAGTGAAATAACTTTTGCTTTTCGTAAAGGGCATTTTTTCAAGACAATACAGACATGTTGAGTCTACTGCTTTCTATTAGACACATGTGTATATAGCATAGGTATACAGTTTTTGTGATTTATTTATGCAGGTAAATAAATTTGGAGCAAAAATTTTTCCACCTAAAAAGAATTGAAAATTTGGATGTATTTATTTAAGAAGTATTTGTGATTCATTAACAGCTATTATGTTACATTTCTTGCGCAAATAAACGAATCAATTATTTAACTCGCAGTATTCTTCCTCAGAAATTAGACGAACTTCCTTGGAGAACTTCATGGATGAATTTACTTCCTTTGACGAACAAGATTGGAGAATATCTTGCTTTTTCGGGAGAGCTTAAGAGTTTCTGAGAAAAGCCTTGTATATTTATCAAATTATCATTTAAGTTATTTCTTACTTCATCACGGAGCTGCTTACTGACATAGTAGGAAAGTAACTCTTAAATAATTATAAAACTTTTTATTATGAACTAATTTGGACCAATATAGTTATAGACAACATCAAGATTTTGTTTAAAACTTTGTTTAAACTAATGTCCTTTTGATCAGCTATTGTCATTTTACTTTTAATGATTGTTAAATAAATAAATCTATTTAAAATTTATGAATATATCACAAATTCATTGTGATATATTATTATTCATAATATTATTTTGAAAAAAAAAAGTTAGTCAACAAGCTCATTTTATATTACTAAGAAAACGTAAGACAATTTTTTCATTAGCAACAACAAATGATAAGAATACAGAAAAATAAAACAAACTAAACTTGATTACTTTAATGTCCGTGAAATCAAGTGAGGCTGAGGCTAAAATGGACGCTCATCTGCCCCATACTACGAGTATGGCCCCATACTACGAGTATGGCCCCATACTCGTAAATCATCTGTTGGTTTGAAAAATTTTATATCAACGCCATAGGTCTCTTACAACCATATAGGGGAAATAGATGTTGCTCCACGATGCTGGATAGTTTCACTGGATGACCAAAAGTAACGCCAGTGGTAGAGTTCAGCAGAGTATGTAAAGGTATGTTATAATTCATTGGTTATGTCCTTTGGTATACCATTGAAAGTTTCTACATATCAGGGTTCTCAATTTGAGATAATTCATTTACTAAGCTAACATTAATCTTATGTATTTAATGAATCAGCACTGCGCAAGTATATGGGAACGTCTTACGGTTACGCAGAACCCTAAAAGCTGCAGTGACAGCTCATTGTGACGTCCATAAATGAGTTGAAATTTTAAAGACAGTGTTAATGAAGTTACGTTCTGTTTAACAAATATTTTTTTTTATATATTCATATATAACTAAAAAAATATTTTCAGTTAGAAACGCTACAGTTTATGAACCCACATTGACATACTACCAGGAGATTTTATAGTACCATATACAACACTAGCAAACTTTGTGGAAATTGATTAGAAAATCAAAAGCAGTGGTGATCAGTGTAAGTCTATTGATCTGTGCTTGAGGTGACACATTTGTATATGATGTAAATTTCCATTGTGACCAGTTCATTTTGTTTTATCAACTAAAATAAGAACCTCTCTTGCTCTATATCACAGCTTAAAATATCAGTAATGGTGACCAAAAATTCTTAATTATCTTTTCCAAAAAAACATTAATTTACACATCAAATCATAATTTATCTACTCTATATTTCATATATTAAAATGTCAGACAAACATAAAAACTTAGAAGTATTTTTCCTACATTGGACTGTAATTTTGTTATACTTACTTAGTTATATGAGGCCGTAATTTTTTTATTTTTACAAAAACTTGATTAAATTCTAATATTGATAATTCTGAGCTTTACTGTGATGGTTATACCTTCTGCAGGAATGACAGAAATATTAGAACTAGCATTTTTAGTTTTAACTAGACTAAAAAATAATCAGTTAATAAATCACGGTTATTCTATTTTAGGAACTTGTGCTGTAAAAAATACTTTCTCTCTTTGCGATTTTTCACTAATTATAAGAATATTGAACAAGTTTATATATTTGTTGATACTGCAATCCACTTCTTAATCAAAAACCTGATGTCTCCCAACAAATTTTTGGTGAAGTTGAAAATATTTCCCTAAAACATTATAGGTTTCATCAATTAGTTTATCTTAATTTTGGATTGTCCTACAAATAGTCAGGACGATAGCCCACCATTAGGTGTTTCATTATCACCTACATTATTTCTTGATTCTTTCGTGGTCTTTACAATATGTTTGAAAAGTTGTTATAAATTGTTCTCTGTATTTAATGGTTCCTCTTCTTTATATTAAACAAAAAATGCTCTCAAGTTTGATATATTCATCCTGAGATTTGGTTACACATCTGTTATTCTATTTTCAAGATGGGAAATAAATCATGAATCACAAACTATGTACCAATATCGATCCAACCCGCATTCTATAAAATATTCGATTGCATAATTAGCAGTCAATTTACCTGTTATGTCAACATGTCAATTTATATTTCACATGTTGATTTATGTAAAACAATAAGCAAATAGGTAAATTAAAGAACAATTATTTTAAGTTTTATGAATTAAGAAGATCTATTAATGTATCTGAAGAAGGAGAAAGATGTACCTGGAGTGCTTCAGCTTCATCGCGTCTTTCATCTTCAGTGTTCATGGTGACAAACCTGAGGACGAGCAGATTGAGGGAGGCTGCGACGATAGCCAGTCCGAAGAGAATGAATATGAGGGAGAAGGCGACGTACTCGGGCTTCTTGTCGAGGGCGTCGTCTTTCTGGAGAGCTACCATGTCTCCGAACCCTATTGTAGTCAGGGTTATAAAGCAGTAGTAGACAGAGTCGAAGTAAGTCCAGCCTTCGTAGCGAGAGAAGGCTGCAGCTCCTCCTGCTATCGTCAGTGTGCTTAGCGTAGTTACCACAATGATGAGGTTGATTTCGGAAGCCTCTACATTGCGACACCCAAGAAGCCTCTTTACTTGGCGAATCACTACTGACGATAGCTTGTTTACTCTTTCGCCGATACTTTGGAACATTACTAGTCCCAAAGGTATGCCAACTATGGCGTAGCACATGGTGAACAGTTTACCTCCTACAGTGTTGGGGGTAGAGTGGCCATAACCTAAACAATTTAAAAGTAAAATGTAAATCTTATAAATAGAAAACATTTATTATCGATTAAAATATTGAACTTTTATTATGAATTATACAATTTAATAAATCAGGGACATTATAATATTAAGGAATAATGCATTATAATTTGACATATAATACACAAGTGTGTTAAATTATTGCTTATTCATGAGAATTGTTATATAACAATCTATATAACAACACTAATTTTGAGAGTAAATTTGTTAGATTAACGCTTAAAGACTTTAAAAATGATAGACAGTAACTTGAGACAGCAAAATAATTACAAACATTATAAATAGGAATTGAAAGAGGATGAGAAATGAAAGTGAGACGAAGAGTGTGAGAGAGTTTTGGTATTCGACATTGTGACAACGTTTTATACGAAGTTATTTCAGGTACAAATAACTTTTGAAACTATTCCAATGCTTTTGTTTACTTAGTTGTAACCCGTAATCATCTACCCAGCTAAATTAATTAGTGTTTAATTACTTCAAATCTAATTGAAGTGTAATCTGAGTTGGTTGAACTAATAGTATGCAATAAGTGAAATTAATTATTAATTATAAAGAGAATGGTTAAATAGCGTAAATCAACACTTAACAAATATTTGTTACACTTTATGTACTGCTCTAAATGTAGTTAACACCAATTGATAACATTTTATACAATAAATTATTCACTAACTGTATACAACATTGCATTTAGATCATCCAGATTTTCCTTTAGGATATGTTTCATTAAAGTAAACCGCAACCTCGGCAATCACGATCTTCTGACTAACAGATTCGATGTTACGACTCAGTTTTCTTCTGTCGGGGGATTAACAGAAATAGGAGTTGGCCAAGTGACACATCTGGTAAGGATAAAAGGAGCTTATACTACAGATATATAAGATACAAAAGGATCGAAATCAAGGATAGAAATACAGTAGACGTTTTCAAGTTAAATAGAAATCTAAGAAGGGATATCTCAATAGAACAGAAGAGACCAAAAAAATATTACAACAGAAAAGTTAATAATGATATAAAACAATAAAAGGATATACTATAATAAAAGAGGAATATGAGTTATTACACAACTATTTTATTCCTTTCCTTGATCTCTTATAATTTCTTGATTCTTTCCTTCATTCCTTACGTATGATCTAACAGATGTGTATTATAAGCCATAGAAGGAATTGGTTTATCACTTTGAATCACCAGTCAGAAGATTGCAAATGCCGAGAATGGGGTTCACTTTAATGAAACATATATCTATTATATATTTAAAGCCTTTGAGACGTGATAATAACTTTTTTTTCAATTATTCAATATGTTTGAAAAGTTTCTATTAAAAATCGTTCAAGTAGTAAGGACAAATTTAATATCTTATGGCAAAATTACGACCCAGTGTGACAAGTAGTTCTAGAGAATTTGATTCACCAATAGTCTAAATTGAAGAAGGAACTTCAATTCAGCTTTTTAAATTGTGTTTTAATTCTGATTCTTGTTAGCAAAAGTCAATAATGACCAATATAACAAATACCAGTGTTGACCTTTATACGCACCAAGCCATATTTCAGGCCATATCGTTTTAATATAACAAATACCACAGTTTTAAGCAGGTGACCAACTGTCTAGTTTTTAGTGAAGCCTACTCTTGGGGGAGAATGCAGGCAGTGATTTAGAGCGTCTTCAGGAAGTTACAACGCTATTGCCTCAAACACTTAAGACTTCGAGCCGACAAAAGCCGACTCATCTCTTGAGCCAAGTCAACAGACAGTCAACTCAACAGAAAAAAAAGAGAACTTGTTAAGCAATGTCTTCAAACTTACTTTTACCATTACAATTGTCTCAAATAAAAAATAAATAGTTGTAATAAGTTGTAAAAATGTTCTTAAATCAGTGAATGATAAAGCCTAAGGTACCTGGAATTAGATGAAGTAAATAATCATTCCGTGTATGTTTGTAAATACTATTTTAAATCTAACCATAATTTGCAGAAATTATTGCAAAAACTTACACCTTAATAAGTTTCTCTGTCTTTCAGAATAATGTTTTCGTTATTGCATGTAAAATAGATACCTTAAGCCTTAGTAACAGTGACCCCTTAGGTTATTCCCCCCCCCCCCCCCCCACCAGCTTTGAACAATCAACCATAATCCTTAATTGATTCTACTTGCGTTTATAAAAAAATCTGGAGTGGCCTACACTCAACTTTACTATAAGTAAACATAATATCATACTTCTTGGGTATATGATACACACTGTTCTATTTAAGTATCATATAAATATCTAAGTGGGAGATGTTATTAGCCTTTCATTCCTATAGGTAGTACAGATAATGATTGATCCAATTATCAATATATATGCTTATATTTGTATATCACACCACTGATACATATAATATGATTAGTATAACTACAATAGCAATATCATTTTTTGAATAACGAAAAAGTAGATTCGTGATACTAAATAATCTCTTACAGTAGTAGAACATGGCTTTTGTTCCAATAGCCAGTGGATCTCTTACATAGTTTACCTGAACATTGAAGTAAAGTATGTTTACCTTATATAGTTTATTCTACATTGAATATTTAAGAAAAATTTTTTATTTAAAACTTGAAAAATGTCAGAAAGATCTAAGGAAAAATTTCGTTTTAAGATAATTTTTAATTTAAGATGTAGGATAATTACATTTATTATTCTTCAAAGAACGTTTTCAATTTTGAATTACGAGTATGTTTTATATTTGGGATTTTATAGAATTATTATGCTTGGAATTTTATGGCTTCCTAGTATTTAACAAAAATACACTTTTCTTTCCCTTTGTCAAAAATCATATATACATTCACTATGAGCAAGTGTTATATTTTTCGTGCGTGCTGTACTCTGTTATAAGGTTACTGTGAATGTACATTGAGAAAAAATATATTAGTAATCATCCAGTTTTACATACCCAAATCAAAGTCAAAACCGGCATTTTAGTATAATTTAAAACTTTTATAGCTGGAAGATTGATATATAGAATCTATTTCCGTTATAGAATAAAGATAATCAGTTTTTTCTAGGAAAGATCTTGATCCCATTTTTGGAATCTTATTGTTGTTTAAACGAAGTTTTTTTTATTGCACCTATTTACTTTTAATTCTTGGCGCTACTCCCTGCGTCAAAGGGACTTTTTACACTACACTTCCAAAACGTAAGCTTGAATTCAAAAAAAGCAACTCCTGTCAGTATGAGAAGTATGTAAAATCCTGATCCACTGCACTTATATAATGAAACAAAATTAATAACTGAGGAGCTTTACGATAAAGTCATTGATTGTAAAATTCTTTCATCACAGTTTCAAGCGAAAATAGTTTTAATTCCAGGATTGAAATTTGTTTTATCTGAAGAGGGCAACATTTCTTTTTCAAGGATTCAATTTCTAATTCAGTTAGCATTTGTCATGACTATTCATAAGTCTCAAGGAGAGACTCTACAGAAAGTTTTTGTTCATCTAGGTAAAGCAGTATTTCAACAAGGCCAATTTCATGTTGCTCTCAGCAAAAGTCATTTATAGTTTATCTGCATTTACTTGGATATGATTTCATTAAAAAGGAAGGTGATGGATGACCCTACAGGTTACAGGTAGACTAGTAATAATAATAATAATAATACCATTTGACTCTCAAACTAAACCTCACACACACATAGATCATCAAAAAACCTTCAAAAATGGACTCAGAGGGAACAAAAACGAGGAAATCTGTTAAAATTCCATCAGTCAATTTATTCATGATTATTGTGCGTTATCAGTGTATGTATAATTTACTGTAGGTATATTTACTTTGCTTTGAATATGATGCATCAAACGGTGTGTCCTGTTGAATGTCTACAAGTATTTGGATAACAACCACCCACTTTCACGCACACACCAGGTGTCATAAAAAAAAACTATAAAATTGACTTTGTGGACTTCAAAACATGTAAATCTGTCGAATATTGAATTAGAATTCATTCAGGATTGTTATACATACTTATAGGTAAGGAAAAGCATGTTTACAATGGAATAATCATGGATTATTTGGAAAGCTTATATTGCTTTATAGGAAGTTTGAAGATTAAAAAATATCAGTAGCACTTCAGCAAATCTTGTATTCATAACTCTAAAATATACAATTTTAAGTCTCCCAACATATAGTCAACTAAGTGATGTGACAAAACTCTTATGTTAGTTCAAATTAACAAATGAGATACATACATTTTTGGCTCATAGGTAGAACTACACGTTTGTAAGAGTAGGATAGGAAAAAAACCACTATTATTAGTATTTGGTATGTTACATTTTGGTCTACAATTATTAAAAACTATACTAATAAAGTAGTTGTTGTGACTAGAGTAAACTCCTACTATTTCACAAAAACTTTTTGTGAAAAAATCCCTTAAAATATGTTTATTTTTCAATTCTCAATATATTCGGAGAAATCTTAAATTCAGTTGTTTAGAGAAAATTTAACATTACTGACGAGGATTAGGTAGGCTCTGTAAAATGTAATTCTCAAGTTTACAGAGGACTAACATTAGGATTTTAATAAAATTGGATACTTTTGAATATCGAATTCAGTTTTTTTTTTGTGTTTTGTTATAACTTCTTCTCTTGGTTTCAAGAACAACAACTACATTTTCATAAATTAAAAAAAAAGGGTTTTAGTGACTTCAAATGCTTCCTTATTTCATTTTTGAAAGCGGCGATAATTTTTTCATAGTATCTTTTATTGCACGTGCTAAAAATAGTAACGTACTGTTGACACTCCAAGATGCTATTAAAATTTAAACTACGTTAGACCATGAAAATACTTTTGAAATATCAATAGCCATACCAAACTAATTATAGAACGTACATAATAGTGGAAGATTTATTTAAATCTCATTCAAAGGTAAAGTAAAACGTTAATGGAAATCAGATTATTATAAGTGAACGAAAGCAAAAATAAAATCAATTTTGTTTACTCAGATATTAAATATTTTTGTTTAATTTTTTGTAATTTTAAAATCTGAATAAACTAATCTACGTTTACAATATAAAGCCAGTGTTGATATTTTTAAAAATGTTTAAACGAGACCATTTAATGATAACATCAAGTCAAGTAATTGGGCCTATTGTTAGACTTCTCAGTCATCTGATGCGACAAACTAGGTGCAACAAGTTGTCTCTTTATTTCGAAATAAACAATCTTTTTGGAAACGTGTTTTATTATAGAGTAATATATTACGTCATTTTCATTTTTAGCAAATTCTTTTTTTTTCATAAAACAGATTTTGTATTTGTCTTTTCCTACTGTCCATTGAGATAGCATTAAATTCTACTATTTTTTTTTAAAATGACTAAATAATTAAAGAGACATATTCAATTTTTGGTTAAAACAAAAGTATTACTGAAATTCTTCCATTGATTGTTCTGAATGAAGCATAAATTGACCTCATAACCTCTTAACTTTGTAATCGTTATGTTTACTTTACTATAAGTAAAGTACAGTGATCGTGAAAAAAATCCATCTCCAGATTTTGATGGAATTATATGTTTTGAGGTCCCAAAAGTCGTTTTATCAAGTTTTTTTGATGTCTGTGTGTGTGTGTGTGTGTGTGTGTGTGTGTGTGTGTGTGGGTGAGTGTGTTAGCATTGCTTGTTACCACGCTACGGTCCATAATCTTTGATGGATCAAGTTGATATTTTATACAAAATAGGCCCCATAGTGTAGATGATCCCTAATGTTTGGGTAGAGTTATACATGACGTGAAAGTCATATTTTTTGCCAAAAACCTGTTTTTAGAAAACATTTTTTTCTCCTAAACTGCTAACTCTAGAGTTTTGAAATTTGGGTATTATCTTTCTGGCTACAAATGGAATAAACGAAAACTATATTCAGAATTTTAAAACAAAGGGAAATATTTTTTATTCAATAAAATGTAAAAATTTTGACTTATAATTCAATCTCAAACCTTGTGAGAGCCATACAAGCCATACTGTTTGACGGATTAAAATGAAACTAAGCCTAAAAATAGAACATTATATGGAGAATGAGTTGAGATTTTTTTTTTCAAAATTACATTCGACAAAGGGGCGTTAAAGTACAATTTTCATTTTCAGAAAATGCTTTATTGACGCTAAACAGCTCATTAAAAAATCATTAAAATTTGTCCAAAATGGAACACAAAGTTAGATATTTATAAAAAAAATTCATGAAATTTCAATTACGGTAAAGAGCAAGAAGCTATAAAAACTGTTTGTTTATCCTAAACTAAGGTATCACCTGCTATACTTGTCGAATTTTTTATATTTTTTTACATTGTTTACATTGACTTAGAATTTTTCAGTGAATTCACTGAAATAATATAATGTTTAGATGTATAATGAAAGTGTTTAAATGATTTAACGACTTATATGTGATGTAAGAAGAATAAAATTTGTATATGTAAAAAGTGAAACAACAATACAGCATATGAAACATGAATCCCTGATCCTTTTTGTAGTATGGTGGGTTTGTCTAACGAATTGTTCTAATCAATCTATATGTTGCACCATTTTACAAAGGTTAATATCAGATGCTCATTTTTTTTCGTTTATGAATAACATGAATATTGGGTAATATTGTAGTTTTTGGAATGAACTTTTACGTACTATAGAAGGGTTTCTATATTTTTGTCTAATTTCCAGTTTTTTACTATTCTAGTCTAATAGTTCATACCATTATTTTTACAAATTTCAAGCTTCCTGCTTTTAAATTTAAAATTATACCGAAAAGTCGGTTTTGAACTTGATTTAAGAATGCAAAGATGGCTAATTACCAATATATTTTTTCTCAATATACATTTACGGCAAACTTATAAAAGAGTAGAGCACATGGGAAAAAATAAGATTCCCTCAGAGTAAATTGGTGTGTTATGATTTTTGACAAAGGGAAAGAAAAGTGAGTTTTTAAAAACTCTAGCATCCATGAAATTCCCAGTATAATAATTTGATAAAAGATCAAAAATGTAGAACATTATTCAGAATTAAAAAAAATTATTTTAAAAATAATAAATTATATTATGCTACATCTTAAATTAAAAATTATGTGAAAACGACATTATTTCATAATGTTATTACTGCATTAGTTATACTAATGATAGTATATCCATTATTTCTGTGACATACAAAATAAAAATACAAAATATCTATTGATAAGTGGATCAATCACTATCTGTACTACCTCAGGAATGAAAGACTAATAAACATCTCCCATTTAGATGATTATATTATGCTTAAATGAGACATTCTATATTTTATACCCAAGAAGTTTTATATTAAGTTTACTTATAGTAAAGTTGAATGTAGCCACTCCATATTTTTTATAATATTTTATCGTTTTTCTTCTTTACATAACTTATCTGTAACTATTTAATCTGTTATTTTTCTTTATAAAATCCCATTCTATTATGTTTTCAATGATAGTTATTTTTGTTTCTTGCTTTATTTTGTTTTCAAATGGCAGCCAGGTTAGCTCAGTGGTTAACGTGTTCGCTTCTGAACTGCTGGATCCGGGGTTCGATACCCACTCTGGCCCTCGATTTATTCATGTGGGAGGTAAATAAATCTGAGCACGTCTGCTTCGGGCATGTACGATGTCAGGTAGTCGCTAAAGATTCATATTATAAATCTATTTGAGTTAGGCAGAATATAGGGTTCTCAATGTAGAATTAATCTTCATTATTTGGTAACAAAGGGTCCAATGGTTCGGAACTTTGTGTGTTCCCTTGTGGGACAGGTACTGAAACCTCAAGTGTTGCCTACTACTACTACTACTACTTTATTTTCAAATCTGGCCATCTTCCTTTTTATTTTCCTCTTTCTGTCTTTTTATTGTGAGTTTTGTCAGTTCTTAGCATCCGTTTTGCATTGAACAGAAATCATTCTTTTATGATCATACACAAGAGAAACTTCACTTATATGTATTTTTTTTTGAACACTTTTCTGATTGCTTGTGATAGATGTTCAGTATAAGGATAATTTGAAAAACTAATTTAAAATTCAGTATTAATAAAATTGGCATTGGGATTTTCCATTGGTTATCTTAAATATTTATAATAAAAACGTTAAGTGATTTAAGTATTATTCCACTGTAATCATAATTTTATCTCTTCTTCTTGTTTTTTAAGAAATATAGACTTTTCATCAGTTTTTTGAGTAAATTTTTGAGAGCAGTAATAATTTAAGATTATTCCATGGCCAGTAAGTAATGTACATCTGCCAGTAAGTAAGTATTGTATAGCAATCTGCTAGATTTTGCCATTTTCATTAAGAGTAACTTGCAAAGTATAAGTATAATTTTCATTAAAAACAGAAAAATACAATTTTTCCTATTTAAGAAATAAATAGTAGAAAATTGTGTAAAGTGTTAAAAATATTTATGATATTTTCCTCCTCTCCTTTTACAATAATTACAAACGCATCACCTATACGTTATTTAATAATTTGACTTTCATTTCTACTTGCTTGATACTAATTCATAATAATTCAAGCATAACTACAGAGTTTATATTAGAAATAGGTAAAACCATCATACATCGTAAAATGAACATGGAATTGGAGCGCTTTCAGACGTTGTCCATCTTCGATCGCAACATTCTTGTTCGCAACATTCTTCTTGCGATCAAAGATGGACAACATCCGAAAGCGCTCCAACCCCATGATCATCTTACAAGGTATGACGGTTTTACCTATTTCTAATATAAATCATACTAACCTCAGAGGTATTAACAATATGCATGTATATAACTACAGAGGTAAGAACTCTGTATTATGTACTTTATTAGTGATATCAACGACCCCATTGGTGATTCTTTTGTCTACAATTCTATCAAAAGTAAAATATACTGCCTCGATTCAACTATAAAAGCTAGATTTAACAATAGAGTAATAAAAGTGATTAAACATCAAACGAAATCAAACTTCACTGTAATTTAATGTCTGACATGAAAAGTATTTTTTGAGTTCTAATGACTTTAACATATCATTCATTCATGATTGTAATATAACACAGATAATTTACTATGTATTAGGATAATTCATAAGTAGGGCTACCTATGAATGATACAATCAGAAGCAGAGTATATACTGGTTTTGTATAAATTGAGTGTTCTTTAGTGAATCAAGTTTTGAGTAGAAGGACGTACGTTTAAGAAATTGTATATATTTTTCTAATTATGAAGATAGTATTGTCGTTGACATAGCATAATCGGTCAAGTGACTATAGGTTGAACTCCATAATTCTCATTTATAATGTAATATTTTCTTATTAAGAATTCTAAATTCATGGAATGTTTATTAAGTAATTTTAATATTAAAACATTAGTTAATGTTTTTTATCATTAATTTAAGAGTAATTTTAATATTAAAACATTAGTTAAAGTAAAATTCAATTCCAGTGGTCCAATCAATATTTTTTGACATAAAGATTGATGAAGTTCAATATAGAATGTTTCTTTTCCATGTTTTAATCCTACTCAAAAACAATAGAGGTTTTACATATTTATATATCTTTCAATGGCTGTAAGACTTGTCAATCGATGTGACTCAATGAGCGTTTATTATAGACATACATAAAAATCAAAATGGATTTAAAGGACCTCATTTGCGAATCTTGAAATATTTTATAACAGTATAATTTTTAGTATTGAACTAAAAAAAAAATGAACAGGTGTTTTTAAGAGGAGAAAATCGTCCTTTAAGTATATTAGTCCAAAAACATAGCTTGTACTGTGAGAATATGCCAAAACATATTTAAAAAATACTTATTTTAATAACTTATGTTTAATATAACATAGATATTTATAATTATATAATAGTTGTCAAACTAAATTTGTGTGACAGAGTAAAGAGAGAGTTCATAGTCCTTACCCAAGGAACGTCCACATGTCCAAATGTGCAAGAGGGACAAATTTATACGTACGCTTCGACAGATATAAATTTGAACTTTTAATATATCAAATGAACACTTTCAATCCAGTTTAAGATTATTTTATAAACACCTTTTAAAATTAAATTAATTTGTTTCTTTGATTCTGGTAAAAAAAAATGTAGTGGATTTATGTAAACAAAATCCGACAAATAGGACAGGTAAAGATAAGTCTATATTGAGCATATCATTAGAGCAATATATCCTCTTATAGTGGTATAAAGCTTATAAAATTCTTATTCTAACGTAATAACTAGAGGTAGATGCGGTTTAAAAATTGCATTATTTGAAGTTTGCAATGCTCTTTTTCTGTAATGTGATTTCATCCAAAAAGTATATAGACTCTAAAAATTGTAAATATTATCTATATTGATTATAAAATAGATTAACACCCAATATAAGAAAACTCAAAATTGTATGTTAAATGTATGTAATGTATGTTATGCTTACATACTGTAATAACATACTGTAATGTATGCTGCTACATACAGAAATAATAAACTCCCTTATGGTAGGGTTGCTACCAAAGAGGAAGATGAAAACAAAAAACACATACATATAAACACAGACAGTCATCGACACAGAAATATTTAAGGACTCAAGGGATCTCAAATCATGTAAATTTATTGAAATATCGAAAATGAATTTATTCCATGACTACTACAGATACTGTAATTATAGTGAAGAGAATAACATTGGAGGTAGAGAACTCTACCCTCTATGTCCTCAAAGTTTGGTTTAAAAACTATATATTTTAAAATTTATGTATTTTATTTATAGTACAATAGAACTTCAAAAATCTACTCTGAGAATTTTAAAAGGTGGTAACTCGTCAACACATTTAATATTATTTTTTTTTAATACTATACGTCATTGATTGTAAAGTAACTCTTATTTTTACACTTTTCTGCAGTATATATCACATGCCCAGATAGTAGCTATATATATTGTGTATCTTTTAAGGTTTTGGTGTATAATAGAGTATGGAAGAAGCAGCCATTAGCTCATTGTAGCAGACATCTTCTCTGGGGAAACAGTATTTTTTTTTGACCCAGTGTTCCCTAGGGTATTCGGCTAGGCTTCGATAACACCACCCTATATCCTAGCATTAAATCAAGATACAAACAGTTCCTGTTGAAAGATTTCTTTTAGAGTGTACTAAATCAAAGCAACTATATTAATACTTTTAATTTATGTAATAAGATTAGTCATTGTCTCTCAATTTTTTAATTGATCTACCTCTGTTAGTGCCTCTTTATATACATTTAGTCATTTTAATTAATTTAGTTTTTTTTTGGCATATAACAATCATTGATTTTTACGTACATTGGTACTTAAACAATTGCTTAATATACACGTAATCATTGTTTTATTTGGTTTATTATTGTGATGATGAAACGAGTTTTTATAATTTTTTACGGATTATGTTAGAAAAATTGGGAGTTAGAATTCCATCATCAAAGACCTCTATACTTACCTTATTATATTAAAGTTTGTGGTCCTTGTAATCGTTGCTGAGTGCGAGAACTGATAACAGAGTTGGAAACAGTTTTAATAAAATAAGAATTCCTTTGTTCTTAAAGTCCAAATTGGAGGAATACATCAGTTGATTTGTTAACATAACTGCATAAGCATTAACAATGAAGTTATCTAAAATTGCACACAAAAAGTCTTATTGGCCAAAGACTTTTAGACCATGACTATCAACACTTCACTTTGTTTTATTGTTACAAATTTTTTCTAACCCTTGCTTTCTCAAAATTTTTACTTGATTGTAGTACATACACAACCAAACAAGTTTTAATAATTTCACAGCAATGTCAATGCACCTTAATTTTACTTGATTTTCTAATAAACATGTTAGATCATAACTTTTTTTATTGTAGTAGCAAATAATACATATTATTGTATTCTAATGTTTTGTTTTTAATGTAATCGAATTATAGCAGTATTCTTTAATCTTTCTCTGTTTTGTAACCACTAAGAAGTAGCTTTGTTAGAACAGTTAGATCTTACTTATCCTGTTTGCTAAACTTTCCAGCTCCAATATATGCTGTAGAATTTACGTATGTTGTTTCGTTACAGAACGAAAAAGAAGTTTGATGTCATCTTATTTAGATTGCTAAGAAATAAGAAATTGTTTGTTTGTTTGACTCCAAACCTATCTGTGAATAAGAAAATGTAATTAAGCAAGAAAGCAGTGAGGGACAACTGTATAGTTTGAATGACATGCATTTCAAAATAGTCTATTATTGGAGCCAATTTATTAGTTTTTTCGCTCTCTTCTCAACTTAATGTAAAATTGAGATAATATCATTATTTGAGATAATAACAAATGGAAGTGAATTATTTTCTCAATGTAAGAGCGATGCACTAAAGTTTTTAATATTATTATGCTGTTTTTAGTCATGAATTGAAGAAATACACAGTGGATGAAGTAATTGTAGAGTGAGGTTAGGAAGGTTGGTGGCAGGATTGAGAGCTTGTACAAGAAGCTTTGAATGAGGAGGTAGTTTGTTGTCTTCATTGGTATTAAGTCGGGTGATGTAACTATCGATGGATTACATTTTCAAATCAGTTTATATTGAGCTGATATCCACATTTCCGTTATAACAAGGTGCCCTGGCTGTGAGGTGGGCACACATATTCTGAACGATCTGGATACAAGACTTGTTCGTTGATGCAGCTTTAAACTGGACGGAGCATCCAAGAGTCATAGCCAAACGAAGAATCTCCTTATAGACAAGGTCCTTGATTGAATCAGCCACCAGGAATGAAAGACCAATAAACATCTCCTATATAGGTATTTATATCATGTCTAAATAGGACATTAAATAACCAAGAAGTTTGATATTATATTTACTTATAGTAAAGTAAACAATGAACTGGCAAGGTAAGATATTTTGTATTAAACTAAACATTTTGTATTCTACCATAATGTCCAATGTCCTTCTCTGGAGGGAAAAACTTCTACTTGGACTAATTAATTATATTTTATCATTTTATGTTATTTACATGTACACAAGTATTTAATAGGTGAGGAGTCGAAGTCGGCTGGTTTCTTTCGTCTCCGACTTCGACTCCTCAAGGTCGAAAATATGCCCGACTCCGGCCCACAGCCTTGCTTAAAATAGACCAAATTCTGCCAGCATATCACTTATTGTGTCATTATAACACACATATATATCTATTAAAATCAAATTGAGTCATGACAATGTAAAAATGTAGAAAATTGATCACGTGGCCGATTAGACCCGGTGGTGCCTCATGAGGGTTAAGCATGCCACTGGTCACTTCGTCAGACAATCCTAACTGACATATTCTAGCGAGGTTTACTATATTTTGTTGATAATGTTGAAAGATATAGAGAAATTTCACAGTCCAATACGTAAAAAGAGATAGTAACTTTCACTCACATTTCTGGTCATTCCAGAATTTTAAATATTGCGTTAATTTAATTTTAAATAAATTTGCATGATCAAATTTTTATTTTTTAAAATATTAGTAAACGAAAATTTTACACTTAGAAATACTCATAACTTAAAACTGTTAACTTCCGTCTCCAGCAAAATGTAGAGTGAGCAACAAGAATAATTACATTTCCTTTGTGATTAACAAATGAATATATCCAGATTAAATGAAATTATTATAATAATTAAATGAAATGAAATTCAAATAAATTATTACATGAATAATGTCATTCAATTAATTGTTACAGGGTGTGATATTGCGTTTACTTGCAGTAAAGTTGAGGGCAGAACATTCCAGGTGTTTTTCTTTAGTTTCTATAAAGTATAATGATCACATAAAAGAATTAAAATTTTACAAATTTATAGGCTCGAAGATCCATGAATACTACTCATGATATTTTTCATGATATTATACCGTGTGTGGCTGCGTATATGTAAATATTCTCTATGGAGAATATTTTGAACACAAGACTCACCATTTGACAAATTGCAATAGTATTTCACAATAATATAATTCCTGATGAATACTTGTTACCACTCTTCTGGTGATTATGCAAACTTTAAATGTTTAGATTAAGTATTGGCTTAATATGAATATTGCTTAATAAACATCATACAGACTCAGAATATTCGATGAGAGAATAAACAATGACTAAAAATGACAACTGTTAAGTTCCATCTACAGTACACACCCAATTGATCTGGGAGAATATATTAATATGTATTATAACTGAGATATACCCATGAAATATTAGCTTTAGTGGGTCCTAGAAACAGAAAATAGATTTTTCCTCTTTGGCACATATTTTCGTTATTATTTGCTGATTGATTGTACTCAAGTTTATTAGAGTAGGAAGGGGACCTTTAAAGTGTACCTGCCACTCTGCATGTTCAGGACAGACAGCTTTATTTCCTATTTTGGAAAAAAAATTCAGTTCAGAAAAAAAAAAAAAAAAGTTAGAGGTGATTAGTGGTGGTTAGAGGTGGTAGAGATATTGTTGAGGTTAAGAGGGTTAACCTCACCTAAGATGTTAGGTTCTAAGAGGTGTTGAATGAAAGGCTGGGAACACGTTCTAATATCAAAACAGGTTGGAGGTGGTTAGAGGTAGTTAGAGTTAGATTTTTCTTATTATATGAGAAACAATTTATTATTCTTATTTTGGCTCCATGTACAACGAGCACAACGCAGTTGTGAAAACAGGTTTGATGATACAAAGTTTATGATTTTTAATATCAATGAGTCATGGAGTTTATGACATTAGAAGTTTAAAGTCATCTTTTCTGTAAAAAGAAGTATATTATATATTTGCCAGTTTCGTACTCTGAGTAAGTGATCATATATTACTATTAATTTAATATTTTTATGGAACAGAGTTAACGTGATAAAAGATAGAGTTACTTGAATTTGGGGAAGACATGATGATGAAATAAAGAAGGTTAAACAGAGGAGTAACGCTTTGGTTTGGTCTCCCTCGCTAGACTCTGGATTCATGTGGAACATAAATGCTGTGCTCAGTTTTCCTCCTTTACTGTAGTTCCAGATCTTACTACAAATTACACTCGCTAGACTCTGGAATCATGTGGAACATAAATGCTGTGCTCAGTTTTCCTCCTTTGCTGTAGTTCCAGATCTTACTACACATTACACTCGCTAGACTCTGGATTCATGTGGAACATAAATGCTGTGCTCAGTTTTCCTCCTTTGCTGTAGTTCCAGATCTTACTACACATTACACTCGCTAGACTCTGGATTCATGTGGAACATAAATGCTGTGCTCAGTTTTCCTCCTTTGCTGTAGTTCCAGATCTTACTACAAATTACACTCGCTAGACTCTGGATTCATGTGGAACATAAATGCTGTGCTCAGTTTTCCTCCTTTGCTGTAGTTCCAGATCTTACTACAAATTACACTCGCTAGACTCTGGATTCATGTGGAACATAAATGCTGTGCTCAGTTTTCCTCCTTTACTGTGGTTCCAGATCTTACTACACATTACACTCGCTAGACTCTGGATTCATGTGGAACATAAATGCTGTGCTCAGTTTTCCTCCTTTACTGTGGTTCCAGATCTTACTACACATTACACTCGCTAGACTCTGGATTCATGTGAAACATAAATGCTGTGCTCAGTTTTCCTCCTTTACTGTGGTTCCAGATCTTACTACACATTACACTCGCTAGACTCTGGATTCATGTGGAACATAAATGCTGTGCTCAGTTTTCCTCCTTTACTGTGGTTCCAGATCTTACCACACATTACACTCGCTTCAGGTCTCTCCATGTCAACCTTAATCCCATTGAAAAAGAAGCACATTAACTGAATACTTTTCAATAGTTATACTGCTTTCAACTATCTAAGCTATTCTAGTATTAAAAATAGTTTATTTTATAAACAAAATACTTTATTTACATTTTACTACAAATAAACTGAATAATAAGAAATAATATCTGAAGGATTTTTATGTTAAGAGTTTGTTTGGGTGTGTGTGTATGTGTTGGCGGGCGCATATCCAACACTTTCTGAACACACACAATTTGACGCGTTTGTTAAATTAGAATAAATTTCGATTCATAAACAGTTTTTTTTTTTGAAGAAAATTCTAAGTTCCAAAATCTTTTCCTGAATTTCCATCCTTATGTGTATGATGATTTCTATCCACAATAGAATAAATGAATTAATTAGATAAAATGTTAATGCCTTTTTAACAAGTTTATTTTCACAATGTATTCCACGCACTTACTAAAACCCATTTTCTATCCTTACTCCTCTATTTTAAATCACCCATGACGATTGATAAATGTAATTACATAGCAGATAATGAATATTAAATGTGGGGTAGAGAGGCTCAAGTTCAAAAGTTCAGCTGTTCATTCAACAACCAAAACTATTCAATGGGTTTCTATACCACTGGTAATGATTCCATGGACTGTGTATCAATTGTCAAAGAAGAGCTTTCATGCTTTTCCTGTAATGTGACATTGATAAACAGAGTAAGTATGTTACCATTTCCTGTCCATCTTTTCATATGTGAACATGAACTATTCAATAGATTAATGTTAAGAGATAAATTTGCATTGTAACTGATATTTTATGACTCTTGACAATAAAAATCTAGAATCACATACTAGATTACAAGTTTTATTTTTCACAACTTTTATTTTTAATATTTTTTGTATGTGACGTCAGATGAGTCCTCAAAATTATAAAAAAAAATTTAAAAGTGTAAAATTGGGTGACATTTCTTTATATTTTCTTATTTGCCTGTCGTCATGAAAGTATTTTTAGTAAGTTTTCTCTGCATCACAATTTTTGATAAAATTTCCTTTATTTGAACATTCATTCCATTTGATCAACCAGACCTAATGTTAATGGATAGTACTTGTTAAAATGATGCTTTTTATGATTTCATGCAAAGAGCCATAAATCCACTTTATCTATTAGTATGATGTAGTTATATTTATTTTATAGTTAAATTCAATGAAAATCCGATTTATTTGAAATTTAGTGCAGATAATAACAATGCAAAAATGCAAAAGACGTAACGATCTCGCAAAGAAAAAAAAACCCTGAAATTATTATCTTCTGTTTAAAGGTTTAAAGGTAGTGTTTTGGTAACAATAAGTTTGCAAGCCATCGTGATGGCTTTCTACTTTCTACTCGTACTATAAATTGTAGTGAAGAACACGGGAACATTTTCTTCATAAACAACAAATTAATTCATAAAACTCTGTTTAAGTTACTAATAAACAAAATTAGTATGGTTAGTTACATCTTGGAAACCTCTATGTGGGTAATTTTTTATAACAGTAAATTGTATCTTTATCTCAGTAAATTTTTATCACAAAAAAATGGTAGAAAAATATTGGTGTTAGAGTTTTCTAAAAATAATTGACTTGAGAAAAACTGAAAGCAGTCAGTGGGCTATAAATTTTCTTTGTGACGCCGTCTAAACATTTGAAATTTCAAAAAAAAAACTCTAAAAGTCTAAAATAGGCATTTGTTTATTCAGCTGTTACGGTGAGTTCTGCGGTTCCAGATTGTTTAAACCCGAGATTAATTTATACAGAATATCGACCATCTTTACCTTCTGCTCCATTAGGCGCAAGTCTCTAAATATTCACTCATCATTGTAGATCTGTAATGTGATGGGGAATCAACGTGTTCATAAAGTCTTGTAATGGATCTTACGATATATATACAGTAAAACTTTAACAAGCCTTGCTTTTTTTTTATTATAAAGCAAAAATGAATTGTTGATGAAAATTTTATTGTTAACAACTTCTAGAGTTTTATTGAAGGCTGATTTTACATTGAAGTTCACAAAATATAAGAAATAGCTTTTTAATTCAGTGAATCCAACTTTAGATGAATAGTATAACTAAGAAGTAACGTAAAAACCGTAATGTAAAACTAGAAACAGAAGTTTTCTTATTGAAATGAAGCCTAATTTCTTGTCGCATACATTGGAAGGTGCAAGTTTTTAAATGACGCGTTTACTGTAAAGACAAGCAGAGTGATATCAATCGACAGGCTCTAGTTTATCCCACTACATCTGCTTGGGGTAGATTGAAGTGCTTTGCATAAACTTGTATCCAATTTACTATTGAGGGTGTGAGGATGAAATATAAAACCTTACCTTCTCTCTGGGCAAGAAAAAATTCTTCTTTCTTTCACCAGTGCTCAAGATATTGTTTCAATTTGTACAGAACACTTATTTATTCATTTATTTACACTTATTCACATGTCATCACCTGGTAACATTAATAATGCATAAATCAACCCTTACAAAGCAGTGATGAAACAAATAATCATATTTCATCTCATCACGACTTCTTATCAGAAATCATGATTTCTACTCTAATGTAGAAAGATTTCGGAAATGTGACACAATAACAAGAAGTATACAATTAAAAATTTTTTTCTTTTAGTTAATACGAAAAACTTTACAGAAAACAAGCAGACAGCTATAGTACACTATTAATTAATTAAATAATACCCTATATTATAAAAGTAGACAATGTTTCATAATTATCAATGAATATATTTGTCTCCAAATAAAGTGCAGCTACCTTTTTTTGCCTGAATTTGTCATTTCTCTCGGATTTGTTTAACATCGAAGGTGTTTATAATTTAAAACCTTGACATATAAAAAACATGCATTTCTTTTTATAGTTAAAAAAGTTCCTTTTCATCATTTTCTCTCTCATATAAACAACTTAATACATTTAATTATTACAAGCTTAATAAAAGCAATTAGTGCTTGGGGATGAGTTTAATTAAATTAGTTAGGTTTGTTATTAAAATATAAGAATTCTTCTACATTCTGTTGGATAGAAAATAGTGTGTCACTCGAGAGGAAGGATAGATAATGGAAAAAACTTTCCTAGTGAGTGTGTCTGGCACACAAAAGTGTTTGGTGAAGCGTTTTCGACTGTGGTTCCCGGAACCCTAAAGTCGTCATTCACCTTCATCGACAATATGGAGTCCTTCGAGTTAAACAGTGCAAGCCATCACAAGATTATTAATTAATGTAATGCAGTTTGACCCTAGGGTTCTACAAAAGGGTATGCTTATGTACTAGAATTCTCATCGAATATCTTATCTGTAATATTACTGAACCCGTTTAATATATTGCATAAGACTATATCTTTGCAGAAAATTAGCTTAAAAAGATCCATATAATAGATAATTTAAATGTTTATTAAAACTAATCAAGTTTACCTGTGACGTCATAACAACGCGAATACAATACAGTTGTAAGTTATTTGCGCAGTCTGTGTATTTGTGGAATAAAATTAAGTTTACTCCATTCGATTAAAATATCATTGTAAATTTGAAATGTGCAGTCCATTCTTAATTAACAAAAGTTTAATTTTTACGATCACAAATAGTATAATTAACCATATTATGAAGGAAAAGAAATTTCACCTGCTATTTTTCAATATAAAGAGCAATTATCCCCTATATAACTCCAAGCTATTTCAAACCTTTATTTTTTTTAGGCTAGATGCTGAACAGCACTACATGTATTCTGTTGAAATTTGTTTAGAAAAGCAGTTTTAAGAGAATTATGTGAAGATAACATTTTATCACTTCTAACAAATAACTCCACCAGATATTCTAAATTTTTTAAGTGAGCACTAATTTTTCCACAATACTCTCTTACATCATATTACTTATTTCTTTGAAATTTTCAATCAAAGTTTGAATAAGATATTATCTCTACCATTAAATGGACTTGTATTATCATACATCTCGGGGTAGTAATGGAGTAATTAAGCGCCTCTAATAGCCTCTAACACTCAACTCCGACTTTCGGCCTTCACGTGGCTACCCTGTTAACCTGCTATATGCAGGGACATACGAAGATAACGAGAAGGTATCAGGGGCTGGGCCTGACCACCTTCGTTCCACATCCTCCCATATCTTAGCACTAATCTAAAGTGTTATGCGATCCGTGCCGAAGGATGGATAATACAGAGGTTACTGTATTAGGAGTCTCAAGGGTACCGGGCGACCCCTTGAGTAAATATGCTTACTCTGGAATGCGGTGCTCTGCCGGAACGGACAAAAAACCACCGATAGAGATACACGGATTTTTCCTTGTATGATACTAAGGAGAAGGAAGTCTGGAGAGCATCCTCCGGATGCTCAGAGGGTCCAAAATTACTAACTAGTGGGAGCCAACCTCCCACAAGTGCACCCGAGGACCCGAAGAAGTCCGTCCCGAAGAAGGAGAAAGGAAGTTTCTATCTCCTGAAACGTAGGGAGCCTGAATGAACATTATCAATTATGGTTTGTGCAGATTCTGCAAAAAAGAGGAAGAAACACCGTTGCACCTGCTGATTGACTGAAGGCAACTTTGCCGAACAGAGGTAGGTGCTTCGGGACACTCAATAAAATCATAGAAAAACTTTCACCGCTGGAACCAGCATAAGTGCTGAGCTTCTTGGAGGCGTTGAAGTTAACTGCTGAAGTTAACTCTAGTACAGAAGAGGAGAAGTACAATAGTTTTTCTTTTAAGGCGCAGTGCTATAGTAACCCTCGAATAATAATAATAATAATAATAATAACAGTAATAATAATAATCATAACCTCTAAAGATAAAGTTCTTAAAAAGTTATTCTTTTTTATTGGTGTAGTTTTCTTGGGATTTCGATAACTTTTCTCTTAATAATTTACCTACATCTTCTCCACCAACTATATTAACCTCTTCAAAATTAGGTTGATTACTTACAAGTAATTTGTTTGATACTTTGGTTTGTTTCAGTTTTTAAATTTTTAAGCAAATATAGATTAGTGATTTCCCATATACCTTCTAGCAAATTCTCAAATTTTTTTATGTTATCAAAAATTAACTGGAAGAGAAAGTTGACTTCACTGAATGGAACCGCATTCACTGCATTTCCAATATATTTTATCTCAACCAACTCCATATTGATTGACAGCAAATAAATTACAACTCACTTTCTTCTTCTTCTGAGAAAATGTTTCAACCTAACTGAACTAAGTGGGTATAGTTTTGGTGGTTCACACCTGAATTTGTTGCGGTGGGTAAAAAAAAGAAATATTAAGATAATAGCAATCTGAAAAACAATGCGAGTAAATAGTTTAATTTATCAGCATTAGTCTATAAAAGTACATCAAATATGAGACAAAATCACTTCAGATGAAATGTTTACATTACTGAGTCAGATGACTCCATTTACCCTACCAGGAGTTTTGCGTTTGCAGTAGTAAAGTAATAACAACAATTAATAATAATAATAATAATGTGTAGTACAACTACCATTCAAAGAAAGGGTTATATGCGTTTTTCTATAAGGGGATATTTCAACATCAAAAGTTTGGACCTTGAGACCTTAGTAAACTTAAAAAGGTTCTGGTTTGACGTGATGGTGCCAAATGAACACTGCAATGCTTACTGCTCCATATAACTCAATGCCTTCAGTTAAAGTAGGAATAATTACAGATATCAAACTGACCTGTAATTTTGAGTTTTTATCCAATAAATGAAAGAGAAGTTCCACTCAATATTTGGAATTCACAAAATTAAGTTTCTGTATAATACCAAATAGAATTGTGAATTTTTCATGTTAAAGAACATTTCTTCTTCTTATAACCAGTGGTTGATTTATTTTGGGCTCTAAACTTAAAAAGGCTTCAAACATGACACATTTTATACCTTTGAAATAGGGTGTTGTTATCAAAAATTGATAGTTTTTTAAATGATTACTCTATGGTGTTTACTTTTATAAAATTTTTAATTTAACCATCGCATTGAATAGTTTGTCCTCCCTCAATCTAAAGCAAAATATAACAATTTTATCAAAAATAAATCATTATACTCAGACTGTCTTTGAGGCAAACTATACTTTAGTAATTCAATCAATCATGCATCACTTGGAATCTATTGGCAGAGGAGACTTCTGGCACTAGAATGAAACACAAGATTTGACTTAATCGGATGACATCCAAAGTGCGTTCTATAAAAAAGAAGACTGCGAAGTTAGAGTGGCCAGTTTCGATGGGCCTGCTGGACTGAGCAAGTGACAGCCCATACAAATCATAAGCACTCAATCTGTGTCCAAATGCAAACCAAATGGTTATTATTTATGTCATATAACTGAAATGACACTCCCAGCTGCAACTGTCTTAGGTATTCACAAAGAACGTCGTGATATGATGTCGGACAGAAGCTGCTGTTGTATGGCCTGCCTCCCATACAAGAATAGCATCGCCAACTCTCTGCTGTATAATACAATTCATTCAATTGTTTACTTCTTTAACATATTTTACTAAATTTAAAGTACATTAAAGTAATTTTTTTTATTCAAATAGCAATACTACATTTCTTATAAGCCCAGAAGCTATAATTAATAGGCTAAATAAATTTAAATAAGTATTCAAACATGAATTATTCCATTCAACAATATATGATTCAGGTAATAATTTTTTACATATCTTATAACTTACTTAAAGCTCGTAGAACAGATTTTAGCCTTTAGGGCCCGTAGGGATATTCATTCTTAGCCTACATTAAGCCTGTATAGTGGATTGTAGTTGTTTTTGCCACGCTCAAGTTTATTGAGTAGATTTCAGTGACTGAAATCACTCTAATTATAAGTGATTATAAATCACTTATAAGCCATGGAGTGTATGTGCTTGTCCACTTAAAGCCCTAACTTGTAATTTTTAAAGAGTACTTTTAACTAATTAAAGAGTTAAAGTTGGTTTTTATCCCTTCAAAAACCCTGGTGTGGTTTAGAACCTGTTTAGGTCCTAGTTATCCGCCATAAATACTGCAGTAGTAGGAAAAGAAGGAAGAAATAAGAGGCCACCTTCTCTTATCTGCCCAGATAATCCCATACAGAGATTGCTCACTTCAAGTAACTTTCATGATTTCTTAAATCAAGAATCTATTAAACTAAGGATATTATGCTGTCGAGAGAGAGCTCCGTTAGTTCAAGAAGTGGTAGGGATATGTTCTTTGTTTCTTGCGTCGGATTGCTTTGTCTGAGTCTTTGTCAAATCTATACCCATAGATTTTGATACGTGGCATAAAGCTACCAACATTCTCTGATGTCAGTCCCTACAATAATATTTGTTGTATCATTAATTAAATATTAATTCCTTTACAATATTTTAACAGCTAAATAATGTTTTCAATATTTTCAATTTAACTTTTCTAAGAGTCAGATAATAGAACAAAACATTTAGTTATGAAAAAAATGAGTAATTAAGGAAATAATTCAGTTTTTTCTCAAAGAAGTATAAAAAAATAAATTAAAACTCGATGAAGAAATGAAATAGAAATTTAATAACTCGATCAGTTTTGTTATAAAAAAAACTTCTTGAAGAAAATTAATAACTACGATAAAGAAAAAATAATTACTAAGTAAAACTTTTCCATTCTATTCGTTTTTAATTTGTATTCCATTTCTTAAGAAAAAAAGAAACAAAATTGTTTACTGCTATTCAGGAAACGTAGTTTTAACTAATGAGTGAATTCGTTCTCATAAATAAGGATGAATACTCTGTTATTTATTATATTTATATTATATATATATATATATATATATATATATATATATATATATAAAGTTCAATGTAGATGAAGAAACATAGTGAAATTAAAACACACACTTCCAGTCTCTAAGTTATGGTTTGAACAGTCTTCAGGAGAGATAGGAGAGGGAAACCAAGTGAACTGGTACAGTGAACGGTTGGAGACCCAAGGTGGGTGCGGAAGCAATTGCCATGGTAAAAGCTCAAAACATACTTCGTTTTTCTTGCAATGTATAGTCTTATCCTGTTACAATAACGAACGCTTATGCAACTATCCAGGCCGATTTTTGACAAGTGCCTGTCGTAGTGGTCCGAATAATAAATTGGAATAATATTTTGCGTTAATTGCAGTATGTTTCACCAGATAATTCATAAAAATAATCTCTTGGCAATCCCAAAATACACTAAGCATTATCTTTCCAACACGGAACTGCCCACGTCTTAATTGTAGGCTATTTTTCAGGTTTGCGCCATTCTTTGCATTGACTTTTGGTCTCAGAATTGAAATAAAGAATCCACGATTTGTTGGTGGTAATTATTCGTTGCTAAAGTTAATCACGGTAACGGGCTAACAGATCTTGAAGTTGACGACAAGTATCAGACCTATTGTGTTTCTGTTCAAAGACTCAGAAGAAGACTCTTTGGGGCTCTCAGTTTTTTCGGAATAATAAAGACTAGTCTTATTATTCTAGATTCTAGATCAACGATTCCAAATTTTTTATAACTGACAAAATATTTATAAGCTACAATAACACAAATGTAAGTATTAAAATGGTCATCAATAAGTTTGATAATAGGGTGTCCAAAAAATAAATGAAATCCACAAAATTTATGATAAATATGTTGATTTTAACCCGAAAGTTTATATTTTTTAGATTTGATAACAGTTATAAGTAACAACTATTATTTTAAAACCCCATGCTTGGAAATTAGAAGAAAAAAGTTTTGTGTCAAGACTTTTACAGAGACTAAATCCTATAAGACCGTTCAAACACGCTTCCGTAGGAAGTTAAATATTGCACATAAAGAGGTGCTTCAGACACCACTATACTATCTAAAATGTACAGCATGGATGGTCATTATTGGACCATAGGTTTGAAGTTAAGAAAGTACTTACTGTCACTAAAGAGCGCTAAATTGTGGTGCTTAACAAGTTCTGGATGGACCTTGAAACACAGTAGAGAATAAATCGAAATGTGCAGTGGTTCCAACATGGAGCTAGTCCAGATATAGCCAATATCACATTAGAGTCGCTTCACGAACAATTCTCTGATCGTTTGATTAGCAGGCGACGTAATACAGAATGGTCACCACATTCTGTCACCACTGGGGGACTTGAGTACCCCAGACTTCTACCTATGGGGTTTGTTAACTGATAGAGTTTATCAGAATAACCCCAAAACTATTGCTGAATTGAAATCAGCCATTATGCAGAACATTAGTACAATAAAAAGAGAAGAATGTGCCAGAATGATTGATAATTTTGCTCAACGGTTTCAAGAATGTCCGAGACAGAGTGGTGGTCATCTGGAGCATGTATTTAAATAAACCTTAAAATCAGCTAAAGGCCAAACTTTTAGTACTAATTGTTATTATATGAACTCACGGAAAATGTTAACATTTTTAACCTATATTTTTTTAGTAAAAATATAATCGAATTAATGGGTTTCATTTACTTTGGGACACTCTGTACTTTACTAGGGTTATGTCTAATATATATATATATATATATCAATGATTAAACCACAATAAGAATGGGAAAACAAGACTAAGATCTTTCAACCGTAACAAGCGGTCTTCGTCAGAGTCAAAACCCAACTCGGTTGTTTAACTGAACAGTTCAGTGTCACGTGTTCATTCAGACTACAGTTGTTAAAATCCACATACTATTTTTCTTTGTAAAATAATTTGTAATGTAATACTTAGTTTTTCTGTTTCAAAATTTATACTTCTGCCTATGAAAAAGGTTTTAAATAAAAACCAAAACGTTGGCAATGAGAGTTTAATTTGAACCTGAAGAACTGACCGAGTCCCGATAAACTTTAGTTTTGTATATATATATATTGATAAAAGTATCGACCGTGGAATAGAAACAAAACTATAGTTTATCGGGACTCCGTCAGTTTTTTAGGTTCAACTGAACAGTTCAGTGTCACGTGTTCATTCAGACTACAGTTGTTAAAATCGACATACTATTTTTCTTTGTAATATAATTTGTAATGTAATACTTAGTTTTTCTGTTTCAAAATTTATACTTCTGCCTATGAAAAAGGTTTTAAATAAAAACCAAAACGTTGGCAATGAGAGTTTAATTTGAACCTGAAGAACTGACCGAGTCCCGATAAACTTTAGTTTTGTATATATATATATATAAAGATTTCACATAAACACGAGAAATAATAATCAATGATCAAACCACAATATGAAATGGGAAAACAAGACTACGATCTTTCAACCGTAACCAGCGTTCTTCGTCTATATATATATATATATATATAATATGTGTGTGTGTATGCCCAATTGATTGTGAGCACACTACAGTCTACGCCATTTGATGTATGAAATCATATTTTAGCCAAAATATTCCGTATATTGTTGATGTGTTAAATTGTTTCAGGGCAACATTGTAACATGGAAAAGTCGCTTTTCACCAAAATGTGATTTTAAAAAATATATTTCTCCTAAATTACTAACTAATGATTTTTTAAATGTTGGTTTAATTGATTGGCTGTTAAATTAATGGAACAATTAGAGAAATAAATTCAGAATTTTTTAATAATACAAAATGTATCTTTTGTATATCATGTAAACATTTTCACATATTGGTTCTAAAACTTTGTCGACCCAAAACGGTTCACACCGTTTGACGGATCAGAATGAAATTTACTCGAAATAGCACAATTTTTGAAAACGAACAGAATATATTTTCATTGAAATTACAGAGACACAAAGAGGGGCATTTTATGATTTCAGGAAATATTTTTCTTTTTATGTTAAATTGCTATCGAAAAACAATAAAATTTTGTGGGAAAACTCAAACTATAATTAGTTTTTTATAAAAACAAAATGTTTTTTTGGATAAAATTACTGCAAATGGTTATGTAACTATAAGACTAAAAAAGTGAACATGAAATAATGAATAAACTGCTATAATTTCTGGATCTGTTTTCATGTTTTCATAAACTATATCTGAACCGAGTTAAACATAAAATTGTTTTAAGTTTTAACACAAACATTTTTGAGATATTTTATAGAGTTAATGTGACATACAAGAGCAGTTAAATGTTCAAAAATATACAAACCAACGCTCAGCAACCATATAGTTTATGATACTCTCAAAGGTGAAAGATGGTTGTTTAACGAGTGTCGCGAAAAATTTACATGTTGCAGCCTCTCTGGATAATATTGTTTCATTGGAAAGTTACTTTTTCGATCTTTATGATCATACATATATTTTTTTCTTATCACATCTTCGGCGATTAAAGAAACATACAATTTCATATTAGGAATTGTCTTACTAAGAATATCTTAAGAGCATACAATATTGGGAAAGTGATATTACATTCAAAATAACAAATATTCTTTGCATAGAAATATGTCAATTTTGGTCAAATAATAGTTTTCTTAAGAGACCAAATTTTTATCAGAGAAGCGAGTCAGTTACAATAATGTTGATTAATATTATATAATAATCTTTAAGACTTGAACTAATTATTCTGGGATACTTATTCGATATGAACGGAGTTTATGATACATTCAGGCCTTCAAATACTTTGAATAAGTAGTAATCTATAGATGAATTAATCCAGAAACTATTGAATGATTACAATAATCTAATGAAAGAATAATTAGAATCAGGGAAGTGTGCAATGGTTCCCTGAACTGATAGGTCGTGGATGAACTACATGTCATTATATATAATCAAGGTTACGATGTGTAATGATATGCAGATGTCCTTGTTATTATAAAAACAGGGATTTGACAGTATTGCCTTTGAGATTATGTACTATACTCCCCAAATCATTAAAATATGGGTAAAGGAGAAGTGTTTCAAAATACATTCAGCTAAAACTGTCCTTATACATTTCTCAAGAAGAAATTAAGTAGGTGTCAGTCGTGTTCATTAAATATATTCTGCTAAAACTATCAAAGATATTAAAATACTCATGGAGTCTCTTTTCTTGAAATACTGAATTGGAAAAGTTGTATAACAGATATATTGAGTAAGACCACCAATGAACTGTTAAAATTCTTTGGTGAAATATAAAGTTTGATTGGTCAAATGCGCAACGTCGCATCGTGGTGCCCGCCTCCGCGAGATCCACCTTGGACACCCCCAAGTTGTTTGTAAACCTGAGGGTGACGAAAGAGCAACACACAAAAATTATCGGCCTGATTTGATTTATTGGTGTTATGGCTGGAAAGCTAAGGTACACAGCGATCAAAACAGGTAAAATATAAAGTCTTTACCCAAAATCTTCAAAAAGGGTCTTCAAAATTACTAGTGATGTGATAAAAACCAATGGTTTCATGTGCATAGCTTATGTAATATGTATAATCTAATGAATATGGTACCCTAATTAGTCTCAATAAACTCAAAACAAGAGTATATAGGGATAATAGTAGTCATGACTATCTGTCCCAGCATCCACAGTGTGAAAAAATTAATTATCGTCCCTCGGTTAATATTTTTATAAAGAAGGAGAATTTTGCAGTTTATTGAGACTTATATGAAATAGGAATACCTTTATCGGAGATAAAATGTAAAATATTTTACAGAGTGAAATATGAATAGTTTGGCTGTTTGTTACGAAAACAATGTTCCTCACAAATCATCTTGCAGGGACTGTTAAACTGATCACAAATGATCATCTGATTTAATAACCTCCTGATTTTAACAACGAAATTCTCATCTGTATACTGTCGGGTCAAAAAGTAATAATAATAAAAACAGTAATATTATAACTCTAATGTGTGAACCTGGATGCAAGAGTTTATAAAAGAATAAGGCAGGATGGTCAAGTTTAGAGCCCAAATCATTTTCACTGGCGTGGATCTAATTTTTGCAACACCTCAGCTTTCTCAAGGGTGTAATTATATAATGTTTGAAGAAGAGAGCAGATAGAAGGTGTCTAGAACATCAAAATACATTTTACTCAAAAAAACCTATTTCAATGAAATTAAATTTTTGTAGATAGTAAAAAAACATTTTATTATGTGCAGAATACCTAGGTGGTTATATTATTTTTAAATAAAAGTTTTGCAAGCTGTAATTAACACCATACCCAGAATACAGACTGTCTGAAAAAGATGGAAACCTATGAACTCATTCTGTGCGATTGGGATGCAATCACTATTAACAGCTTCATCAAAAGAAATTAATAACCTTTATTAAAGTGACTCTTCATATCAAATATTTTTAATTGTAACAGGTATTTTGTAAGAATTGGCAAATTCTGACGTTCTTAAAAAAAGTTTCTAAAAAAATAGATAAATTGGTAAAAAATAAGCAAATAATAACTGTTTGAATTCTAAATGGCTATCAATGAAGTGGTTAAAAGCAATAGTAATGTGTGATGTGTGTTCATATCAATGCAAGATAATTGTTCTTTTTGCATCAAACACAGTTTATTAAGATATATATATATATATGCCAGAAAGGGATGTTTGGGGAAACAAAGGAGTACAGTAGTTTTTTACTTTTTCTTACTGTACTCCTTTATTTCCCCAAACATCGCAGGAGAGCGAGCGATATCAATCACTTTTTATTTTATCTTATACCTCTGTTCAAAGGACTATTACCTATTGTTGTAAGAACAGTAGTAGCGTAATAAAAGGCACCAGCGAACTTCCACTGCTTGCCGGCCTTGTGGGGCTCCGACTTGAGTATCACTGCCTCCATCACTTTGAAGTCGTCAGGCGATATGTTGTACTTCTTTATTATCATCTTCTCAATGGCTGAAACAAAACAACATTATTTTACTCACTGAATGATTTACTCTTCACTCATGTATTACATTTCACGTTTCAGAATTAATGTATTACTTGGGGTCAGGTGATATATATTTGTTATGACTGCTGCCGCTGACAACAATTACCGGAGGGTAAAACCACCTATAAATTATTGCTTATTATGAAATACATTACAATTCTATGCTTTTAGAAGGTGTAAACCTCTCGTCCACACGTATGTGAAATATTCTTAACGGCTTAGCTTAATTATAAAGGCTTGGACAAGAAGACTTATTTAGGATATTTAACAAACAAAACAGTATATTGTAAACTTATATCAAGTTGAACAGACCTATGTCAAGTGGGATAAATGAATACAACTCTCACCTCCTTATTAATAAGATTGTTATCACGTCACAGTTAATATCTTTTATAGTTTAAAAAGTTTTTCCGCACACTGAAATCAGTTCATCTTCAGTTGTTGGATGCATTGGATATCCATCGACAATGTACATCGAAATGGAATATCGACAACATTTCTGACTCTCCAGTTATGTCGATCTCTATTACTGAAACTCTTATTTTTTCAGATGAAACCTACATTTATTACTAAAGTAATAAGACACGATTGCTGAGAGAGAGTAGTGAAGGATCTATCTTTTAGATCAATGCAATCTATATCCTGCTTGGTTAGTAACACTAATTGCATTTTACACAAAACAATGAGAGGGTGTATTAAAATGATTTAAGGAGTGAAGTGATAGCTAGGTTACTTCATTTTGTAGCTGCATAAGGGTCGTCAATTCTATTAATTGAATAAGAAGTATATATTATATTGAGGTATAAAGAGAGACAGTGCCATGAAGATTTGTTCAAAAAATCATAGTTTCCAAGCTTTTAGAAGAGCTAATAAGTGTTAAATAGTATTAAAGATAAATCGAAAGTGATATAGCGGATTGATAGAGCAACTAGAGTTTATCGGTTTTTAAAAACCGATTTTTTGGAGAAAATTATGAAATTCGAAAACCTGTTTTTTAGTAGAAAATATCGGTTTTCAATGTACGAATAACACTTAAAAAAAATTTGAAAATGACAAATGTAGCCCAATGTACCAGATTGATGAAAACACTATTGCAAGCGGTTTAGTTCTTGGAATCATATCGGTCCGATTTAATAATATGGTTATTATAAATATAATATGGTTATAAAATAATATGGTAAATAATATGGTTATTATAAAAATATGAAAATATATTGTTTTTATTTATTCGAACCTTTTGCTGAATAACTCGTTTCATGATTATAAAAATATTTACATCCTTATATATGAAAATTATGCATAAACAACGAATAATTGTTTTTAAAGTTATTTAATCCTGGTCAACTATTATTTCTTTGTTCTACTAAATTGCATAAAAAAAATTATCAATAAAATTGAACAGTAAATAATTTCAGTTAAAAACTGCTTTTAATCACTATATTTAATATTTTCTGTTAAAATTTTTTGTTCGAATTTCAGAATATTCGAGCAAAACATTTTTTTTATAAAAATTCAAAACGGGTTAAAAGCGGTTTTCTGGAAAAAATACTATTCGAAAACCGGTTTTCTAAAATGTCGGTTTTTGTATAAACCCTAAGAGCAACAAATAGTGAAGGAGAAGCAAACTCCTTGTTAAATTAGGATTTTTTCCATTAAACTCTATTATTGGATGGGAAATATAGAAAAGTGTAATGAAGATGTTAGAGTGTAAAAAATACGCGAATACGGAAGTTTGTTACAAAATTGCCTGGACAAGAAAACTATGAGACAATTGTTTCAATATATTTGAAAGTGCTTTATAAATATATTTGAAGTCTGAGAGAAGAAGATACAATGTGATATTATAATTTGCAAGAATATTGAAATATCAAATTAATATTATTTTGAAGGTTGTGTTAGAAAGAAAATGATGCAATAATCAAATGTAACAAAATAGAATATAAAAGGAAAGTTGTAATGGAATAGACAGAGATTTATAAATATGGGCACAGTGTGAAAGAGAAACAGGGTTATGTTGTAATGGAAATATAGAAAGAAATCAATATTATTCCCAATCAGTAATTAACAATCACCTGGGGGGGGGGGGGCGTTAATGAGAGATAATGTCGGTCAGTAAGATAATTCAGATTACATCAACCATTGAACTGGTTTATAACCAATAAATGTCGAGCGATGTTATATGGGAAAAACCAGATAAATCAGTTACAATAACTTTAACGAAACAATCAAGCATAGAGGAAGTATATTATGTCAGTGTTCTTTGAGCGCCTAGATATAGAAATGAACATGTTTTAATCACAAAAACTTCAGTCTATTTCTTTTACAACAAATATGTACGGAACGACTTTAATCGAGCCATTGAGCAGTAAATACCAAATATTCGCAGCATGCAAATCAATTCAATGGCTTGAGTTTTTACTAAAATTTATTATATTGAATTCAATTAACCAAACATAAATCAAAGCAAATACAAAGTCTGTTAATAATACAGTTTTTTAATTGTTTAAACTGATCCCTTTACGGTCTTTTTGTTTGATCGGTTATTCTCCATTCGAAGTCTTATATTTACCCTACTTCAAGTGTATTTGGAGTAGAGATCTTTAACAAGTACCTGACATCATACAGGCTTGGTGCCGACGGCTTAACATCTTCTCCAAGGGATGACGTACACAGATTTATTCACCTCCCGCGTGAATAAATCGAGGGCCAGCTGGGTATCGAACCCTGGACCTACCAGTTCAGAGGAGAGTACGTTAACCACTGAGCTAACCTGGCCGATAATAATGCAGTTTACACCCTTGATTAAGAAAGAACCATTACTAAATACTGATCATCACACTGGCTTGATTAATATCAATTGATAGCATGCATCTTATAACGAATGCTTAAGAAAAGATTATTTAACTGATAATTTTTACTGAGTAGAGACAATCAGAAATGAATTTGACGGTTTAATAGAAATTTAATATAAATTAAATACAAGACATATTACAGCAGTGGTATAACATATAAACAGGTTATTTCACTTAAAATACAGATTAAAACTATGAGTTTTTACAACACCTTTTAGAAATAGCTAAAGGATGAATAAAAGTGTGTGGATATAAATATTTTTAAAACGGTCGTTATAGGTTACTCATGGGAAAAATGAAGGTCTGAGAAATGCAATCATTAAAATTATTAAGTTGTGACAAAGCAGATCAGACACTCATAGAGTCTCTTAAGATTAAAGATTAAATTGTAAAAGTCATGCAACAGACACATTGGCAAAGTGCAAAATGGAATGTTCGACTGTAAGAGATTATTTGGTAAATCATGGGATTACAAGACCAAATTTTCTCTTTAGTTCTACAAAGTTACTGTTACTGCTGTGAAAGAATCAATGGTATTATATTCAACGGTGATGTGCTACATTAAGATAAACGAGAAAAGTAACCAAATTTACCCCAAATAAAATAGAAACATGTCTAGAAATAAGAAAAACAATGACTATATGTCCTACCTCTAGCATAAACAAATTAATAAGCGTCCTCCACATATATATTTTTATTAGAAAACATTATTTTCCATAACATGAGAATGGTCCATGTTGGAAAGATCTCTATGGAATAAAAAAAGGCAACTTCTCTAGAAGAAAGAAAGTAAGTGTGAGGACAATTTATTAAACTTTTACTTATTAAAAATAATAATTTAGAGATGTCAATAACATGGAAATATTCTAGTAGTTTCTTTATAAGAAAAACTTGAAAAGCCATGGAACACATAGATCTGGAACGTGAACAAGAACAATATTCTGCTGTTACCGTTTCTTTGGTTCAACATGGATTTTAACATGGATATTAACCCCACCATAGGTTCATTTTAGCTATACAAAATTACTGCTGAAATAAAACGAATGATATTATATCCATATATGTGTGGTATAAGTCTTAATACAATATATAAACAAGCATTTCTAAGGATAAAACAGGCAATAACTTGTTATTAGAAAGATTTACTAATATATGTTGAATATCTAATTAGAATTTGTCTTCTTAATATAACTTATGAGAGAACCAAGTAACATCATTATAATAAGGCAAACTCTGTCTGAAAGAGGTGATAACCATTGATCATATTCTACCTGAATCAGAGATGTGGAGAGGAAGTGGCAAATTGGTAGTGCACAAATTAGGGTATCCAAACTAGGGGGGCATCTGGTCAAAAAAAAATATTTCTCGAACATACAGCCTCAACATTATTATAATTCATTTGTATAAAATAAAGACATGCAGAAGTTATGTATAGCAACAGGAATGTTTTGGATGAAACAAAGAAATTTCAAATAATAATGTTTGTAAAAAAATAATATCAAATAATAATTTTAATTAAAAAAATTAAGGAGAATTTATATGAAAACCAAGCTTTTACGTAAGGTAAAAGTTCCATGCACTAGATTATCGTAATTGCTATAGAGGATATAATAGGGAAAAAAGACATTACTAATGTTACAGTAGCTTCAAAAATCTCATCCTCTGAGAGACCAGTATAGATTTAAAGATATAAAGAATTGAAGAAAATATATAATTTTTTTGTGAATTTAGGGAGCACGAAACTAAGATGTTGGCTCTACGTAAGAGTTCTGCACACCACTGACGTGAATGCAAGACAATGACCTTTGTGAGGTTTCCAATTTTTGGGAAACCATTCAGAAAACCATTAGGAATGATTGATGCTTCTACAAAAAATTGTTATAAAACAATTATAAAGTTCTATAATGAACTAATGCTATAAAATCTAATGTGATTTTTCAATCTACAAGGGGAAGCATACTAGGACAGGTACTGTGGCAGTGCACAAGAGTCCGATTTGTCTCTGGTCGTTAGTTCAACCATAATAATGATCATAATAATAATCATATCAGATTGCTTTAGATCAACGACGTTAAATTTCTTATAAATGGCAAAAGAAAATAATACAAACTATAATTATAATAATACAAATAAAACATTTAGTTAACTATCCATATGTTTGGCGATGTTTTAGAAGAGGCGTTGATGTAAGGGATATAAGGTCATGCGGTTGATATAAGATTGTATGATAGCTACATTGGAATAAAACCAAAACTCAATTAATTGAGAACGAGTTTGATATTATGTTCACTTATAATAAAGTGTTTATCAATATTTTTTTTGCTTTCAGTTGTTTCCTATACACCACAGTGAAAATCAAGCAATGCAGATAGAAGAGTGAAAAGTAACCCATTTATTTTTTTCTTTTGCAAGATTAAATAACATATCGTTTAATGATGAACTTCTCATCAGCTAATTATTTCGTTTGTTCGCAGTTCATAGAATGCTTAAATTTATTATTATTCAAAAATAACGTATTCGATATTACCTTTTTTTTTAATACGTTATTTATGCTGTTTAATATGTGTTTCTAGCCCTTCATTAGTTTGCCTGTAATACGAGTTCTTCAATCATGTCGATTGAATAGAAACACACGCCCTTCATTACTACTCATCGAATCCCTTTGTAGTCAACAGTATGTCTCCACCACTATTGAATACAGCAGTAACACCAAACTGTTTTAACGGGAATGGAATACCAACTAGTGCACGACTAAAAAGAAGTACTATTAATTTAACAGGCTTGAAAGGCTCTTTCACTTATGTTCCAATTTGTTAGTTTTAGCCAGTTTCTTTGCGTTAACAATGAAGTGTTCAGGTTAATTTATTTTTATTAAATAAATAAAGTTAGGTTAGTTATTGCTTTATTTTAGCAGCAATAGAGCAGATGGTTGCAATTTTTCTGTCAATAAATTCCTTATTACATTTCCACTTCAAACTAAAAAAAAAAAAAATCAACTAAACACATAATTAAACTTTAAAATTATTAAAACAATCTTTAAGAGCTAAAAATAAGTTAATATGATATGTAAAATATATGAATTGTTAAAATATTTAAAGTAAATACAATACGGAACTAGACAATTCAGGGTTCTATTCCTGATGCTATATCAGGAATTTTGACAGAGACATTACAACGTTGATTATGCATTCTACCAAATTTTTAAATGTTGCAAAATAATTAAAAATATATGTAATTATATGTAATATGATATAAATGTTGCAAGTTTGAATTATAAGTTTGGTACAATTAACAGTCATGATGTAAGACACAATATATGAGAAAATAATATATTTTGTTAACAATTCATTTAAAAGATAATTTTTTGCTTCCTTAAATACACATTTTGGAGCATCAAGTCGAACCAATGACAAATTTTAAGATCTTAAACTTCGGGAAAACCTTGTCAATTAACTCTTGCTGGGATCTTAAATGCAAACGAAATTGAAATCAACTAACAGTAACTATTTGCACTACCAGTATATATTTTCAAAATAAACATGTGTGTGAAGTTAGCCAAAGACAGCTTAATAGTCCATAACTTCGGTTCTACCATGAACGTCCAATCCATTCAAAGCTTAGATTTTAAGTTAGACATACATAAATCGACTGTCATATTTTCAGGTGCATATGTTTTATGGTGGTTGAGTTAACTTGTGACAAAATTTTGAGGACAAACCGATAGACCGGCAGACAGCAATTTTTCTAAGGGTGGATTCCGTGTCTCTAATGTATGAAACGTAAAGATAACAAAACGAGTCAGTTATAAGCAATGTGCGGACAAAACCTTTCTTTTATTATAAAATATAATTCAATCTTTGGTTATTTGTAAAAAACTTAAATTCTGCGTAAAAAATTGCCCTGATATGAACATTACATTATATATATTATTATTTCTTGTATTATATATTAGAAGTGAAAATATCCCACAAAAAAGGACAATTATTAATTTTCTTCACAGAAACTTGTCAGATTGTTGAAGGAAAATGATTACTCTTTTGTTATATGTCACAAAATACAGTAAATAAATGAAATCGATAGTTAGTCTCTGACTTTGATCATATTTCTTCAACAGTATTTCATAATAGGTCTAAAAATATAGTGAAATAAAATAAATCCAAAATTAAATTAATACAACCAGTATGATAAGATGTTTACTTATAATAAAGTTGAGTATTGACCGATGCAGACATTTTTTCCTGTTGCTATTTAGTTACTTCCTTTATCATAAATATATAAACATAGGAATATTAGGAAGAGTTCAAACAAACTAAAAACATTCACAGAGAGAAAACACCTATAACTATCAGTAATAATAACTCCCTAAGATATCTTGATATCCGATACAATTAAAAGAAGAAATGGGGCACTTGTAATACAAGTCTGTACTGAATACATTATTCCCTATACCTTACATTATTATAAAACAGTAATTATACTAACAGTATTAAATTCACTTTATTTATTTATTAACTTAGATTAATGTAAGTTAATATTAATTTTATTTAATATTATCTTAATATTAAAATAAGTAGAAGAAAAATGGACAGTCTTTGAATTAGACAAGCTATTATCTTTCTGAAATAGTTTAGGGTTAGATTGAAAAGATAAATACAGGAATACAGATGTATTGGTCAAACAGTTTGCCATAATCTTTAAATCAAGAAAAGTCCAAGATTGGTGACTATTAGGAACAACTTGCAGTGAAAGAGAAAAATCCGTCAATTTGAAGAAGTGAGAGTAAATCAATGACTAAGGTAGTAGAATATGAAGGAGAAATAATGAGCACCACGCTCTGCAGTTTGCAAGGGGTATTGATTTTGTTTCACAATTCACAAAATCTCCAATTCCCTTAATTACTTGTCAATATTGATATTCTTTGTTCAGTTATCCTCCGTTTCTTATGTCCGATGTAAGTTTTTGTTTAAGGGCTTTGTTTACATGTTGACATTAATTAATCAATGATTTAAGCCTTGTTTGTGTAGAAGTTTTAAATTAATTTTAACCCACGTTTTAGCATAATTTTTCAAAGATCGGCCCAAGAAGTAAAGACCAAGTAGGAAAGTTAGTTTTGTTTCTCTTGTAATGAAAACAAACTGAGATTAGTGAATTACCGGTAGTGATGGTGATTTCATTTATATACTTGTAATAAATATAATATATATTTATTTGACAGATTCAAAAATGAAAGATTTATAATTAATGAAATATTTATTGAATAAATAAATACTAAATATATATATATATATATATATATTTCTATAATTAAAAACAAACTATAATATAATATCATTTATTGTATTCGACTAATATGTTATAACTAAAAATGTTGATTTTTGAACTATTGTATTATTAAACGTTTTAATTTACTGCATATTTTTTATGAAATATATTTTCTCCTGGAAATGAAAATGAATAATTTCTTAAAAATAGTTAATAAAAGTGGAGGAGGGAAGGAGTAAATGTTTTGTTACCAGCAAATATTCAAATTTTTATCCTTAACATATTCCTTGACTTTATATAGCCTTTATTCATCTTGTGTGTGTAATCTCTTTTTCCACACCTCTTTATCTGCATTCCTTAAAATGTATAATATAATATCCAGTTGGTTTGGCATCATAATATATTATTTTAGTTTATATTTGGCAATTAATAATTGCCAAAGTTGCAATTATTAATGTTGACAAATAAATTAAAGAGGGAAATTCAAATTTATTAAAGACGTTTGTCATTACTGTTAGGCTTAATCACAGCCATAAGCCGTGGCAGGCTTTGAGAAGGCTTTACCTGCTATCAATTTCTCAAAGAAATGAAGTGCAGTCAATAATTTATGGTAGTCAGTTGGGAAAACAGTAATTCGATTGAAACCTTCCATAGAAATCTTTACAACATGAACCACTTAATTGCAAGTGTTTTCATATGGTCAGGCAATTTAGTCGCTTTAAATTAAAAAGAAATATACTACGTTTTGGGTTGCTCCATATCGGTTATACTACAGAGATCCTAGTATTTCATGTTGTCAACTAGTGTTTGGATACCACACATGGGAATAATATGATTCATAAAGACGACATTTTCCTTTGTTAACACTATTGACTGTATCGTCAGCTATGTTATTTACCAGAGGGTCAATAATTTCTATAATTGAACTTAGACCTGAGACCCTATCTTTGTCTTCCCACTTTATGTTGGAAATTACATTAATTTTATTAAATATTTGTATTGAATAGAAATTCTGGAACTAAGTTACAGGTAGAATAAAGTGGTAACTACGATACTATTCGATTGGTATCAAACTTACCTCTATATTATAAATGATGCCTACATGGCATTTGATTATATTTTAATACCCATCAATCAATAAATGTTTTAAAGATACAGATATTGTAACTATCCATACTCCATGAGTATTCAGTTAAAATATCAAAGTTGATGATTCTAAACTGAATGAGACGATGACAGTTGTTTCAGTACCCTTTATTTTACATTTCCATTAGTAATTAGCTATTAATGAATAAGTAAGTAATCAGAAAAGTGAATTTCTACATAATAAAGTAATTTTAAATTGTTTTATAAATACTAAGTCATCATTAAAGCTTTTCTTTATACCATATGTATGCGGAATATTTTTAGAACTACAGTGGTTTCTTGATGTTCGAACGACTTTGAAGTCGAATATATTTGGAGCCGAGAAACTACGCCTCCAGAATCCGAATGTAAATTTGAAACTCAAACAGTCGTCTAAATCCAAACAATATAAAAATTGTTTAAATTAATTTATTAATTTACTTTAGAATAATAATGTGCCTTTAGTAGTTTATATATACGTTTTTATATACAGAAACGTAAAATATTTTAAAAAAAAAACCACCTTCATATGATCTGACCTCACGGATTAACCCATTTACAATTATATATTTCTAATTCGGAAATTAGTTCGAATTTCGACCAAAATTCTGGAACGGATTATAATTGAAAACCAAGGTGCTGATGCATTTCCGCATTTTATTCCTTTCCAAGCAACATTATTGAAATATAACTTCTACTTGTTTGAATAGCAAATAAATTAATTGCATCCAGTCTTTCAATAGTTTTTTGTTTGTTCAGTATTTTTTGGGGGGAGTTAAAGTCTTACTCCTTTAGTACTTAATTAAATTATAGGTGATAAATAAGATTATAATTTTAGTTACTTATATGTTTTTAATCATGATTCTAAATACATTTACATTTACGTTATTACTTATTGAAGCTTCTACTTTCGATGTAAGCAATACAAAAGTCAGTGCATTGCAATGAAATGTGCTATAAATGAGAGGAGGTACAAGAGGTGCAGATCCCATTATACTCGAGTATAGGACATTCAGGGTGTCAATGTATGATGACCGCTTACGGCTAAAACGGCTGTATCAAATGAGAAATGAGCAACACTTTTATCTTGGAACAACAAAGAAAGTGAAAGTCTAAGAATGAAATTGGTGGAAAAAAGTTTAACTTTGTCCTCAAACTAATTAACTCTACGGTCCCATATTTTTATCAGTGACATTGAATCAAACAAATATTGCAAAACATTAATTCTGGCTCCCTTTAAAATGTTTGCATCAGTGGCATAAGTTTATTGTATTAATAGAAAACTACTTTCCATGAAATTTATACGAAAGAGAAGAGAATATTTTTGAAATTGAAAGTGTATTGATTTAACGAAGAGGAAATTAAGTTTGAAGAATTGTTGAAACCCCTTCTGAGGTTCTATTAAAATCAATTGCAGAAGTCTCTCGACATTGTGGGTCACTCTCAACTATACCAGTAAGAGACTTTTATTTTCTTATTTTATTTTGAACGACTTGAAAAGATGCTATTAACCATTAATGCTAACATTTGGTTTAATGAAACTTTTTTATGTATAACGTAATACCTTTACTTTCAATATTCCATATAAATACAGAAAATTATCTGACAAGCGCAGTCATTACTATAAAAAACGATACTAAACTATATGTTACTATACGTTGAAGACTAAAACTAACAAATAATGTTTAACTAAACATCTTAAATTAACCAATTTCATTCCAACAGAAGCATTTTTTACTACATGTAAAATATAAATGAAAAAACTGGACTGACCTGCACTTTACTATAGTATTACGTACATAAAACATCAAACTTTTTGAAAATTGAGAAATTAGTTTGAAATTAGTATCTGTTTTGTGAAATAGAACGAAGGAGTTCATTCCTCATACTTTAATATTACCCCAAGATAATATGATTCATAAACACTAGAATATCTACAACTGGTACATAGTTTTGTTCAAGAGTGAAAAATACATTTTTTTAGACAATTCCGAATACAGTTGACAAATATATTACTCAAGGAATATGTGGATTGCCTGCCATTTTTCGAATCTTCCATGTATAATTTTACGACCATTTTATTGGACGGTTTTCTTGTAGAACAGTTGTTTATTATCTAAAAACCGTTAACTCTCTTATTGTTGCTTATTCTCAATTAATAAATAATATGTATGAAATAACACACAAAAAATGCCAATTTTTAGGGTAATTTCATTTTGATCCGTTAAACTGTAAGGTTTGTATCATCTTCACAAGATTTCATATTAAATCATAAGTCAAAATTTTTACATTATATTGGAAAAAAAATTTTAAGTTGTTTTACAAATTTGATGATTTGTAATTGGTTCTTGCTTTTATCGTTTCTATGATTATGGCAAAATTTCAAGACTCTAATTTAAGACCCAACATTTCTAGAGTTCATAGTTTAGGAGAAAAAAAATTGTCTAAAAACATTTTGACAAAAGAAGTGACTTTTTCATCATGTATAATTGCTCCCAAACAATAGATAATGTCTATACTATGAGGCTCATTTTTGTGTAAAATACTAATTTGATCCATCAAAGATTGTAGACTGGGATACACACCCACCCATCTACCTACACATACGTAGACATCATCAAAGAACTTGTTAAAAGGACTTCAACGTCAAAACATGTAAATCCGTCAAAATCTAGCGATTAAAGGTTTTCGATTAAAGCGATTGGCTTGCATTCAGATATAATATGATGAACGGTTTCTATATCTTTCACACAGAGAGTCTAAATTCTTCGTATTATGTCGAACACTGCTTGCATTCATTGTAGTTAATAGGCAAATTTATATTAGATGTCCTACATACATTTATAAATTTTTCCTTCGAAGATTTAGTAGTCTTTAAAATTTAAGTTCAGTTGGAATGAACTTCTTAAACTAAATTGGACCCGGTTGTTAACTTTTTAATTTATTGCTTTTTCCTGATATATTTACTAAGTAAAAATATTGTTATGTACAGAGTTATGAGAGATTCAATCTGTAATAAATAAGAAAGTGAACAACAGAAATGTTATGCTTGCAATGAGTAAAGGGAACGACTTGATATTTTATCAACGAATAGCGAATTATACATTAGAAAGGTAAGAAGTCATTCATTGTTTGAAGACAATAGAATACAAAAACAAATTGGAACAAATAAAAACAAGCAACAGTGACTTTTCTTTTAATGAAGAACTCGTGTTGTATTTTCATTAATCTTTTTTTCTTTCGTAAATTATTGGTTTTATTTTTAGCACAATCAAAGAGACAGTATAAGCCGAAATATGCTATTATTATTCTATTTAGAACAGAAAACTGTAACTGTACAGCTGATAAAAATGAGATAAAATCATAAAGTTATGAAAACTATATGAATGTGGAAAAACCACTGAAACTATGAGTGTCCAAGATTAAACGAATTATGGTTATAAAGAATTATTAGGATAAGATCAAGGAGAGAATGCCATCCTACTACATCTCTGTATTTGTTACAATGTCCTGGCTTTCATCTATAAATTGTATTCTAGTAAAGTACATTTGTAGCTGTTTTATTTACATTTAAAACTAGGGACAAATTTGATTGATACTAAAGTTTGCAAGAAATTTTCTCGTAATGGCACGATTTTCATGCGGCATAATAAAACGGGTTCTCCAAGATGCAATTACAGTGTCTCAGAGAAACAGTGTTACAGAGTTTCTCTTCATAAGCATTTTAGTCATACGAAGGAAAGAGGCAAAGATGACCTTAGTAATGATACAATGGTTACAGATTCTCACCTATTTCTATAGTCTTTCAGAGTTATTTGATAGATGCTTGAGGAAAAGAATATTTACTAAATGTTAAAAGCAAGTTTGATAACAATTTTATCAAATCAGCAATCATATATATCTAACTTGTCTAAGACTTTAGCCTGTTAACCTATTGCTTAAGTTTAAGTAAATTAGTTATAAGACTGTTTATCTTTGTATCTATACTGTAACAATGAAAGTTGTGAGCTACAATGTTTTGTGTCCATGGAAACTTAAAAAGTGTTTAAATCATTACTTGAAGGAGGCTTATAGTTTTAACTACTATAAAAGTGTCTGAAATATCAGTGTGTAGAACTTTTTTCAAGCTCTCGTTTCGGTAAAATATGTTAACAGCAATCTGTCTGAACTAGTGACAAGAAGTACTTACAATATTTATGCTGTACTAGTATCCTCTGTTATATACTCTTAGGTAGTATATCAAATCTTCCATTCATTTCAGCTACTTCTCTTCTATTTTTTTGCTTATGATTTTATTATCTTCAGTAAAGAGAAAAAAGTTATGAAATAATAGTTATAAATCATTATTTTTGATAGTTATCATAACACTTCTTGTTATGAACAAATTATATATATGAAGAGGAAACCCTATGACTATAAACGAACTAAAGTCAATCAAAAAGGTGATTGATAAAAACTAGCCAAAAGGGGAATATGATTCCAGATTGGTGATTATGTTGAATATGTTACCCACTTGTTATATCAAATGTAATTTTAGAGAGGCTACACTGTTGAACGGCACGGCTGAAGTGGAAACATAAGTGAACATTGCCAAAGGAAATGCTTAGTGTTTGTTGTGGTCAGACATCGAGAGTGACTTACTTTAACATTCATTACAAACTTGCTTATAAGGTGAAGTAACAAATATATGAGGGAAACCAGAATATTACAACACCCTATGAGTGACTGTACTAACGAAAATAAAGGATAAGGGCTTCCATCTTCGAAATAATTTTTATTAGATGATAGTGGGCCCTATATTCTTTAATGTTAATTTTAAATGAGTGAATTTAATTTTGTTAAAACCTGAACTAAAACTTCTTAACATATTTACAAACAATCATCTGTTTTACTTTTCAGTCAGAATTGCCTTCTATTAGGCACAATCCGTTTACAATTAAATTTCATTATATGTACGTATTTTAAATTTTGTAATTTGTGATTTCAATTCACTTATTCTTTTCTAAAGATGTAATCCACTTTCAGGACCAGATATAATAAAATAAACATATAAAGCTATATTTAACATGATGAGTAAAATAAGAAGAAAGATGGATTATTCTTATTGAATCAACTTAATTGATTTTTGTGAAACATAAGTTATGACTGACTTGATAATATGCCACCTCTACCCTGATTTTTCATTTAAATATCGTCAGCGGGTGCATAATAATATTATTAATAATAATAATAATACAGGTAAGAATGGCACCAGTGGAAAATTATAAAACATTGTACAAAGAAATTTTTTTTGTGGTTAATTAAAACATCAAAGGGAAAAAAGTAAAATGAAATGCTAGTTGCTACTCAAATTAAAAAGGAAATAATATCTAAAATTAAAAAAAAGAAAAAACTAAACGAAATACTGATCTCGTATCCCAGTGCACTTAATATCTGATACCAGTTTTCTCCTTCTGTGCGGTTTCTTTCTGTATTTTCGGTCTTTTTATCGATCAGCTTATACTGCTTTTATTTTTATTTTAGATGGTTCAAATACTAGGCCTCTTCCTAACACTGCAACTGCAACTCACAACAGCTTCTTACTCAAATGTTCTTATCAGTTTCTTACATAGATGGGCACTGATAACCAACAAGATTGTATTTTTTTTCTTTTCTTCCTATAGAAACAACATCTCGTATTTACGAAATTACATATTTGTAAGATTTAATCACATAATCAGATCCAATTGCAATTTTGATATTAATTTTCCAATATTAGCGCCGGCTGGATATAGTATTTCATCCACACAACTATTATTTTATACAAAGATTTCACATAAACACATGAAATAACAATCAATGATCAAACCACAATAAGAAATGGGAAAACAAGACTAAGATCTTTCAACCGTAACAAGCGGTCTTCATCAGAGTCAAAAACCCAACTGACTCTGACGAAGACCGCCCGTCACGGTTGAAAGATCCCAGTCCTTCCCTCCCACCTTCTCACTGTGGTTTGACCATTGATATATATATATATATATAAAAGTATCGACCGTGGAATAGAAACAAAACTAAAGTTTTCTGCATGGTTTTTGTTTGCTGCTATTTTACTATATTTTTATACTACTAACATTTATGATTTTATATTTTTTACTTTATTATATGCATAATATAATAATAATTAAAACAATCGGTTTTCAAAATGTTGATGTCTTCTCAGTCAATTCAGGAGTTCTTTTCTATGAGTCAAGAATAGTAATTATAAGAAAAACTGTTGTCCAGATATTGTTGGATTATTTGTTATGTGTCTGTGAAACTTTTAAAGAAGGGGGGAATCCAAAAAATTTGTATTCTCTACATACATACATCGTTAATAAGAAATTGATAATAAACACAAAAATAGCCTTCACTGTGAAGATGTGTGGGTTATGAGGAACATTTCATCGTAAGAAATTCACTTTATTGCTCATAATATGTTTCAGTTTTTGATAGCTCTCTCCTGTGATAGAAATATCATATCGTTATTTTCTACGTCTTAAATTCTTAACATAAAATTCTTAAAAATTCTAGTAATCGAAATAGTTATAAGTTGAAATATACACTGTTATATGTTTTTCGAATGAAACATTTCACGCTGAAAAAATAAAATATTGCATAAGGTATCTATCTAAAATTAGTATTTGAAGGAAACAAAATCAAGAAAATTTGGGCGATGCAAGAGGTAATATTGCCAAAAATTTGCGTAAGTTAATGTCAAATATAGCCAAATTACTAATTTCTGGAGTTACTTAGACTATATTCGAAATGAGTTTTTTTCAAATTGAGTCAAAGGTATTCAATAATCTATAAACTATTTTCAAAAATCTCAAAAATTTTTAAATAGTTAATCTGTTACATAGGTAGAATAAATAGGATTTATAAAGTACAACATATTATTTTTACAAATATGTCCTTTACACAGAAAAACAATACCATGTTTTCAATGTAATAGCAATTTGCTTCAACATTTTTAGAATAATTATAAATATATTATATTTATATATAATATATTATGTATAATTGAAACATAAGTTTCAATACTTGTGTATTTGAAAAAAAAGTCATATAAGTATGGTACGTATTATAATCGTGGTATGTAGGAGTGATATTTTCTAGAAACCCATGTTAAAATATGATTTAATCATACGTTTTATTAGCCTACACCTGTTAATTTTTCCAATGTTTAGTAAAAGTTATAATGATGTTGTGAGAAAAGGTTTTGAAATTTTCATGGATTTCTAAATTTTGAGCTCTAGTGAGCCAATTTTTGATGATGAGTACTTGCTTGTGGTTGCCTAGACGGCTGTCAAATGCCTTAAAGAAGATCTTCGGTTAACAAAATCTGGTTAACAAATCTTAATGAATTTTACAGGCATATAGTTCTTTCTGTGATAACAAATTTTATTGATTTTGGGTGATATTGAAGCATAGTAAAGTTAAATTTTCCTCTTTAAACTCAAATCTAAACACACTTTTTGTCTTTATAACTAAAACACACGAAATACTCAGATGATATCTCTCTTTCTCTCCCTCTCTGTGGATGGTATTATTCTAAAGTTTGTAGATCCATAAAGTTCACACCGTTTTACTTGAAATGGGGGGAAAACGGTGAAGCACCATTATGGGTAAATAAGCACTAGTTATTTTCTTTTTAACTATTACCTCCTAACAGTTAAAAGTTATTAGAAATCAAGCAAAATAAAGTCAAATAGATTTACTAGACTTCCAATTTTTTTTTTAAAAAAAACGTTAATTTCTTTAAGGAGATATTTAAAATGTAAAATATATAATCATGGCATACTCGTACACACACACACACACACACACACGCGCGCGCGCGCGCACACACACACACACATCATCTATAATTTGGAGTTGTCTGGAGTTTACAGATGATAATGTAACTTGGCCATAATAGAGGATTTTTTACTTCCTCACAATCCTGTAGTCATATTTATACTTGCCGGTATAAACTACAGCCCATTCTTTTTTTATATTTTTATTGAAAACTCAAAAACATTTATTATTGAAGATCCCTGCATGTCTGTGGCAAAGACGGTTAAAATACAAAAGTATTTTAAACATCTAAAAGTTGCTATAGCTAACTGCCTAACTTAAACCTGCAGAACTGGTCATTTCTAAAACTTTAAATATTTCATTTAATTTAGCCTTGATATGAATTTATTTGAAATTATTTCAATAATTTCTAACATTGGTTAAAGAATACTACTATTTCATTAAATTTTGTTTTGAAATAAATTTATTTGAAATTATTTCAATAATTTCTAACATTGGATAAAGAATATTACACTTAAGAAGACCACTATTTGGTTCTATTTAGTGGTACATTTTAGTTTGTGCTATAACAATCAACAAATTTTCAGTGTAGCTGACAATTAAACATGGAGATGTTAAAATAAATGAAGTCACTTGATTGATTGTGCTTTTACAATTGAGTTTAATAATTCATCTACTCGATAGCCACACTTAGTACATCCAGTAATTAAATCAATTGTAAGTGAGTATAATACATTTAATTGCAGTAAAGTTGAGTGAAGACCACTACAGATACAAGTCCCAATATTACATATATTCATTATCATTATCCTCTTCCTCCCTTTCATCGATTTATCAATTCTTAACCTTCTTATTTTGTTTTAAATTTTTATTGCTGCACAAATATACACAGGTGTACCACAAGGTGCAGTATATGATCAAACCACAATAAGAAATGGGAAAACAAGACTAAGATCTTTCAACTGTAACAAGCGGTAGAGTCAAAAACCCAACTGAACACTAGATGCAGAAAACATCTGGTGAGGAGTTGAGAAGAGTGGGAGGGAAGAGTGGTATTTTAAAAGGGTGAAAGCACAGGAAATGACTAATGTCCAGAAAGGGATGCTTGGGGAAACAAAGGAGTACAGTAAGAAAAAGTAAAAAACTATCCGCCAGCTGTCAACCCTCTTTGAAGAGGCTATTGCCCTCGTGACGAAAGTATCAAGTTTGAAGAGACCGTTACTAATGTTTATAATATTAGATCTATTAAATTTAATTAGAGACGATTCAATAATATTTCTTAACAACATTGATTTTTCATAGGTAATAAATTTAGCTCCTGTCCAATCAATATGATGATTTTCATTTTTTATATGCAAGAATAAGGCACTACTGTTTTCCTGTCTACTTACGTTATATTGGTGTTGTTTTACACGTGTTTTTAATGATTTACCAGTTTGACCAATATAAATTTTATGGCAATTTTTGCACGGATTTTTATAAATACCAGCGGACTCCAATTCGCTTGGAGAGTTTTTTATTAACATAAAATGCAGTATATATGCATAACAACATAACATTGAAAGTTTCACAACAACAATCTTCGTATTAAACATTTTTGTGTTTCACATATTCTTCCCTACTTAAGTCATTATTTTTCTTCAAAGAAAAAAGTAACTATTGTCAAAAGATTGTCTCGCAAGCAAATTCACTATTTAGTCTAAATATATCTACATAATGTGTAGAAGACAGTCAAAACAAGTCCGTGATCATAGGGTTATAAGCAGTTTTTTTTTTTATTGAAATGCGTACGAACCTTGCAGTGGTCCAACTCTTGGTCCATTAAAGATCGCACTTGTTTATATTCTAATCACTCAAATCTCCTGAGACAACACTAATCAAACATGTTGCCCAGTCAAGTATGGACACTTCAGAGATTTTGGCTACTGATGGGTCAAGTAATAACTGAAGTAATTTGAAGTGGCTAAATTACGTGTTCTAAAAACAAATAAATTATTAAATGAATAAATGTAAGCAGTGTTCTGAGGATAGAATTCTAATCAATAATTTGAATATACAAATGTAAACAAAGTTTTGACGGTTGAATTTCTGAAATAAGGTTAAGATAGGATATTGACGTATTCAAAATAGTTCAAATGGGTTAGGTTAGTTCAACAAAAAGGTTTGTTATTATAAATTTTAATTGAGAGAATAATTATCTTTTAAATTAAAATAAATATTAAATAAAGTTCAAACTGTTTACCATTAATTAATGTTATGATAAATAAGTTATTAAAAATCACTGCAATGTCTCCAAGTGGAAGGAAAATAAAAAAATTAAGTATTTTCCAAAGTAGTTAGAAAGATAAAAAGTTTCATAAACTACAGTTTTTACACTCTATTTTTGCAAGATACTTTGATATTTGATAAACACAATAAAAGAGAGGTTCATCTCCCATATACCTGTGTGATGAAAGCAAATTTAAAACTCCTAATTCAGTAAAGCATATTTATAAATGTTACAGATTGGTTGGAAAGTAAACAGCGCTAGTTTTGAGTCTAGATTTATTTGTTTGAACAAGTTAACTTTATTGTAAACATATAAAAAACATTCATTTTCTGTTGGAGTACACTTTTAAGTATTAATTGAGTGGAAAAAGTTGAATTCAGTGACTCTTTGTTTATGCATTAATCATTTATCATAGAATATGATGACAAACATTTATTTAATTATATATTACTATTTACATATCGGCCTAACTCATTCACTCGAGACAATACAGGAATCTATTTTGTGTAGGGTTATAAGAAAATGTTTGCATTCATTTAGATGAAAGAACAGTAAGAATGTAATTTGAAGAACAATTGTAACTGTTTTATGATAAACATTTAATTTAATAATTGGTGACGGCAATAGTTATTGATGGCAATCGTTGAAGGTCTGGACACTTGGAAGATACCTCAAACCATCATTAACTGATGTTTAAATTAGGACATTGATTAAGAATAACCTGGTTTACTTAAATTAGATACTTACTGGTAACTTTGTATGATGACTAGATATTGAAATAGAGTTATTAACAACAGTCCCGGAATAAATATAATCTCTTGCTGACACATTGCAATCTATAGTTCCTTGTAAAAATGGAAAACAAATACATTTCTAAAGAAAATATAACATATTGTGGACACAAAGACTTCACAGTATTTAAAATAAATAATTTTAGCAAATTCGCCGGAGAAGAGTCACTAAAGCAGTTATTTTGTTCATCAAGGCAGATGTCTGGTTCATAAGGAAGAAACTTGGCTTAGGTTCCTATTTTGTTTGTTATATGAAGCCTTAATAAGGCCAACCAGGACACAATCAGAAGAAACATGGACTTTCTGGTTGAGTGAAGTCACCATATTGAGAGTTTTAGAAAGTTAGGAGGTAGGAATGATTTATAGACTTATGTAAGAGGAGGGTTTATAAAGATATCTGAAAGTCCAGTGAACTGATCTAACTCAAACAAGAGAGTTGTGGGTCGCTGTAGCACTTTTTTCCTTACTATAATAAGACACACAGAGTGAGCATTAAACTAAGCTATCTGGTAGTAATTAGGCGAAGGTTTTACAGATTTTGCTCTCCTCAATGTATGCTACGAAAAGGAGAAGCGAGATTTGAGCTTGAAGATTTAGTGGAAGAGAGCAGTATTGTTATCTGGAAACCACGGAATCATTCACGACTGTAGTGCTCGTCAACAAGTAAGCCTAGTTTGTGTACCCGTCACTTTGTTAAATTCAGGGTTTAACAACTTGAATAGTTCTATACACAGGTAAACTAGACTTTAAACTATACGTTTTACGAACAAACTATCCTTGAGTATGTAAGCTAGGGACGCTTATCTAGACCAAAATGATATCTCTGTCCGAATATGGATGTGCTCTATGTCTGGAGTTGTCAAGAATGATGCACTATGAACTCTGAGTAACAACTGTGAATCAATTCTAGGATATAGCTACAGTAGAAATAAAGAATAGAATAAATTAAAGACGGCCATGCAGGAAAGAAATTCACGTTATTAAGCTTGAAAATATGTTCATATTCACTAAGAGAAGTAAGATACCAAAGTCTATACCAATCAACTAGTCAACAATTTTTAATAAGTCTAGTAATTTTAAATGTTTATATGTATTCAATGTTTTGTAAAACTACATTAACTTTAATCCATTTTGATGTAATTAAAATCACTTAATACTCTAATTCCTTGTTTCGAACTCTGCAAGAACCTTCGTTAAGACAGAAGTGGGAAAATATGAACGACTAAATGATAGTATTTCTTTAAGTAATTCAATTTGCGGGAATATATTTTTAATTCGTAAGAAGTAAACAATGTCTATAGCAGAAATGTTCATGTTTTACGGTTAACTAGATTTTTTATTCATAATCTTCCAAACACTGGTATATATTTCAACAATAAAATGTATTTACCAGTTTACTTTTACAAACAGTAGTAATAAAAGAGTTTTGTTTTGTTTTTTATAGATAAAATGCATTTCTTTACTTTATTGGGCCTTTTTGACACCTTTTCGTCACTGAACTTAATATTATTCAGATTTACCTCTATTTGTTTTCATGTTGAATCAGGCAATGTCTATTAAGCTCATGTTTAATGAAACAAAAAAAAAATAGTATTGTTCATAGACTGTAAACATAGATTTCGGTGATTGAAAAGGAATGAATAGGCGTGGTTATTTCCATTCATACTGAAATTTGTGTTTCTGACCTTTTGTTCATGGTGTTATTGTGTAGAACAATGGTTTAGCCCAGAAATGTATACAGTCGAAAACTCTAACAAAGGAATCGAAAGAACTATACATGCAGTCGAAACGCCCCAAAGAAAACAGATAGTATTGCTGCTTGCAGTAATAGTTATTAACACTAATAACTATTAGTTATTTATAGCTAACTAATTGGAAGTAATAATAATAGTTATTGAATATGCATGTAACAATTCAGTTTCTCAAAATAATACCTGAATTCCTGAATGCCAACAATACATGAACCTATATCAGACCAGGGTTGGCAGGTGGGAGGTTCTTTTAAATAGCAACGAAGCCTTAACTTACAATTTGAATTTTTCCACAAAAATGTTTTATCCTCAATTCCCAGCATGAGCTCAAGTCGACTAAAGTAAATATACTATATAACTCGCACATAATCAATGTAATGACTTCTCTGATTTTGTGCGACCATATCTATTTTATCGATTATAACAAACTTGGAATCATTGTCCTAGAACAGGCCTTTTTAAACTATGGGTCGCGACCCCAAATGGGGTCGCGTCGCAAAATTCTGGGGTTGCGAGAGATTTTAATGTCAAATATTTAAATACACGATTTTATAACATCTAGATGTGTATTTGTGCAATCCCACCACTGGAGTAATACTTCATATAAAAAAAATTGAACAAGATGGCTGACAAAAAAATATTTGAATTTTTATTGTAACCCATGATTTCGATTGCAACTATGTTAATCTTCATGAGAAATGTACTTTTTTTTCGCATTCAGTTCAGTATGAAGACGAACATAGTAACCATTGAAATCATCTGTTTCAATGCAAAGAAATATTTTTTTTCAGCGATATTGGACCATTTATGTGTTACATTTAGAACTGAATTTTCTAATATCGCTGATATGGCGTTAAATGTTCTTCTGCTATTCCACACCACATATTTATGTGAAGGTACTTTCACAGCTTTAACACATATTAAATCCCAATATCGCTCATCGCTAATAAATGTAGAAGGGTCTTACGTCCAGCAGTGTCAAACATTAAACCAAGATTTAATTTGTTAAGAAATAAAAAACAGGCACATACCTCTCATTAAATTTTTTTCTTTAATTTTAATTTAATACTTACCACTCAACGACTGCGTGCGAATATATAGTTTCATATGTATATGAATATTGTTACCTAATAAATAAATTATCGAAAAATATTTATTTATCTTTCTTTTATATTTATATGGGGTCGCCAGGAAACTCACAATCATAAATGGGGTCGTGAATGAAAAAAGTTTAAGAACTCCTGTTCTAGAACAATATAACATGTTACTGCAGATGAACTTAATTGATGTAAATTTTAGGTCAATATTCCTTTTTCAATATTTTAAATTTAAGAAATATTCATAGCAAGATGATACGTAAACCGAAATTTTAAGCTCTTTAAGTCTCCGGAAAAGTGATTTCAATATAGTAGCAGTTTTGTTATAAAGTAGAATAAAGTACCTCTTCCATTCTTTATTATTACCCAAGGACAATGATTTTTTTAAACACATATACTATATGCACACATACGCACATAGTTACCTCAATCAGAAGACCTCACAATGTCGGTTGAAAACAAAATTTTTAAATTTTTCAAGAATACAATACTTTCATTTCACTATCTTTCATATTGAGAGTAAAAAAAAAACAATAAGTGGTTGATTCTGAGTGCTTATATAAATTTAAATTTTATTCTTCTTCATAAAGTATTAACTTTTTTAAAAAATGTTCAATTTTCTTTTAACAAACTTTTAAATAATAATATAATAAATAAATATTATTCATTTATAATATAATAAATAATTATTATTTAATAATAATATTAAATAATAAATAATATTTGTAGTGACAGCAGGCTAGCATTATTCTCAGTGGACTTTACAAACCTATATTGTCTTTCGCAGTTATCTTAATATAATGGAATTTTTTTTACAGTATACTAATTTTAGTAAGATTTTTTGCGCAAAATTTATTCTGCTCTAGTTGACTATTTAAGCAAAAAAAAAAAAAATTGATTATGATGGTGTGTTCGTATGTGTGATGTACCTGTGTATAAATTAGTGTATGGAATTCCAAAAGTTTGATTGTTTGATTGTGTTTGATTGATATTGCAAAAATTATCAATCACAAGAAAAATCAGATTTGTATAAAAATATGAACAGTTTGATTTAAGATTGTATCTATTATCTTGTGTGCACTATCCTTGTGGCATCGTTCAAAGAAATCAAACATAAAGTAGCTCTTTTAAGAAGATTATCTCAAGTTATGTTGCAAAATAACCTCTAAAAATCTAATATACTGAACATAGTAAATAAAGGGTGAACCGAAATGATCTGAAACATTTGTAGGCTTTAATAAAAGGCAAAAATAATAAATACTTTTAAAAAATCATTTTATTTTCCGGATATAAATATAAAGTCATTTTATTTCATTAGAGTTCAAAAATCAAATCTGATAAATGCATTCTATCATTGTCAACACACTGTTGCAGACATTCATGAAAATTATTGATAACTCTATGGATCACATCCTGTGGAATGGCTGCTATCTCTAAACGAATTGCATGTTTTAACTCTTTTATAGAGGAGTTAACGCCTCGATCTATTGAAGAATGATAACGTACGATTCGTTTAGAAATAGCAGCTATTCTACAAGAAATGATGAATAAAGTTGTCGATAATTATCAAGAGCGTCTGTAACAGTGTGTTGACTATGATGGAAAGCGTTTAGCTGATTCGATTTTTAAAACCTAATGAAATAAAATGGCCTTATATGTACATTTAGAAAATTAAATATTTTGTTTAAAGTTATTTATTATTTTTGGCCTTTATTAAGCCTAAAAATGTGTCAGATCAGTTTGGATAACTCAATACATAGTACATTTTATGAGTTTAGAATAATATCTTTGTTGCTGACAAGTGATTATACCTGGTGTGCAATAATTTTTCTTTTTTATAGTATTTACTCTTCAAAGATTTAAAATGGATGACATTTTTATTTTGTAATATTCAAATTAACATAATACAAAATTTAAGTTTTCTAGAATCACTAGAACACTGGTTTAATACTCTTATTTGTTATGGAATAATGTGCTATAAAGTATCTTTCTAGTCCTTTGAAATTATGTAGAAGGAAGACTGTTATTTAATACCCAAGAAGGATACACCTGGCATTTGTCATTAAGATTTGTAATGCAGAGGAACTTGCATAATGTTTGTAAACTATATTTTACAAAGACATCTTTATCATAACATATAATAAAAATATTTTTAGACATATATCAGCAGAAATGAATTTCGAAAGCCTTAAAGCTATTAATATGTTAAAATCTTAATTACTTCATAATCACTTTACTTTATAGTGATCTACCTAAAAAGGTTAGTACATGTAGCAAAAAATCTTCCTTTAAGTGTATTGTATTAATCCATGCAATGTCTATGAGATGTATGGTTTTAATGATCAAACCACAATAAGAAATGGGAAAACAAGACTAAGATCTTTCAACCGTAACAAGCGGTCTTCGTCAGAGTTTTTGACCCAACCCGGAGTTGGGTTTTTGACTCTGACGAAGACCGCTTGTTACGGTTGAAAGATCTTAGTCTTGTTTTCCCATTTCTTATTGTGGTTTGATCATTGATTGTTATTTCACGTGTTTTTTGTGAAATCTTTTTATCGTATGGTTTTAAGTAATCTTGACTCTTAGAAATCCACTTTATTAACTAGTAAGGGATAGTAGATAAAAAAAATTGTTTCTTCAAAATTATCATTTTAGAATGTTATAATTTGCAGTTGCTATTGAATCACATTAAAAGAAATTAAAAAAAAAATAAGAACTTTATAATCAAATAAAAGGTTTGTTTTGAGCCAAACTGTGAAATTTCGGCCTTCTGATAGAATGTTAAATCATGTGAACAGAATACAAGGCATACAGTTTGATGGATAACAGTAAAATCCAAACCGAAATAGAACACTGTTGTATAATATTGGATGAAATTTCTTGAAAAGGATATTAAAGTACTTAATGCAAAAATTATAAAGTCTACTACACTAAAGTTTACTATAAGTACAGTATATATCTTAGTCAAAATAAATATATTTTATATTAATGTAAGTATCTTAATTTTGTTGTTTATAATCGCAACAAATAATAATACTAATGCTAACCCCATATAGGGTTATATTTGTATTTAGTTTCATTATGATCCGTGAGACAGTATGACTAGCATCTTGGTCACAAGCGTTGAGGGTCAAATATAAATAAAAATTTTTACATTTCGAAACCTGCCTTTAGTTTTATCAAAATGTTCTGAAACCGTTCACAGTTAATTTTAGTTTTATAATAACTATTAACTTTCAGCTCGCTTGAATAGGTAGTTCAAACATCAAAGAATAGGGTCTAAAACTATATAATAGGCTATAAACTAAATTTATCATTATGGAATATTAAACACAGGCCTCTTAAAATGAAAAAAATAGCCTTTACAATATAAATGACATAATAATAAATTGATCCATCAAACGGCGACTTGTATATAGTCGATAGACTTTTCACACCCACCCATCCATCACTCAACCACACAAACTCAGAATCACGAAAAAACTTCAAATATGGACTAAGGGACTTCAAAAAGAGTAACTTTGTCAACTTTATAAAACCAAATTATACAGTTATTACTATAGCCATTAACAAATAGTCTACAGTCTACATATATAGCTATATCAATGATGAAACCACAATATGAAATGGGCAAACAAGACTAAGGTCTTTCAACCGTAACAAGCGGTCTTCGTCAGAGTCAAAAACCCAACTGCCAAAAAACCGAAGTTGGGTTTTTGACTCTGACGAAGACCGCTTGTTACGGTTGAAAGATCTTAGTCTTGTTTGCCCATTTCATATTGTGGTTTCATCATTGATTGTTATTTCACGTGTTTATGTGAAATCTTTTTGTATAGCTATATATGGAGTCTACAGTCAACTTAACTATAAGTAAAGTAAAATTATTATACATTTTAAAATAACTCGTAAATGCACTCTGAGTTTTCAAAAATAATTATGAATGACTAATAAATCTATTTCGTTGAATATACGAAAGTAACTTGTGTAGATTGTAGCCCTATAAAGGTGAAGTGTGTATCCAAAGTTTGGACACGCTACGGTCCGGAAAAAAATATCCGGATCAAATTGATATTTTACACAAAAATGGGCCTCATACGTAGTGTAGATGTTCCCAATTTTTAGGAAGCAATTATGGATGATGGGAAAGTCCCTTTTTTAGATAACATTTGTTGTTTCCTAAACTACTAATTCTATAGTTCTGAAATTTTTGCATTATCTTTGAGGCTACAAATGTAATAAGCAAAAAATATTTTCAGATTTTGAGCACAACAGGAAACATTTTTTTCAATAAAATGCAAAAATGTTGACTTATAATTTGTTCTGAAAGAGTGTAAGGAGCAATACAAGCCATACCGTTGAACAGATCAAAATGAAACTATATCTAAAAATAGAATTTTATGTGAAGGATGAGTTGAGATAATTTTTTTCAAAATTATATTAAACAAAAAGCCGTTAGAGTACACTACCTCTTTTCAAAAAAAAAAATTTTTTACTCTAAACAGATCATTTAAAAATCTTGAAATTTTGGCCAAAACTCTGACAAAAAATTAACAATTTACAAAAAAAAATGGATGTAATTTCAATTACGGTAAAAATCAATAAAGCTATTTAAACAATATTTATCTTGGACTAATATTTTACTTGCTATACTTGTCGCTTTTGTTTACATTTATTTAAAATGTTTAATTAACTTAGAATTTTTTGAGTGAATTCACTGAAATAAAATCGATGTTTAGAGGTTAAATGAACATTGTTTAAATAACTTTAATCTTAATATGATATGTAAAAGAATTAAATTCTTTCATGTAAAAAATCAATGCCAATCAAACATAAATTCTGATGCTTTCCATAGTATGATGGATTTGATTTTTCACACGAAATGCTCTAATCAATCAATCTAATCAATGTATATGTTGCACCCTTGAACAAAACTTAATTTCGGATGTAATTTTTTTTGGTGTTTTTGAATCGTAGTATCTTTGGATAATAATGATGTGTGAAGAGTGGACTCTTTCCTCAAGGAGAAGATATTATATTGTTGACAACTATCTAGTTTTTTCACTATTTTAGTCTAATAGCTCATATCTATTATTTTTGAAAAATTTTAAACTACCAACTATTACGGTTTTAAATTATACTGAAAAGCCGCCTTTGAATTTGATTTGAGTATGCAACTGGCAAATTGGAGAACTGGCTAATTACTAATATACTTTTTCTCAATATACATTTACAACAGCTGTATAACAGAGTACAACATGCAGGAAAAAGATAACACCCTCTCATAGTGAGTATGTATCCAAAGATTGTGGACGCACTACGGTCTAGAATCTTCGATGGATCAAATTGATATTTTACACAAAAATGGGCTTCATAGTGTAGAATCTACACTGTAGATGAGACCTTCTGTTTGGGAGTAATTATGCATCATGGGAACATCATGGAACACTTCTTTTGTCAAAAACTTGTTTTTTGCAAAAGACCAAAAATGTAACACATTTAAAACTTGAAAAAAATTCTTTGAAGAATAATAAAATTATTTGCAAAATAAATTAAAAATGATCTTAAAACGACATTTTTTTCTTAGATGTTTCTGACATTTTTCAGACAAAATAGAAATATTTTCAAGTTTTAAATGGGAAAATTTGTCTTAAATATCCAATGAAGTAGGAGGTCAGGTAAACGACGTAAGAGATCCACTGGATAATGGAACAAGAGCCATGTTCTCGGGTATGAGATTATTTCGCTTTTCAAAAGTGTTATTACTGCTGTAGTTCTATGTACTAATGATATTATATGCATCAGTGGCGTGATATACAAAAATAAGCATATATATTGATAAATGGATCAATCACTATCTGTACAACCTCCTGGAATGAAAGATTAATAAACATCCCCTATTGAGATATTTATATTATACCTAAAGGGAACATTATATATTATATACCCAAGAAGGATATTATGTTTACTTATAGTAAAATTTGGGGTAGCAATGGAGTGATTAAGCGTCTCTAATAGCCTCTAACACTCAACTCCGACTTTCGGCCTTCACGAGGCTACCCTCTTAACCTGCTATATGGAGGGACAAACAAAAGAGGAGGAGAAGGTGAACAGAGGCTGGGCTTGACCACCTTCGTGTCCCATCCCTCCTAATCATCAATGATGGTTTGTGCAGATTCTGCATAGAGGAAGAAACACCGTTGCACCTGATAACTTGTAAGGCAACTTTGCTGCAGAGAGGTAGGTGCTTAGGGACACTCAACAAACCATAGAAAAAACGCTGGAACCAGCAAAAGTGCTGAGCTTCTTGGAGGCGTTGAAGCTAACTGCTGGGATACATTAGTACAGAAGAGGGGAAGTACAATAGTTTTTTTTTAAGACGCAGTGCTATAGTCACCCTCAAATAATAAAAATAATAAAAAAAATATATTAAAGTTTAGTGTAGGGCACTCCTGATTTTTTAATGGGTGTAATAATTAGAGTGAAATAAAAAAAATCTCTCTATTGCTACATATTTCTAAATAAAAAATTAAAAATAAAAAACTTGAATCTGAAATATATAAATCACTGAAAATATTAACGTTTTGTGGGTGGAAAGTTTTAAAGGTTTCTTGAACTATGGAATGGATCGGATAATTTGAAGGGATTATTGGTTGAGTTTTGCAGTTGGTATGCAGAAGAGATACTTGTAATGGCTGGTAGCCAAGTGGGCTGTAGTGGAGGCGAAGTACTGGCTTAAGAGTTTCCCGATCTTTGGACAAGGCACCATTAACTGCAAATTGCCTTGAGGGTCGATATCAGCCTTGTTTCAAATTGAGGTAGAACTCAGGTTCTTCAGTAATTCCTATATATTACTTGAGTCGAAGTCCAGTTATATGAAATAAGAAAAACATCTTTATTTTTTTACACTATTCATATTTCACGATGAAATTAATTTAATCACACATGAAGTTCAGGTATGGAAATTGACATGCAATGTTAATTCATACATTCTAATAGATTATGCTTTCTCACTTGTTAGCTTTGTTGTTACTATACAAAACCATTAATCTAATCTAATCAAAAATGACAAGGTTTTTTGATTTTTTTAATCAAAAAAAAGGTTAGACATGTAGGAAAAAATCTTCCTTTAAGTGTATTGTATGAATCCATGCAGTGTCTATGAGATGTATGGTTTTAAGTAATCTTGACTCTTAGAAAACCGCTTTATTGCCTAGTAAGGGATAATAGAAACTAAAATAAAACCATAAAAAAAATTGTTTTTTCAAAAGTTATTATATTAGAATATTATAATTTGCAGTTGCTATTGAATCACATTAAAAGAAATTAAAAAAAAATTAAGAACTTGATAATAAAATAAAAGGTTTGTTTTGAGCCAAACTGTGAAATTTTGGCCTTTTGATAGAATATTAAATCATGTGAACAGAATACAAGGCATACAGTTTGATGGATAACAGTAAAATGCCAACCGAATTAGTAGCACTGTTGTTGTATAGATTTTGGATGAAATTTCTTGAAAAGGGTATTAAAGTACTTAATGCAAAAATTATAAAGTCTACTACACTAAAGTTTACTATAAGTACAGTATATATCTTAGTCAAAATAAATATATTTTATATTAATGATTCGGGTTTTTTGATTTTTTTAGGACGAAGTTTTCGATTGAACTTATTCACCCTTTCCCTATCTCAGCCTATTTCTTTCTCCCTTCCGTCTCATTCTGTATCTCTATGCAGGTATGTAGTTAATAGGCCCAGTAGGTGCCCGACCTTTCACTCTATCTTTTTCATTCACAGTCCTTCCTTCTATATTTTTCTCCCCACATCTTATTACCTCTACGTATTCATAGTTAAAAAGTTCATAGTTTTTGCTATGCAAACACATCAAAATTATTAAAAATAAGTCTGATTTTTTGAAGGCTATCAATATGTTCTAGTGTCACTAATACTGAGTTTTGGTATTGATCCTTAGTTTAAACTTTTCGATTTTGGAGTGGACGCGCTAGTCAATCTGCTTTTCCGATTCATTCTACATATATCAATTATACGAGTATTATAGGTTATTCGCCTATTAAAAAAAACTTATTAAATTGCTCTATTAAATAAGAAAGTGGTAATTTTGGTTTCTTAATTTGGAATCACTATAATGATTGAGATTGATTCATACGATATTAAAGCAAGAAGTAGCGACAGTTTGGTCAGCGGAACACCTTGGTTTGTGAAAGCCCATAGGTGTGGATGATGTGAGTAACAAATATCTCACGTGAGTCAATAATGATAAGATGATTGAGACGAAGAAGGGAAAATGACAAAAGAATCATTATAAGGATATAGAAATGACAAATTGACACAGCTAAGGGGACGATAGAAGCTTGATAATAGAGACGGTTGATTGACAGAGACATAGCGACTGGACAGAGCTTTGAGATTAAGAAATGGCTGATAGGGAAGGAGTGTTGTTGACGGAGCAGGTTGACAAAATAGAACGACTGACAAAGGAATTAATAAAGGGATTTTACACGAGATCTTTGATTGGTAGAATGAGTGATAGATCAAGACATACTATAGTTCAAACGGCTATAGTATAATTTTTCAGGTTTTTATTTTAATATCACTGGTGATAATTATAAAAGAATTTAATTTCAAGATAGTTACTGATTTTTTTTGCTCTGAGGTAAACTGAGGATTTTTTTTAATGTTTTTTACGTGTGTGTGATTGTACGTATGTCAGTGAGTGGTTGTGTATACAAAACCTTCTAGACAAGCCATGCACGGCTTACAGATTTTGTTTGAAGTTTTTTTTATAAACAAGATAATTTGCCATTAATGCACACATTATATTAGCATCAACTGAAAAAAATGAGGTCAGTTTACGTTAAAATGTAAACATTTTAACTTAATATTAAACCTGAAAGCATTTGGACACGATACTAGTCAGACTGTTCCACGTATTAAAATAAAATTCAACACAAAGAGGAGTTTATTAGAGGTGGATTAAATGTATACTTTTTTGATAAAATTCTATAGAAAGAAGGTGCATTTTCTGTATTCAGAAAAAAAAAATTTCTATTCCTAAACTATTGATCATAGAATGCCAAATTGTTTAATATTTCATTTAATTATCAACATTATATTAAGTTAAACAATTAAGCAAGTTTACATTAGTGAAAGATGCTATACGGCTCTGAAAACGTGAAGAATACCTTCAAAGTGGTTACTTCAACAACTTTGAAGAATCACCACTTATTCTACTAACGGGATTTGCTTACATTAATGTAGAATTTTTTTTACAATATCAAACCAAACAAATCTATTAAACGTCAAAATACGTTTTTAAACAAATCGCTAAGTACATAGAATGAAAAAGCTTTATATAAAATAATAATGTAATTATAAAAACAAATGTGTGATAACAATATATATTTTTTTTCTGCAAAGAGAGTATTATGCCTATTTATAAATTTCAATGTATTCTGGAATGCATATATTTTTGTACAGACATTACATCTGGCTTTACTGTAATAAATGAATTTTGTAAATTACTTGTAGAATAGTTATGAATGTGCATTATTTATGCAGTTATATATCTGTTTTTTAAGCTTGTTAGAAGAATGATTTGATACATAATATTAGTATACATTATTTTTGCACAGGTTTTATGTTTCTTGAAGCTTGGGAAAAGTGGAAAAGACTAGTAGATGTATTGTAATATATATAGAAAAAATACTTTTATAACACTTCAATTTCACCCAAAATCAATGAAAGGAAACTCTATAACCTGTGTATGCAACACAGGAAGAGCTATACACCTTGAGATTTGATATGCTAAAGAGAGCAAGTTGACATTTTCTTCTAACACCTTCACTAAACAACTCACCTTGACTATACGGAGCATCATAAAATTTATAGTTACTTGTCGTTGGCTTTTATAGTTTTAAGAATTTTATTTTTCTTACATTAGCTCTTTAAAATATCCTCCATTTATAGTATTAACGCTTAAAACAAGTACTACGATAAACATTTTCTAAATAAATGCAAACAAATCCAAAAAGGATACTAGATTATTCATTATTCCCTGTTCGCTTTTAATAGTTATAGTGATATTTTTGATAATTAAAATTTCTCAAAGAAAGTGTTTAACGCTTATTAATTTTATAATTTAAATTATTATGATTCGTTTTGCAATAGTAAATTTTTCACTTCATTTGAGAGGTTTCTGGATAACTCCATCTTCACAGAGTAACAACTAGGTCTATTAGAGTTAACTTATTAGGCTATCAATATTATCTATTATCTATAAATTAAACTTATTAATTTATTATTATTATCGTTTAAATATTCAATATTTTTTATTAACATTTTTTTAAAGTTTTTTGACTATGTAAACAAACCTGACAGTCTAGAAAATCTGATGGAGTTAAAGTTTAAAAAAATATAACTAATAAATAAAGTTATCGAATATTTGATCGGCAATAATAATAAAAGTCAAATAGTTGTCAAATAGTTGTCATTTCTATATCCTTACAATGATTCTTCTGTCATTTTCCCTTCTTCGTCTCAATCATCTTATCATTATTGACTCACGTAAGATATTTGTTACTCACATCATCTACACCTATGGGCTTTCACAATCCAAGGTGTTCCGCTAACCAAACTGTCGGAAAAATAAAACATTGATAAACTGAGAACATAACTAAAAATAGACACTCACTTAGTTGATCCCTAGTTATCACTCTGCGAAGATGGAGTTGTACCGAAAGCGCTCGAGTGAAATGAAAAATGTACGAGTTAAAATAATTTAAATTGATAAATAAAATTTAATTATACAACAACTTCAATCAACTTGCATGAGGCTATATAAGAATACTGATTTAATTTAACTGATTGGTTAAAATAGTTGCCAGGACACACTTTTTTAGAACAAAAACGGAATTGAAAAAGTTTGTGAATCTAAACATAGTTCAATAACAAACTTAAACGTATCCTACAAATTCTAATTCTACATCTCGTATCTTCCCCATTTGACCCTGCATTTCCTACAGACGTTTCCCAAACCTTTACAACCTCTTTCCCGCAAAGACTTGATCCCTATGAATGCTAACCTGGGAGTGCAACGACTTACATATGCCGTGGTTACTTGACCTGTTCGCTTCTGAACACCCGTTTTCATTTTACTATACCTTTCTGCAACCATCCCTATTTTGTTGCTGAAGATTGCTCATCCACATAAAATAAACTATGATTATAGATTAGAGTGTAGTCGTTGTTACTTGTTCCACGTAGGCCTATCTTCTACCATACTCATCCACTATTAACGGTAATAGGACTTCCGTTGAGAAAAATCTCCAACTGCTTTTTAATAAATGCTACAAATTACTGATTCTGCTACAGATCTGCTATGAAGACACTACCGTTATCCCAGGACAGCTTCCAAAGTGGCACACATTTTTATTTATTTTATTTTATTTATTACTTTTTTTAATTATTTATAAATAAAATTTATATCAATAAATTTATTAAATAATTTCGCAATTATTCGTGTAACAGTGGACTAGTCCTCCAGTGGTCGTATACCTGGGTCCATTGTGAATATTCGGATTGTACCTCGATCTGTTTAAAAGCATATTGGTTTTGCTTTTGACTATTCGAAAAGGACAAAATTACCTAATTCTATATGACTGGGAGCGTATGTGGCAGCACGGTTGGTATTTAACCCTCTGCAATAGTGTGTTTGATTTCCATCTCTTATCTCTCCTCATAAGGGGACAAGGAGAGAAAGAGAAACAGTGAGAGGAGGAGATTCTAACTCAATCATTTAAGCAAAACTACTTGATAAGGAAACGAACAAATTATTTTTGTAATTTCATTAACGATTTAGTTATAGACAAAAAGTTACTCTCATTGGAAATTCTAAAACTATTTTAATGGAGTCTAGTTAATAGCAAAACGGTGATGAAAGGAAGGAAAAGTGACCAAACTGGTGTTGGGTTCATTATGTCTGTTGCAAAAGATTGTTCAAAGGTAATTCGAACAATCAGGGTTCTGAGAGCGGCTTAATGGCATTGTTTTCAAGAACCTAAGAGCTTCATTACCAGGAAGATTCAGAATTACAAAGAAACAACACGAGCAAGGGAAGATTAAAGAGGTAACTCCAAAGTTTGCAACTAAACTTCTTCAACAATGATAAGTTGTTATCCTTCTCTGTAACCAACTTACTTTACAAAGTAGCAAGTAATTTTTCATTTTGTCAATTGGACCTTAGATATGTCTAATCATACGGATACACAAAGTCATCATAATTATAGAATTCTCTTTGTCATAAATTCTAATCTTAATTTAAAGATTTCATTCAATAAAAACTTGATGATTTGTGGCCTCTTCCTAGCCGCTAGTGCTGAATACTCTCAATTCAGCTATAGAAATGAAATGGACTGTTGCATGTAGGAGATAAAAAATGTCTTGCTTGCCAGAGGTAAGAAGTTGCTCCCAATCATTATTGATGCCCTAGTTATACTATTTAAGAATCTCTAGTCGATTAAACTTGAGTTGAGCAAAATTTATAGGTGATTTACAGTAAACTTAGTATTGACGTATCACACGGAGCTTTACGATTTCAGTGTAAAGATACCATAAGGGAAAATAAAGGTAGTTCAGCTTCTCTGTAAGATATCGCAGATATCTTAAAACTAAGTATGTTTTTTAGGGGTAAATACGTTGATCTAACAAAAGTGATAAAACTTAAAATTTAGAATCAAACGAGTTGTGAGGGACCTTCGTGTGCATTGTCATGTGGCAAGCTAGGATCTAATATTGTGCGTGTATGTGTGTGTGTGTGTGTGTGTGTAAGTGTTTGGTTATGATGTGTATAATTTTGTATGATGATTATCATACATCAAACATCAGGCAGGGCTTACACTGCGCAATCTGTTTATTTTTTATGATGCCTCCAACTAAAATATAGGTGTGTCACCATAAATATATCATTGGTTTTTGGATATATTTTAAGGCCAAGAGAGAAAAGCGGAGCTTTTCTTTAGAGGTGACAGTACATTAATGTTCTAGACATTAAATCCTAATGACTCTACTTCCTCCTTTAGCTCTTGTGCAGGAATGGTAGGATATAGATTGGTCAGTACTATTCTGTATGTCTTTCCTTCCTTCAATTGATATGTATGACAATTACATTTTTGTTCTTGCTTCTATAAGTATCTCCTATGTTTACAAAGACTATAGTTGAGTCAGTTCTCGCTTGACAAGAAAACTGTATTACTCCTATCAAATCTTTTAACATTTTGTTGAATGAACAGTAGTCAACAATGTTTTTAATAAATAATGGAAAGGGCTTTTCTTGTGTTTGAGCTGGTTGTTGATGCTGCTTCTGGTGGGCTTGTTGTTGATATAAAATTTATTCCAGGGTCTGCAGAGGTACAGCTGATAATACTTGAGATGTCACTTCTTACACTTTACAGACTGGTGATCTTCTTTGACTACTGTTGCTTAATTTTTCTTTTAAAATACTACCAGCAGTATTAAGTCTTCTTTGGTTCGTTAGGTAAATTACCTGTAGTTCTTTGTCTTTTCATTTTGATTTTTTTATTTATTTAACTACAGGCAAGAAAAGTGGCGCGAACCTCACTAGTAGTTAGTTTTACTGTTATCACAAGGGTATAAACGTGAAAATAAGTAAGTGATATTGAAGTTAACAGAATAATAAGTCTCGATGTTAGGAATAAAAAACAAGGACCAATAAAATAAAACTCACAATTTCATCCAAAACTGAAAACCAGTAACTCACTATCAAAAATATTTTACAAATAATATGGTCAGTAGGCAGCACAGCAGATCAGACACAGAGGTCATAACGCATTGGGTTGACTGACAGCCCAGTGGTATAGCCCACGCGTCATAAACCGTCCCTAACTCAACTAATTAGACCAATATGCTTTTGAACAGATCGAGGTACAATCCGAATATTCACAATGGACCCAGGTATACGACCACTGGATGACTAATCCACTGTTACACATAATAAATTAACATCCTTGTTTAAAATTCAAGTTATATTAATTAAATGCAACATGCAGTAGCAATGGTACTACCGAAAACACATACACAATTTTACAGTAATGCCGCAGCAAGAAATCATTGGAATGTCACATACAAAATATCTGCTGGGAAGAGTTTTGCAATAAAAATATTCCACTGATATTTTCACTATCATGAAACCTGTTGGCGCATACCAAACATTCAACGGCGCTATGGATCTATTGATGGAACGTTTCTACCTAGAGACAGCATTGATGAGGTCAATGCTATAAATGCTCAAATAAAAGCTGATGTAGTCAATGGCATTACTACTCAGGACGATACTGTTTCTCACAACTATATGCTAAAGCTGCTCTTAAGTGTTAAAGAAAAATATATCAGTAAGCAAAGATGGTAAAGAATATTCTACAAAAGGTATTTTGAATTTATTTTTTAAGCAATATTTTTACATAATAATTACAACTATGTACAGCGAGTGTCTCTAACGGAGTATATTTCCATCATTCAGGGAAAGGTAGACCCTAATTATGATAATTATGAAAAACCTATAAGAAAGTTTTGAAAAATCCTTCCCATTTTTTCCATTAGACTTTTAAGAACATCTGGAAAGACATTAGCAGAATTATTGAAAGCACTATAACTTGGACTAAATGAGATTAGACCATTGATAGAAGAGTAATACTATAAACCTATAGTAATAAACAATAAGTTTAAACGCTTGTAGAAAGACTACTAAAACAGCTAAAAAAATCTCCCGAGGTTTATACTGTAGCCATGATTTTTTGTGCATAATATATGACGATCCCTAAACTGCGTTACTGAACTTGTGCTAAAGCTATAGCTTTTGCTGAAAACTCTTTGTTGCTGGTAGCAGGTAAATTAGTGACAGATCTAGAGGGAACATTAATGATTGTATGAGCTTAATGCGGTGAATGCTGGAATGATCTACGGACGAATACTAATATTTATATTAAAAGATTTTCAAATGTTGCAAGACAATAATTAAATATAATGTAGAATAAAATTATGTTATTTTTTTATACTGTTCAGTTCATAAGTTGAGTATTAATATAATTATGTCGTCTCTAAAAGTGTTATTTAAATTATTTTTATTTTTGTTGTACTTCATGTATTTAACTAGAAACTGATATATATAAAATGACAAAAAAATGTTCTAATTTAAAGTAAAAACATCTAGGAATATAGTAGGTTGCCATTATTTCAATTGTGTTTAATGTTCTTATGGTTATATTACTTCTTAAAAATGCTAACAAATTCTTGATTTTGTTTCTTTGATCTAAGGGAAAGAATACTTTTTGAAATCACAAACTGAAAATATACCATGCCATGTCTTTAATAAAAGTAATTTTATTAAAAAAAAAATGTACAGCACACATTCATAAAAGATGCTATTTTTGTGCTCAATGACATTATTTTCTATCAAACTTGATGCTCAGAATTGTGTTTCTATACCTTTCAGATTCAAACATGGCATATTTTTTATTTTTTTATAACATATAAAAACTTTTTTTGTTGTCGGAAAACCATATTTCTATTTTTTTATTTACATTAATATAGCGTGAAATACAAAATTGTAATTATATAGAAATTCATTTTAAGGAGTAAAGATTGTGTCTATAAACACATAATGAGGTTGAAGTGAATTTCCTATGAGACAATATCTCCAACGATTACGGATATCATGTTCAATGTAAGACACGTGTTTTAGGTACAATATCCATTTAGTCCATCAATCGGTGTAGCCTGTAGCTTATCCCACATCTATCCACTCAGCCAACGCCACACAAGTTAATTTATATTTAAAAATTCGCGCTCCGTTCTTCGACGTGGGGAGATCTCTCTCACTTCGTCCTCTCTTCTAGTCTACTCTCCTGATGACAAAACAACAGTTCGAAATTTGAATTCTGTAAGTGTTCTTTTTATTCTCTTTTCTGTGTCGTGCTTTGTGTAATTTAAAGTTTTATATTTAAAAATTATGAGCTACATAACCTTGTAAATTGGTCGAAATCTCGAAATGATTTCGCATATTTCTATATCTTACTTATAATAAATTATATATATATATATATATATATATATATATATATATATATATATACATATTTATAGTAAATTAATCATACAATATTGTTTGAATGGTAACATATTGAATTACAACTGAAATAATTAATACCCATTTTGAAAGTGTTTTACTTTCAATATGAATAATTTTAAAGAAGAATGAAAACAATGAGATCTGACTGGTGCCACATGTGCTTAATTTTATTGAAGTTAACTTTAAATAGAATGGGCTTTCACTTAGCGTAATGGGTTTCTACAGAATTACTTTCAAGACAATGTAAAGTTTCTAATTTGATGAAAAGAAAGATTGATGTAGTATTACAAAAACCGGTTTGGATATTCACAGAGAAAATAAACAATCACATTAAGCTGACAATTTGAGGGGAAATTACTTCAACCATATATGATGATTTTGACAGAGTTATTGAAAAAATGACATTTCGTTATGGTTGAGTCAGATTTCCGACTTATTTGATTGCAAAAACTTCTAAAAATTGTCACAAAACAAGTTCCTTCCGACCAGAGGTCTTTAACTAATATATGACATTTACCAGGTCTGAACAAATGGCTTTTCATAGTCAAAGACTGATGATGATAAACAATCTCTCGCACAAATAATCCTTGGGTCAAGCTTCGGGCAGTTCTTGAGTTTGTAAAGTAGAAATCTGCAGATCTATAGGTAAAAGTATACCGCCTAATACATGCATCTTAGTAAGGAATGAATGGAGCGTAACGCAGGCCATGTTAGGTCTCATCACTGGAGTACGTATGTTCAAAATAGAGTGAATCATAATTCCTAACGTAGCAGTGATATTACTTTTAGTCCTTTGCATCTCAAATACTAGGATTGGGGACTAACTTTACAAAATAACTAGCCAATAACAAATCACTCTAAGCCCAATCATTCTAAAAGTCACAATAAAGATAATATAAGTAATTTATCCTAAGTACTTAGTGCATACGAAACAGAAAGTTCTTATTTTTCTTAGAATCATATAAATAAATTTCGATTTGAGATCAATCTTTTGACAACTGCCTTATAAAACAATATAATACGATGGAACGACTAGTGTTTATAAATACTGTTGACCGCACTAGACATATTTTTTCTGATTTTTTTAAAACTTATTTCATAGAGTTTTATTACCTGATAAATTATTATGTAGTTTACATTTATGACTACCTGCTCGACTACTGTTTTTTAAATAAGAAGGATACTAGGATGGTTCAGGGTACAACATATATTTATTCTACTATTTAGTATGTAATTTACAATGTTAATAATCATTTTTGTTAGTAAGGAAAAAGTAATCTAGAGTGAGGTAATGCAATTAAAGTTGTGAATAGCTGATGCCAATGTCTATTCAAACTATTTTAACAAAACAGTTTCGTTTCTTAGTTTTTCTTAGTTTCCGTGATTCTAAAGAATTATGTAATTTTTCTTTAAACCAACTTCAGATATTTAAATATTATTCCATTATACCAAGCACTCTTTATATTCTGACCTTTATCTTAAATATTATACGTGGAATATTCTTTTATTATTTCACGCATGAGGCACATTAGATTTCTTTATCCATAAATTATTTATTTTATCCTCTTAACAAAAATAATGAAGAAAATATATTTTCAAAATAATGTACTGTTAGGGACAAGCAACGCACAATTAAATATTTCTGCTTAACTAACACCTGTCATATATATAAGAAGATAATGGTTCATTGGAACTGACATTCAGAGTTATACCTTCGACTCAGAGATTTTATAGGCTGGGCCGTGTCTCAAAGCTTTCTTTATATATTGCTTGCCACTGCAATAATTTCCCTTGACAGTACAAGCAGATAAATATTTGCTATTGCCTCCTTTTTTTTCATTCAAGGTACTTCATGAGTCATATGCTCTAGAATAGTCCAATTTAAAGTTTAATTAAAGTCTTTAATATAACTGGTCAATGAAAATACATCACATTGAAACTTTATGATTATCCGAAGGATACAATATTTACCTAATATTATGCAATATATTACCTTATATTTCAATTAGTAACTAATATAATTATATTTATCATTCCATCTGTAATTATTCACAACTTATATTACTGAATTTAATTCAATTGGGATATTATTACAGGTTTGTTATTAGCTTCATAGCCAAATTTCACAAACATTTTCATAACTATTTTCTTTTCCTAAACTAATTTTGTTCTCAAATTGTAAAGTTTCACTAATTTTTAGAGACAGTGAAGTACTGTAATACGTTAAGTTATGAGTATTCTGAAACATTTTTATTTACTCTTGAGGACAAATGAAACTTTGTTGATTATTTATCATAATCAAAAACAATTATTTTTTTTTATATATTATTTTGGCAAAATACCATTGTTAATATAAATGGTACAATAAACTAAGGGTGGGCCATAAGTTTCCATACATAGGAAAATGTATTTTTCCTAAACAAAATGGAATTTTGTGAATGAAAGTTGAAAACTTTTCAACTAAGATTTTGTTTACTGATGAAGCAAATGTTTATGTCAATGGAGAGGTTAATCGGCAAAATCTACGTTATTGGAGTAATGAGAACCCTAAATGGCTGAGTCCGACGAAGATGCAAGGTGCCGGTAAATTGATGGCGTGGGCCGGGATATGGGGAGACGGAATTATTGGTCCATTTTTTGTCAGTGAAAATCTTAATGCAGAAAGGTATCTTCATATGTTGCAAGAAGAAATTCTTCCTTCCCTGTTAAACGAGGAAGGTGACTACCCAGTTTACTTCCAGAAAGATGGAGCTCCACCTCATTATGGTATTCAAGTGCGTCGGTTTTTGGATCAGCAGTTTCCGGATACTTGGATTGGTCGGTGTGGTCCTGTGGAGTGGCATCCCAGATCCCCAGATCTCTCCCCACTAGATTTCTATCTTTGGGGGCATTTGAAGTTTATGGTGCATCAGGTAAAGATACGAGACATAAACACCTAAAAGAACGAATCACCAACGCCATTACAAGCATACCTTCAATTGTGCTAATGCGTGTTCACCAACAGTGGGAAACACGTATTAATATGTGCTTTGAAAACAATGGAAATCATATAGAGCATATTATATAAATGAAATGGTTATTCAACATAAAATGTTTATTTTACCTATGTATGGAAACTCATTGCCCACCCTGTACTACTGGTTATCTCCTTACAATCATTGCGATTAGTGGACCAGGGTTAGGTGTGAACTAATAAGTAAAGGCTTGTCTTTGAAGCTTCCTCTTCTTTTTACATCATAAAATAGTTCTATTGAACTTATTATCACTTCATTATTTTCTTATTTTTTTTAATTTAAACTTAATTTTTGTGCTATTGTTAAAATGAATAATTAAACATAAAATTATAGCACCACCATAAATTATGTTAATGTACTCTGTTATAGACTTAATATCAAACTTGTAGAAATTAATACTGTATGATCTATTTACATGTAGCAATTATCATTTTATCACTTTTAAGAAATTTGAAATCATTGGTCAGTGGATATGTTATTACTGTTGTCAAACTAAGTACCTGCATCTCATTTGACTAGTACGCTTCGTGGTTATTCCTGTAATATTGTGAATCTAATTGTCATTTTTAATATAATATTACTGTTTATGATTGCAAAGTCATGAAAAATTCGTATTAAGAAGATAATTCTTAATACCATATTTTATGTTTTACAACTGCTTTAGTTTTTGGATTCAACTTGAGATTTTAAGTTATTCAATAAACTTAATAATTGCCTCTAGTATCCCTTACTTCTATTGGTATGGATTTGACATAACCGTGCATATGATACCATTGGTTCTACTACAGCAGTAATAAAAATTTATTATTACTAATAAATAATAATAATTATTATTATTATTAGCAGTCAGTCAGGGTGATGATTTGGTGTAGAACCTTCTATAATCTACTAAAGAATCTCCTACAACAGAAGATTGCTTTTGTGCCCTTAGTCATTCAACTAAAAAGACTCTAAGAGTATATCTGTATCTTCGATAGTTTTAGATTAATGTCCTTTCCCTTTGAAAAAGGTACAAGTACCGTTTTAGGTGGATTTATAACCCGCTCTGGATTTATATTCAGGCCTTTCTTAACCTCTCTTTCAACAATTGGGAAAGCATGCTGCATAATCTAAAATACTATAACATCAAGCATTTTTCTTCTTTTTCTAATAAGGTCATCAGCATACTCTTGCGTTTTGTAACCATTACTACATAGAACATTCAGTAGGTGACCCACAACTAAAGACTACAATAATAGCGATATCACACTTCCCTGAGGAGAGGCTTTATTGTTCACAATTTAAGTTGTAGTAGACCGATTACTTATTTGATTATTCTTCTAAAGTATTACCGTTATCTATTGTATGGTTTGTAGATTAATTCATATTAATAGAATTAATTAAGACTAGAGTAGAATGAAGAATAATTAAGATACTGAATGGAGAACATTGTATCAAGCAACATGTAGCCAAATATATGATATTTCGGTTAAATAAACTGCTGAACATTATTCTCCCTTAAAGGCATTTTTATTTTGAAACATTAAGTACCTCTTTTTTGATAACAGTATATAAGGGAGGAGACTTTTAAACATTTTTAAGGTATAAAGAGAGAGCAGGTGAACATTACTTCTGTTTTACTTTGATTCATTTGTTATTGTAGGTTATTAATACCACTTTGATGGTTAACAAATATTTTAATTTACTGAGTTGATTATGATAGCCTGTATTATCTGTGTGCTCTGATGGCAATTGCTCTGTTGTCATTGTGGTTATTTTGTTGTTGTTAGTCATTATATATTTAAGCTGTATTTGCATAGCATGATGGAGATTGTTGTGTAGCATTGAAGATTTTGATGCGTATGGTGCCTTCGGGTGGAGCATGCTGTTCTCTAACAATAAAAAAAAAAAAATACCACTTTGAAACCTTTTATCATTTTAAAAAAATATAACTGAATGCATATATTACCATTATATTGGTAAATGAGGCAATTCCTTTTAAACAGCAGTAATTGCAATTTTATAGAGACAAACATACAGATTTGCGGTAAAGAATCCATGTTCTACCAAATAATCTCATACAGAAGAACATTGCTTTTGTGTCCTCAGAGAATGTATGTGATACATGCACGGCTACCCTAGTTTAATCATTTGTCTAAAGAGTTCGGCGGCCTTGCATGCCTCTGTCGAGCGATAGCACATTGCCTAAAGCTAGTATTAAATTGTCACTATTCCAGTTGTGGTTGATCCTATACTTATACTAATTCTTACAGATTAGCTTGTAATCCATTTAATAATTCTTAGATAAAACATCTGAATAGTATTTCTTACGTACTGGTTTTAAAGCATGCTATCAAAAACTCCTTTCTTATCCAAGAAGCAGCCCTGAGTGATTTCAAAACTCAACAGTTGATGTTAATATAACCATAATTATCAAAGGCAATACTAATGCAATATACCTACATTAAAAAAGAACATAGAAACATATTTTTTAAATTTTAACGATTATATATTTTACAAATTATATTTAAAAAATTTATTACGAAATCAACTTAATACACCATATTAGTATATTAATATTTCATTCAATATTAATTGAATTATAATTCGTATAATTCAACTTCATATATCACCTCAGTAATTAATTGATATCTGATACGTTTTACATACAACATTTTCAGTTGTATTTTTTGGTTTAACTAACAATTTATAAACAATAATTATGTTCTAAAAAGCTGAAGTGTGCCGTTTGGCAAGTGCGAGATGTGGGAGATATTGCATGAATATGTTATGAATGAATTCTAAATCTATGAATAAAGGTGTCGTCCTAACAAAATTGGTATCGATCATCTAATTTTCAACGAAAGAAGAAGTATATTTTAGATTGCCTTTTCTATATGTCCTTAGCCATAGATTACCTACAGAGTTACATTTTAGGGTGTATAGGGAACCCATCAATGAAAATGATATGAACTTGAATTCATATATGCTTCTTTATAAAGAAACATGGTCTCATCAACATCAATTTTTGGTATTTTGTAGTAACCAATACTGTTAGTTTTTAGTGTATAAAATTACAAAATATTGATTTTTAAAGTTAAATTTTAACAAGTTAGTTTATACATAACTAAATATTAATTTATTAGTTTCAAAAACTTATTCATTATCTGTAAATGGAAACATTTTTTTTGTGAGGATCAAGTTTTTTTTTAAAAACTACACCAAATTTTAGAATGCTAAATCTATTACCATCAGTACTTTGGTGACGAATTTCAAAGTATCAGTATTTGGAAGACCAAATCGTGGTATCAGTTTTACTAAATGTTGACTACTATTTGTTGGTTGAAGCGAGCGGAGTGCAAGGCGTGGCGGCCACTGTACCATAGGGGGCCGGCTGATCAAGAGAGGTCGCTTGCTAACTTATGCATCAACACTCGCATCCCTTTCTCCGTCGCAATGACCACCTCGGAGCACTCATCTACAGCTGTCTCTTCTATTAATACTCAATGAATCCCTTTCTTCCGCCTCAAACTCTTTCCATTGGTCTAGCCCGTCATTAAGTTTACTTTGAAACGTAAAAATATTCTCGTTGGATTCATTTCAATTATGGAACAAGATCATGATATTAGAAGGTTTTCATTTTCTTTTTATTAGAAAAATTTATTGTTTAGAAGTTACATCTCTTCAACTGAATATTGATTGAACCCTATAAACAATAGTTAAATATAAAATCTGAAGAGATCTATACTCAACTCACTACAACTAATGTATTGAGGTAAGAAATAATCAATTAATTGATTCCGATGGCAATGGAATGTTTATGCCAACTAATGTATCAGCTGACGATATTTGCTTGGATCTAATTTATTATAAAATTACAAAGAAAGGCAAACATACAGTAAACCCCTGAATAATTCCTAAAATTTTATCCACATAATACATAATTTAAATTAATTAATAATTTATCAAAATCAACTGATCTGCGTTGCACTCCAATGTAATCAACTGCACTTTACTTGTTCAACTTATTCTGTGATAAATTTGATTTTTGGTTTAACTTTTTAATATCGTTCACTATTCAAATATAAATGATGCTGACTTCACAAGGTGCTATAAATAATGCCTGAACATACTATGATTTATATTGGTTTTAATCCTACAGAGTAACGTGGGGCCTAACAGGGAGCGTGTTGACTATTAGTTCTGAAGAATATAGTCTAATTTTGACCATTACTGCACGCTTGATAGGGTAAATCTCGTGTTCGCCTTCACTCGGAGAGGACCTAGTGCTGTCGGTGGACAATGACAGCCCTAATCACCCTTTCTCTAGTCAGTTTCAGAATGATAACATCAAAACCGCTATATAGTGTCAAGGTTTGGTAGCAACAATGTTATTATAACAAAAACCATATTAGTTTTGTTAAGGTATAAGATACAACATTTCAATTTTATGTCCTTGTTTTTTGAAAGGAAAGAAAAATACTTTCTTTTAAATAAAAAAACAGCTTTCCAAAGCTTTCGTTTTTCTCAAAAATACAAACTCTGCAGTCTATTTTGCTAACTTAATCGTGCTTATATGTAAAATTCAATTATTCACCTTCAAACACTGTGACCTCAGTACAAAGTTCGCAGATGACTTTTTGGGAATCTAATGGGTTGAGTAATGACAAAATGAAGAATTCTCCTGATTTCTAATTTAATGAGGTGCGGGATCAGAACCTTTTCTCGTGTTAATGGTACTGCAAATGAATGATGGTACTGATGGAAGAAAATGAAAAAACTTAAATTTGGTTATACTTCTAATTTTAAGACTCCCTATAACGAAAGGATTTAACAAAAACTGTCCAGATCTTGTAATAATATGGAAGAGTTCAGTTAAACAAGTGATAGCTGGTTGCCAAAATTGTAAAAAATGCACTAAAGTTTAACTGAGTTTTTAATTTTTCTTTCAGCATTTTCAAGTAATCAAGATCGTTGTTTTTCCTATCGAATCGATCCTTTTTTTTTTGAACTTTCATTGTAGCTGGTTTCAAGTAATCGTTGTTCAAAGTTTTTTTCAAACAACAAACACATGAGGTTTCGTTTGTAAACGATGGTACTAAACCAAATTTCAATATTCCAAAGAATATTGCTAATATTTTTTTTAGAATTGCTTCTGGACATTATCTTTGGAAATAATTTAATAAATCAGAATGATTTTTAAACGAAATAACAAAAAACAGCTAGATAGGAGCAAAAACCTAAAACCTAAATGAGAGATTACGGGCAAATAAAAGTAAATAGCCGAGTTTGATTTGAATACTGTCACCAGTCAATTAGTGATTCTCATATTACGGTCGAGAGGTTAGTTATCTAAGTTTTTTTAATTCTTGTTTAGTGTATTGCTAATGGCCATCGAAAAGAATAGGAATAAAGACTTGATTTAGTAAAATGAACGATTTAAAAGATTGCTAGTTAATTGCAAAAAGAAAAGAAAAATGGATATTAAAACAAAAACATCGCAGAAAATATAAATAAATGGATGAAAAGAAATGATGAAATCATCAATAAGCAGGAGAAAATGAAACACTTAGAGCAAGAGAAGGGAAAGGAATATAATTATATTTGGGATCGACAACAGTATAACATTGACCTGGTGAAGAAAGCGACTAACTAATACAAACAATGATATGCAGTGAATTCTTTTTGAGGTATCTAGATTTCATTAGGATATTTGGAAAACACCTGAAAAAACAGTTGAGCAATAGTAGTGAATCTTACCTCGGGGAGAGTACGTAATATCCTATTAAACATAAACTAAAGAAATGAAACTAGCATATATTTGAAAGAAGATTTACTTGGGGAAGTGATTGAAATAAGAAGAAATTGACACCGGACTTAATCAAGGCTAAAAAGGCTAAAAAATACTTAATAATTATATATGATAAACTAATCATAAAGGTATTATGCTGAACCTATGAAAATCAGAGAAAACGATCATTAAAAACTTTCAATATTTTGATCTCCAACAAATGCTCCTGTGCCTAGATTGCAAAAAATAGCTAGAGAAGAAGTAGACTATACAGAACGACAGCCAATTACAAAAAAAAATCATGGACTCAAAAGAAAACTCTTCTACTCTAAAAAGAAAATGATGTGCAAAGACTGAAATAGCAACAAATATGTGAAATGGCTAAAATAACGAAAACACTAACAGTGGAATAGATCGGCTCCATCACGCAGTAAGACTGTCACAATCAGAAATATATGAAACCATCGTTGAGATAAACAATTTTAGTTATCAAAATCAAATTATATAAATAAACAGCAAAACTTGAACCAATAAAATATATTGTGCTCATCCGCAAACAAAGCTCTAACACTGAACAGCAAAAGATAAACACAACGCCATACAATAACAGAAGGGAGTTAACTGAGCAGGGTTGCCATCTTGGCACTTTTTTTTAAACATATTGTCAGAAATCTGACTAAATTTTAGTTTAGCGTTTTGTCATTTTTAAAAGTTAAATAGAATTTAAAAGTTTAATGAATCCTTGGAAGCATCAGTAAACCCCATTTTGACCTCAGTGAAGTTATAGACCACTGGATATTTGTTATAGACCCCCAGGGGTCCTTGGGGACCACTCTGCCAATCCTTGTCTTAGTATGTGGACAAACAAATTGGGAGGCTGAAAGTGAGAGGGAGGGCAAGAAAAAAGAAAATAACGGGGGGAAGTGTGACTGGTGAGTGTATAAGAGAGAGAGAGATGAAACGGTGGACAGAGAAAGAAGTTTAACAGTTGAATCTTAAGCAAAGTAGAAGTGATACTAACTTTTATGATTTTACATTGGCTATTTTGTGTTGAAAAGATTGTGATGGGTTGTATGAATTGCTTGTCGTTGCTTACTTTGTTAAATACTTAAGTGTTGGTTACAGCCAGACGAATAATTCACTTTCTCTAGATAATTTACGATAACACTTCTATCTTTTTGTCACACAGAGGAATAGAATATTCTCTATGTCAAATATGAGTGTCAATGAACAAATAGTAATCTGATAGGAAAAGTAAAGAACTTTTTTGTCTTGAAACTGACATTATATACTCAATGTTTGAACCAAAAGTTAACAAGGAAATAGTATTTGAAAAAGTGAGACAAACCTCAGCTTTAAAAAAAAAATGATGAACTAATTAAGTGTAATGTAAGTAAGTGAATTGTCTTAGAAGCAACAATTTAACATTAAGCCAAATACAATATGGTATTTCTATACATAAGCTGAAATCATCAATTGTAAATCAATAAATCAGTCAATAAATTATTTGAATTGCACAATGGTGTTTCATGTTACCTCATTATTACGGAGGACACTTTGATTGGCTGAACACAGAAGCCAATCAACCATTACAGTAAATGCTACGTCAAAGGATGCAGCCATCTATGTTGAGGACCATAATTAATTACAGACTGTTCCAATGTAATGAAGTACCTTACTGAGATGCTGAACAAGCAAGAAACATTAGGTTATTCTATTGGACCATGAAATAGGTGGTCGCTAGAAACTCATCTAGCAATGCCTGGTAGCTTTCAATGATTACTTGCTGAATATGAAATAGTTTTATTGTTAAACAGGCGACCCCGTGACTCCTTGTGTCATTAGTGTTAAGGAATTATAGCAACAGTTAATAACATAAATTCACTGAACGTGATTAACAGAAATAACTGTTTTGCTGTTTCCTGTTATTAAATCATGAAAAGAAGGATTCTATGTGCCCAATGCTATTGATATAGTATTTTTAACATGATTCAAGATATATACACAGAATGTATATTTAATAAAACAAAAAACCATTTAAAAGTGAAATATTTCATTTATTTTATGACGTGAATAAATAAAACATGAACTCAAGTATTTACAAACTCAAGCATATTTAAAACAAACAAAACCTGTAAATTAAAATATTCAATTTATTTTACCAAACATAAAATAACATTAATGAAAGATATGATCCTTTATAATATTACCTTAAAACGTTCATATTAGTGCTGACATTTGTGTTTAAGTAATATTCTATTATAATTATATTATTCTAGTAGTATTCCTAAAATTATTCATTTCAAACCTATAATGTAATAGTTTATTATACATACTTTCCGAATTTCATATATCTGGTTAATACGAAAGTTCTTACTACAAATTTGAAATTAAAACCTTAGCTTTCAAAGTTTGATTTAAACCTGGAAAACTGACTGATTCCTGATAAATAATATTTATTTTAAATTTATGAATAACAAGAATTAACAGTAAATACGTGGAATAAAAGAAACCATAATCTAAACAACAATAAAATTTTCAAAAATGAGACTAAGTCCTATAACCCTAATATTTTTTGTAGAAAATAACTGGTTAAGTTTATTCTATATCGGTAATAGATTTTATATCCGGACTGATTAACTTACCTAAATTATGTTGAGAGAATTTATTTTTCATTCTTCTTTCTTTATAATGCAGAATTATTATTATTATTATTAAATTATTATTAATTTTAAACAACAAATATCTGTTTTTAAATAATAATAACATTAGGTATTTTATGATACTTTGTGGTTCTCTTGTTACAAAATTTTTGTTTGTGTTGTTTGTTTTCTGTTGGGTGGTGTCCGGTGATGTATTTATCTTGCTTTACTTATGTCGTTAATAAATTGTTTTTTAGTCTTGAAAATGCCAAACAACTTTTGGCCAAACGTCGGCTTATAATCAGGAGTTGTATGTTTTATGACCAAAATCCTCAAGAACCCCTTGTGTGAATTTGAAATATCAGTGGTCGAGAAGCTATATCAATATATGTCTAAGGTACAGTCATGTCAAAGAATGTCATAAATTGTCTTAAAACATTTCTAAGTTAATGTGAAAAGAGGTAGCATGTAATACATTAAACTAACACGATTTTTTAGTTTTTACTTTACTACAATAATTAAGGTATAATAATCATGAAGAATTCTATATTCATAATTTGGCGGATGTAAAGCTTTGAGGTTCCCAAGGTCCTTTTTTGCTTTTGTTCAATCTTTGCTTAACTTACAGTTGAGTAATGGAAAGGATGATAAAAATTACAATGTAATTGTTATAAGCCATTTTCAATTGTTTATAAGCCATTGATATTGAATCTATTTGAATGGTTTATTAATGAATTTCTAACAAATTTGTGCTTTTGAATCAAGTGCAGACAGTTGAATGTTGATGCATTTAATTTATGAATCTCAGTAAGAGTGGGCATTAGAGGATGATTAATTACCTTGGAAGCTGCTATCGGAAATTTGGTGAAAATCATTTCGATTGAATACTAATGTAACCGAGAGGCTGGTGCTGTTAACACTTAAATTCACCCAAGCCTCTCGTATTGGGGGCTTCTATTTAAACAATAAACACCCATTACACTAATACAGTACTAGTATTATATAGTTTTTAAATTCTTTATGTGGGGGATAAGTTGAGGTATTATTTTAAAAATTACATTAGCCAATAGGGGCGTAATGGTACATTTTATGTTTTCAGAAAATGTTTTTTAACGCTAAACCATTAACTATCAAACGATGAAATCTTGTCAAAACATTAAAACTAAAATTATCAATCCACAAACAAATTCAATAAAACTGTGATTTCAATAAAGGGCAATATACTTACAAAAACTGAAAAACCGTCCTGGAATAATGAATCTATCACCTGCTGTACTTGACCAGTTTATTTACATTTCTTTAATTTGTTTATATTGACTTAGAAACTGTTTAATTGAAATTAAATTGTTATTTAGAGGATTAATAGAAAAATTTGAAATATTTTTATGTGAATGTTAGAAGAACAAAATTGTAAAATGTAAAAAGTTAACTCGCATAAAACATATATTTTCTGATGCATTCCATGGTATGACGAATGGTTGTTTAACAATATATTCTAATTAAAATAAATAAATGCATTACTATTATGTATTAACGTAGATGTAGAACGTATTGGAAACAGTCAAAGCAAATATGATATGGATGTATAAAATTTAATGTACTCCTGTATTTACCATGCCCTTTGGGCAAAAACTACAACCTTTACCAATTTTCGTTAAATATTTTAAACTATATTATATTGAAAATAGAATTAGCCTGCATGTGACTGCGTGGAGTCCATTCGAAACATAAAACACTTCATGAGTCTCACTAATTGGCTAACCCTAATAACATTTAATAGATGTGACATATGTTTTTTCTTATGTTTTGAAAATATTGCGTTATGAGAAATAAATTTTGTTGCAACCCCTATTAAAATAATTTAAATTAATTAAGTTTATTGTCAATAGGTACGATAACATATAAGTTAGAGTAAAGTTATATTTAGGTCACTCTAGATCTTATATTTGATCAGTACGTAGATCTGGTAACTATCGTATCATAATGAATTTGAAAATTACCTCTTTTTAGATATTTATGGAGTTACTACTTTAGAGATTTTTGATTCATTTCTGAATAAGCCTGTCTGTGTGTCGCAATGTGGATGTTGACAGAAAATATTTTAAACACTACAGATCTTACACCGAGTGAAAAATTCTAACAGCCTATAGTAGATATTTAAATTATTTTTTGTTCTTTTCGTCATTCTAAAATGTTCAAATACATTAATTTTAGTCTTACTATGAATTTCAATGATAAGCATTTCAGAATACTGAGTAAGTATTGAAGTTAGATACATTAGCATATATACATTCTAGGAGTATTAGAAAGAATATTATTAAATTAATTACACTTAACAGAAGCACTATAAAGTTTTATTTATTGGAACTTTAATGTCCTAGTAATGATTAAAGTTTCATGGTAGTTGACGAATGAATAATGCCACATTAAAATAAATAAAGTCCTTAAAGACATTTAAATGATTGTTAATAAATTTGATTAGCCTTTTAAAATAGAATTAACTGGATAGAAAGATTTAAATACATCAGTTATTTAAATTGATCATTAGTGAATCTGATAATATATTTAGTTTGAGTAAATTTGAATCGTAGACTCAAGGATTTAGGTTAATAAAGAAGGTGTTATGAATTTATTTTAATGTAAAGCAGTGGAATTTGTCCTTTTTCAAAGTAAATCTCATTGGGGGGTTAGAGGAAGAAGATAACATCATATAGCAGGCGGGGATTGTAATGCGCAGCCACCTCTAATTACGAACTCGTGAAAATATCTTACAACAAAAGCATCGGGTAATATCCTTACATCTGTCAAAAAAATATACTCGACAAATGATTTAAAAATATAAAGTAAATCACTCCTCTCGCTCAAGATCTATTACTTTACTGTAAAAGATATGAGTTATTAAAATCACCTTAAAATGTAGGATAGAGAAGTATTCAAAGAAGAGCTTTACTGAACTAATTATGACAGGAATGTGAACCATAAATATGGGTTGAAACATTGACAAGTAACACTTCATTTAAAGAAAGGCATTTAATGATGAAATCCTTTTAGTGTTTTGCTTGAAAGATTGACGTACCATATGTGGTGGCGTTAGAGTTTTAAAACAAGAATCACGATTGACTGATTTAGTAAAAAAAACAAAAAGAAAAAAGTATAGTAATGCAAACTAATCTGACAAATGCAGCAGATAATATATTATTTAACCTTCGTTTTTTAGGTTTTATAGCGTATATAACTATTTTAATTCATATCAAAACTATTATTTTAGTTTGATTTTATTACCAAATATAACTTTCATAGTGTTAGCCTTTTAGAGTTAAAAACATATATTCTGAAATCAATATGTACAATAACGCTCATATTCATTCATATAATTTTAATAAAGGTGATTATTTATCACCCTAGATTGTGATATTTTTGCTTATAATGTCATTTTTATTCGTCAAACAGTATGATCTGTATCCAGCTTATAGGCTTTCTATTCCATCATAAGTAATTCTTTTTACGTTTTATAAAAAAATCAATTTTTCCAGTTATTTTAATAAACTGAGGTTTTGTTTGGATATTCATGTCAATTACATGGTACTGCTAAAATTTCAAGCCTCCGGAGTTGGTAGTCTAAGTGAAAAAAATTTTATTTCAAGCATATTTTGTCAAAAAATATGACTTTTTTCATGTAAGATTGCCCCTAAATATATTGTATCGACAGAAGTCTCCCTACATACTTTTCTATAAACACGCAGACACACACAGTCATCATCAAGAAAACGTCAAAGAAAGACCTCAGGCATCTCAAAAGTGTAAATCTGTCAAAATCTCGAGATCAATTTTTTTCAGGATTATTTAGATTATTTTAGATTACACTTAGATTATTTTAATAATGAAGAAGCTATTATTTAAATTGGCAAGTATTAAATGTAAAAATTTGCCAAAACTGATTCTAAAACTTTATGGACACGACCGGTCACACCATTAGAAGAATCGTAGTAAAAGTTAAATAGCTCAACAAGACAGAATAAGATGTATACATTTTTGGTGAGATCACATTGGGAAAAAGATGTATAATATAAGAATATAAGAACAATATAAGACAATATAATCTTATATAATATTGGAAAAAATTAAGAACATTTTAAGAATGGAAATAATATTCTTTGCTGTAAGCAATGGAAATATAGTAGCATGGAAATTTTGAGTTCCATTATTGTATTTAACGTTTGTCCTTATTTTCTGTTTTTATTTAATGCATTAAATTTTCAATATTATCCGATTCATGTACATTTTTATTAATTTTGAATTATTTACGCAATATTTAATGTGTTTTTTAAACTGTTGTTTTAATGTTCTCCAGTTTGCCCTGTACACACATATTTACAATTCTTACATTTTAATTTTTACTCTGCTTTTATCAAATTTATAATCTAACGGTTTAAGAATTATTCGATTTATCAAATTATTAGTTTAAAACCTACTTTACATTGCATTGTTTTAGGAATTTAGTAATTTTTTGGTTAATTTCTCCCATTAAATTACGGACCCATATTTATTATTATTAGTATTGGTATTAAAGTCATTATTTGTTTATTTTATTCTTTATATTGTTTATCAATTTATTTATTAAGGCTGAAACAGATCCGTTGTAAATACTATTATTTTTATGGTATCTGGTTATTTATAAAAGTTATTTTCAATCACAGCAATTCCTATTACTTGATATATTTCATTTCGAAAGTCTGATATTTTTTGTTCTGGAGAGTGAACGGAAGATCTCTAATAGAGATCCATAAGATTGTTTTAGTTAGTATCCTACATATTTTAAAATTTTGGCTATTTTTTTTCCTATTGTCAAAACTATGAAATTTAAGTTATTGTTTATTTCAATTTTATAGACAAATCTTATATTATTATTTAATAAATGAACAGATTAATCATCAATCGGATATACTATTTACACTAATAATAAAACTAAAAAGACTAGTGGACGGAATTGACTATAAAATGTACATTTTAAAAGAATAGAATGACTTAAAAAAATAAATTTAAAATAATAATAGGAAATTTAGACATATATTGGCATTCCTTTTTCAATGCCATTGATGTTTCTCAGACCATCTTGAAGATGCACTGAGAAATTTGATATTTGAAGATGCACTTGGTATTTGATATAAATACAAATGAAACGGCACATAAATCTTTCAGAAGAGAAAAATAGTATCAAAGGCTTCTATTATCAAATGCAAAAATAGAACTCTCAGAAGTATGCAAAACGTTGGTGGATCTTTTCAGATGAAAGAAAAGTTTCATAGTTTCAAAAACTATCAAAGAGATACATCGGCTAAGGGCACAGTAGACATGTTCTGCTTGCTTTTATAGAATTTGGAGTTTTAACCCAATTCCTTAAATTTACTTTAAAATTATAATTAGCACTGTGATATAACAGAATGATATGTTATTATCAGGGAAGTTCATCATCTAGTAACTAATAGTAACCTGCCCGGAGCTTCAACAAAAACATCTCAAAAATACATCCATTGAGTATAACAATTAGGATTTACCATCTGAAAGTTTACAATAGTGATTCTGGAAGCACATCATGGCGGATATTCTTGACAACACTACCTCTTACTTATTTTCAATGCCAGAATTTTGGTTGAAATTCCCCTAAAAGTTAGATCGGACTACACTGCATCTCCAGTCAAATCTCGTCTGCATCGACGCTTTCAAATAACACCCAATTGAAAAAAAAAGTCATGCATAATGGTTTATAGTTTGGCCTTTAAAATAAATTTTGGTCAAGCTTCATTTTAAAAATGTATTTATCTTAATTACATAAAAAAATAGTGAGTTGTTTTCAGTTTAGATTACCAACGAATGTTTATTCTTATTAAAAGTCATCAGAATTAAGCGTATTACGGAAGAAATCAAACATAGAGGTCCAGAATCGGTCGAGGGGGGGAGGGCAAAGTTTTGAGATAAAATGACACATTCGTCTTTAATTGGTACTTTTGTTCATAAAATTTCTATATTTATCAAATAAATTACTATTTATTTTCAGTTAATACACAAAATAGAGATTAAACTTCTAACAATATTTATTAAATTTTATGTATTAACTTCTAACTTGATATAATATACCCGTAGGCATTCGTTATTCAATTTTAGGATATAAATTAAATTTTTTTAATAATTATCTTGTACTTAAAATAAAATTGTATAATGTAGTGTAATATAGCATAACAATGAAGTCGGTCAGGTTGAGAATGGATAAATTATTACCAAAAGCAATAAATGAGGATCCAGTCACGTACAGGCTTGTATGCAGAGCTTTCTCCTCAGCGAAATTATCTGGAAGAGAGTTTTCTTCAATAAAACTAAGTTCTGTTTGTGCCTCACTTATGTAGCTCACTATGACCATTAACTAACTGGTTTACCAGACTGTTATGAAAATATTATATATATTTGTTATGTTTATATGTATCATAGAAGTAAACAACAAATAGATATACCTACTTATAGTTTCTCATTTTCGGTTTAACTATCATCAGTAGAGATAGGATATGGAGATAAAATACCGTCCCCAAGCAATGTCTGGAGACCTGCGTCATCAGTTCCCCGAGACTAAAAAGGCTGTGTACATACATATACGCTTGTGGTATGATATACAGGTTATGCTAGGTTAGGATGCAAAGGAAGTCTCACAACAGAACACACAGAACCCGAACATTGGCCCTTTGTGATATCACACAATAAACATTCTACATTGGGAGTACTAAATTTTGCTTAAATCAAGTGTATTTAGAGTAGCCATCTTTAAGGAATACCAGACATCGTACAGTTTCAGGACCAACTGCTTAATGTCTCCCCCAAGCTGGGATCCGCTTAAGGGATGACGCGCTGAAATTTATTCACCTATCGCGTGAAGGAATCAATGACCAGAATTGATATTGAACCCAGGATCTAGCAGTCCACAGGCGGACACGTTGCCACTGGGCAAACCTGGCTCCTGGTATGATATAAAACATATACTATATGCTTTATTTGTTGTAATTTAAAGTTAAAGGGTGACTATTAGCTCTTAAAATAGATTTGTTCATAACTTTAGGTGGTTATTTTAAAGTTTATTAAACATAAAGCAAAAATTTTAGATTTTCACTCATAGACATGTTAAGCTACCCCTCAGTTAATTTTTGATAATATCTCTCTGCATATTGCTGCGTGGGTTTTAATTGACGATTAAAAAATTTCTGTAAGTGTGCAAAAGAACATAATTGTTTTATTGTTGATACTGAAACAAAAGAAGTGTCCTTTATCGTATTATGTGTCAAAACTGTTAATGTTTTCAATCCAACTTTCTGGTTTCGAAATATTTTGTCATTGTATGAATATTACATAATGAATATTAGATTAAATAGAAAAACTATTATATTCTACCTTTAATGACTTGCTAACTTCTGTCACTACCATGATTACTTTTTTTATATAAATTGTAAAATTAAAACCGCCAGAGTAAAATAAATGGAATCATTAAATAACCCTAAATGAGTTCCGTGATATCATTATTTACAATAAAGCAAGTGTATAGCAGTCAAATTTTGTTTAATTCTGGTTAAATAATAATGACCCTAAGTTTGGGTGGCTAAACTTGGAGGTGACAAAAAGGGCAATACGTTAAATCGTCGGCCTGATTTGATCTAATGGTGTAAATGGCTGGAAAGCTAGGGTGCAAAGCGATTAAAACAGGTTAAATAATAATGTCTATTATTAATTATTAATTCTGATTAAATATTGCAGTATATAATAATGTCTTAAAATTTTTTAGTTAATATTAATGTATGTTTAAAAAAAAACATTTCCTAGAATTACGGACATAAACTGCATATATAGGGTGTTTTGATGGCTTGGTATGTAATGCAGGTTGATGGTTTGTTGACAGGCCTTGGTCCTCTTCATCTACTGCTACTACTATTAGAACTATCTTAGGCTTATATTCTGACCTTACATGACAACAATACTGGGAAAAGTATAATTTTTTTCAATCATAATACACATATATTAGATATATGGATGTATATAAAACAAATCGCTCTCTGGTTTCATTTTGACATTCGTTGAGCTTAGTAGATTAGCTTGGAGCCTCCACCCACAATGATCAATGAGAAGAGCTGAGACAACAAACGAAATAATGAAAACCAGGGTAACATCAGCTGCTACAGCTAGGCTTTAATAAAACTCTAACATTGTTCATTCAACGAAATAAGAATTTTAATATTGCTTTTAAATTTTAAAATTTTTGCGGGTTGATTTAATTAAAACTAGATTAAAAATTCCAACTCGGCTGTTTGTAAATTGAAACCGTGGTTAAGAGGTAGTTCACTCCAATAAAAAGTGAATTCTTCATTTTCATTCAATAAATACATTAAATGTGGTCAAACTTCCATCATTCCTATGATAGAAAGTAAAAAAAAAACGCCTTCAAACAATAATAGGTTTGTAAAGTTAGTTATGATTCGTTCGGCTTAGGAATATTATATGGTGTATTATTTAAGGAATTATTCAAATATATTCAAATTTATTCATTCAAATAGTGTAGACTAATTGCATTGAGTAGTTCACCATGATTGATATATTAAGCTATAAACAAGCTTGATCTACGGATTATTCCGAACTTGCGTACCGACTGTTCAAAATTAATCTAAGTCTCAAGAATTGAAGTATTTCATTTCTAATTTACCTAGGAATACATATATTATTATTTTTTATCATTACTACTACCAGGGCATAATCAAGTGAAGTGAAACCAGAATTTCTGAACTAAATATCACAAGAGACTCATTAGCGTACATAATCCAGGTTACTTCTCATAAACCAAGAATTAAGATCACCTAGGCAGCCAACAGACAGTAAAGGTGACAAAGCTTTGGTAGCCAGATGGGAACTTTGTACAGGTAAACAATCTTGACTACTGTCACAGAAGCACGTACCGACTGCAAGGACATTGGTTCAGTGGGCTTATACATACTCGGCTTGAATACTGGCAGCGGCCTTATTGCCAATGATGAAGACGTAATCCAAGCTAGAAGATGAATGTGGTCTAATCTAATATCTCATCAAACAACATAGATAGAAAAGCAATTTGGGTTTGACCCATATGCCATATTTTTTATGTTCTTAGAACTTCAATCGTTAAAGAACCAACATCAACAGAATTTTTTGAGTTGTTAGAACTGCTACAGGAAGTAAAGGTAGACTTTGACACAAATCAAGTTGATTTTTCTGAGAAAAAGGTAAAAAAGTCTGGTGGATTACACTCAACTTTACCATAAGTACTCATAATATCAAACTCGGTGACAATCAAGTGTTTTTGATTTATGTCAATATTAAAATTGGTTTTGATATAATAACAAAGTCATAAATAATTAGTAATGATATAATTTCTTTAAATGTGATAACAGATATTTCACCTGTTATAAGGAACTTGAAATCATTGATCAATCTGACAGGCCATTGTTATTATTAAACTGAGGTACTGATTCTCCTCAGATTCGTGCATTCTGCAGCATCTATCGTATTGTTTATTATCTTACTGTCGATACCCTAAATTCAACTTTATAATTTGAGTTTTTTAATTAGTTTTGTTTCTATCCACCTTTTAACTGCTTCCTTCTTCACCCATTTATCAATTGATCTTAAAAGTTGGGGTTTTTAGTGTAAAAATGCTTGAGATCTCAAGCCTTTATTTGGATGTTTGTTTGGATCAAACCATTTCTAAACGGCCTATTGCCTCACTTCCCTGTATTTTCTTGTTTTCAGGCACCCACATGAGAGCGAACTTATTTACCCAGGTTTCTTTATTAATTTTCGACTTGTCAGTCAGTAGCTAACTTTCACTAGCCAGCCAACAGACAGAAAGCTTCCAATCCTGGTAATCATTTGTCATTACTTTGACGCTCCCTGTAAAATATTTTATTAGAAGCATTTTAACAGGCAAGCCGTAGGTAATTTTAATATTCCGTTCTAATTTTTCAACTTTTTAAACCCCTAAGAGACCTTCACATTTTGCACTAGTTTCAATAAACTACAAATTAATCATTTTTGACAAAATAACTAATTGGGAGCCGTATTTTGTTTTTTTCATCCTGAAGATATGACAAATGGCCATTGATCCAGTTATTCCTGTATATACTTGTTTCTGAAAATAACACAAGTGATGCATATGATACCATTCATTTTTAGCACATCAGAAGTAATAATTTTGTGTTGCCAAAGTAAATATTTGGTGTTACACCAAATGAACCATGTAAATTGTAAATGTATTGTAAATTGTACCATATTCTACAAACAATTTGAAATATCCAAATAAATTAGTACTCTATTACAATTTATTTTCAGTTACATTTAGCATTTTATCCAAAGTGTATCCAAGAGTATTTCCTAATCTGTTAGGCAGAGTTAACTTAAAAATTTAATTAAGATCTTTAATAAATGTGTTTCCCATTTACTCTCACTCTCCTTAAGAAATGCAAGGACCGATTTAGGTGGATTTATATATATATATATATATATATATATATATATATATATATATATATCAACGATCAAACCACAATAAGAAAACGGGAAAACAAGACTAAGATCTTTCAACCGTAATAAGCGGTCAGAGTCAGAGTCAAAAACCCAATGTTTTCCCATTTCTTATTGTGTTTGATCATTGATTGTTATTTCACGTGTTTATGTGAAATCTTTATATATATATATATATATATATCTTTTTTCTTTAGTTATCATTTAACAATTTTGGTAGTATGCTACATAAACAGGAAGGCAATACCATTAATCATTTCTATTCTTTCGATAAAAAGGTCATCGCATATCATTGCATATCACAGCTTTTATTATTGAGAATATCAAGCAGGTCATTCACAACTAATCACCACAATAGGTGCAAAAGCACACCTCCTTGAGGACAGCCTTTGGTTTTCACAATGTAAGTTGAGGTAGATCTAATATTTACACTAATAATTTATCTATAAAATTTCTGTAATCCATTCTATTGTATGTGGATAAATACATCTATACATGAATATTTTTTCATCCATTTGAATGGGTACATCATCAGCTCTTTCTGTATTCAATAAGCAAGCCAAAGTGATTTGTTTAAGGCTTTATTATTTTTCCATTAATAAACAAAATTTTTAAACAGGTCCTATCGATTTCTAAGAAAATGCAATGTCTATCTTCTACCACATCTAATAAAATCTTCTAATCTAAATGTGTTGGTTTTCAACAAGATACACATTCTGCGGTCCAATAAGATAGGATATGGAAATTGGTTTGTCAATTTGAGGAATTTAATTTATTTAAAAATCCAATACATAGTAAAGTTGCATTGTCTATTTGTACTTTACTATAAATAAAGTATAGTGATCGTGAAAAAATTCAATCTTGAGATTTTGACGGAATTACAGTTTTTGGGGTACCGAAAATCGTTTTATGAAGTATTTTCGATGATGTCGTGTGTGTGTTTGTGTGTGTGTGTTTTTGTGTGTGGTGTGTGATGTGTGGTGGGTGGGTGGGTGAGTATGTATTCAAAATTTCTGGACAATAAAATGGGCCTTATAGTGTAGATGTGCTGTATAGTTTGGTAGCAATTATGCATGATGGGAAGTCACTTGTTTAGCCAATACCCTATTTTTAGACAACATTTTTCCTCCTAAATTACTAATTCTAGAGTCTTGAAATTCTGCCATTATCTTTGAGGCTACAATAGCAAGAAACAAAAAATATTCTCAGATTTTTAAAACACAGAAAATGTTTTTTCATTAAAATGTAAAGGTTTGAACTTATACTTCAATCTGAAAGCTTGTGAGAGCGATACAAGCCAAACTGTTTGACGGATCAAAGTCAAATTATAAATAAAGCACTAAATGAGGAATGAGTGGGATAATTTTTTTTAAATTACATTAACCAAATGTTAGAAAATATTTTCTGTTATAAAGAATGTTCTTTTGTCTCTAAAGGGATCATTAAGAAGCAATGAAATTTTGCCAAAATATTAAGTAGAAAAATAACAATTTATAAAAAAAAAGCATGAAATCTCCATTACCGCAAAGATCAATAAAGCTATAAAAACTCAATGTTTATTCTGGACTAATAATTTACTTGCTATACTTGTCGTATTTGTTTACATTTATTTACATTGACTTAGGAACATTATATTAAATCTTCAATGTAGAAGGAGGTCAGATAAACTATGTAAGAGATCCACGGGCTATTGGAACAAAAGCCATATTCTCCTGTAAGAGATTATTTCGTAACACAAAATCTACACTTTCGCTTTTCAAAAATGTTGTGACTGCTGTAGCTATATCAATGATATTATGTGCATCAGTGGTGTGATATACGAAAATTATCATTTTGTAAATCAGATATATATAATCAGAAAAAGGAGGACTGTCAAGTTGTCACCATATATTTTACCACCTCTAACCTGATAAGTTTTCCCCTGTTTTTTATTAAACTGCAAACAATTTCTACTACTCTCTTAATTTATATAATGTTTATTTGCTTTAAGATGTATACATTTCCTTATTATAGATACATGCGTTGTATTATTGGTTATAAACTATGTGAATGCAAAAACATATTACCAATGTTAAAATCTGAAAGGTAAGAGAAGAATTATGCTTAGCTGTGTTTATTGTATGCACAGTAAAGTTCATAAGAACGCAGCAGATAGAAGCAAATAAATGGGACGGCCATTGCATTTACATTGAAATGATACTCTCAATATCAAGTAAGACATCTTTTAAATATATAATGAAATATTTTTAGCAGGTAATCCATGGACACTGACAGCTCCTATTGGTTATGTATGGAACTTATAAATATCAGCTTTCAAGCATATTAATATTAAACCAGTGTTTGAAAATTGAAGGGTTTTATCAAATAAAAAGTGATGAATACTTTTTAAAATTTTTCATGATTTCATGGACACATATTAATACTTACAAAAATTCAATTTGGGGTCTCTAAAACTCATTTTATATAAATAATCTATAATAATTATAAAGAAATATTAATTTCGAAAAGTCGATGAATTTTTATTTCAATAAAAATTGTGTGTTACAGTTAGTTCCGGTTAAGAGAAGAACTGCATAGTTTCCAAGCAATATTAAAGAATCTTACTTTTACTTTATTATAAATATTACTAATAGAGAAACGATTTTTTAAATTTTTTTTTATATATTAATATATTGACCATTTTTAATTGAGATCATGAGAATATATTATTGTTATTTATTTAAATAGTTATTCTTGATGTATTATTCAAAATTCATTAATTTTAGATCAAAAAAAAGAGGACAACTATTGACTTCCACCTGCACTTATTGTCCGATTTGCTAACATTTATTGCATTGCAATAATATTTTTCTGCTTCCTTGCATTTAAAAATTTAACGAAAATTAAAAGAAGTTAATAAAATGAGTGGTAATTGATTTCAATAGTACTAAAAAATATGTATTTTAAAAAAAAAATATTAAATTTTGAAATTTATTAAGGTGAATATTCTGCAGGAAAACCAATGTACAACGATTGGATGTTATGTTCTCCATGTTACAATGTACGGAGAACATAGTGATGTCTTTTTGCATCACGGCTATCATTAGTATATGAGCCACTGAAGAGAGCTACATAAACTGAAATTATAGCTTACTTAACGAAAAAGGTTTAACAAGCGAGTAAACTTTCTAAATCGATAAGTATAAATAGAAATGCTTATTGTTAATACCACTGAGGTTAGTATGATTTATGTTAGAAATATCATACGCAATATAACGTATATTACCAGATCATAAATGCCTAGATGTATGTATCACAGTTATACCCTTATTATATATGTCTAATAGGTATGTATAATATTAACGTCAGAAATCAATTTATATAAATCATTTTGGTACAATATTTAATATTTCATTATCCTTCTAACCGCCTTCCTGAGAAACACAGAGTATATCTTTATGATAATATTGTTTGCCAGAATTGATTAGCAGTTGCGAGATATTGGCTGAATTTGGCAGAGTCAATATTCCGCAAAAGCTTTTCGGTTTTTTTCCAGCCAGGGGGATTTATAATAAAACTGGGGACTATGCCAATCATGATTATCCGACTTGAAGCTTCTTCACTAAATATGTGCATTTATCTCACAGACAAAGTGTTACACATCCTAACTCATAAGTTTCAGGGAACTTGAAAAATGAAGATCTGATAAATGGAAAATTTATTTTTTTTAATGTATTTTATATTTTAAATGATATATTTATACTTAATTAATAATAATAAAAATTTTATACTAAATAATAAAAAAATAAATAAAGTTATGTATAACCATTATATCCAAGGTAGTAAAAAAAAGCATGCAAATGAAAAAAATAAAGTGATATAAATAGTTTCAACGTAAGGAAATAGCATATAAGAAAGAGTAGGGATGAAGTAAGAGGATTAGAGGGATAGAAAAAAGGGTGAAGTTCAGAGGACAAGGAATACTGCAAGCCAAACAGCTCTTTGAGCTTCTTAGAATATAACAGTGACTCATTATATCTCCAATACCTCCCCATTATCAACAATATTCAATTTGCTTAGTAAATCAGTTTCCTATAAATGTACTCTACTTAATCTTGTACGTTCTTTTGAAATCTATTAAGTTGATTGAATTTATCAATTCTAAATGCTAATTTACTACATTATAATACTAAATATCTATATTATTATAATATAGACCAGATATTTAATATATTATTAAATTATATTAATAATGTAATATATTAAATAGTAATATATTAATATATTACCATTAAATAATATATGGAGAAATAAATTATATATTACCATATAATATATTATTATAATCGGGTATATTACCAGATTTTCAATCTGGTAATTTATATATTGAATTATATATATACACAATGAAATTATACCCAAAAGTCAAACCTTATAGAAAGATGAGCTGAATACGTATTTCTGGCGATTGTAACAACGAAAATGGCATGACAGTACAATTTCAAATTTTAGAAAATATTTTTTAGCTGTAAACAATTAATTATACAAAAATGCTTTTTGTGAAAAAAATCTTCTTAAAGTTAGTGTTATATGAAAAAATATTCAACAAAATTCTAATTATCTAAAAGGCAGCTCAAAAAAATTCATTATCTCACAGCTCTAAAAGTCGAAAACCCAGATAATTATGAATACCTTGCTGTACTTATCGGGCTTGGCATTTTTTTAACACTATCCATTCAAAAAATGGTCTTCTTGTATAATATGATATACAAAGATATAAAATATTAAACAGTAAAGATATTTTTTTATTCTTTATTACAATATGGCTATTATTTTTCAACCATATATGGCTTAGACAGATTATCAAATATTGTTGTCTGATTTTTCAATATCACTGTCAATGTTATTAAATTTCACAAAGAAGAATTGCTCGAAATTAAGTTGGTCAAAAATCCAAAGTAATATTGTGTGCAATTGAATTCTGTCTTTCATTTATTCACTAAACATTCATTTATTGTTCTCTCAGTTCGTAAATTTCTATTTGCACGACCCAGTGTTGCTAATGGAAGAGTGTAAAATAACCTCCTACGTTACTGTTGTCAATTTAAAGAAGAAATACACTAAAATATTTCACCATCTGTATTTCCAAGGGACATTGTTTTCTGCTATTTGTTATGATATCAGATAGATATAACGAAATCGAAGATTTTATACACAGAGTATTGGAACAAATAAATAAAAAATCACAAAATTTAAGGGCCTTAATTTTATTTTCCAAGTTACTCAATAGCACAGTTATCCTTAATTTGCACACACTAATGCCATCTCAAAGATGAAAATGAACTTTCCTACTAAAATACGGTGTGAAAAACACAGAGATAAAATATGGACAAAAGGATAGAAATAAATATTTTTATAAGATGTATCAAAGTTAAAGTAATAGTATAAAATATACTAGCACTGACCTATTAGTTAAAGGGCAGTCTTTTATGTTTAAATTTTCTCAAACCCTAAGCATATGACGTGTTAATAATAAATACTTCAACATTCATAACACTCTTAGAAGAGAGATGAGATTATGTGGCTACATGAGTGAGTGTGTGTGCACGACTATTTTTATGAAGTCCTTATAAGTCTACACTTGGATGATCATAATGAAATAGAATGATTAACTGATTAAAGGAATTGCTGTATCTTTTAGGCAAACATCTGAGAATGGTAAGAGAAATTTACAGACTTTTATGCCTATAAACAAACTATTTGTACTTTTGTAGGGTAAAAATCTAATGAAATGGTCTCCACATATAAAACTTTTAATGATATAAACAACGCGTTTCGAACACGTAGTGTTCTTCCTCAGGCATTAACTAAAAAATACAATGACACCAGAGAGTTATCTATAGTACAAAGTAAATAAGTACAAAAATTAATATAAAATAAAATAAGGCAGAAAGTACAAACCTAAGGATGAGTGCCTCTGAATAAGACTGACTGGAAATGGAATGGACATGGGTGGGGGTATAGGGTACATCTGTTTCTTATTAGAGCAGGTACATATTTCTCTTAAAGTTAGGCTGAGCCTTTACATTTTCTTTTAGACTAAGTGTCTACCCTACCCAAATTGGTAGGGTAGATTTTTACCCTACAATGAGTAAATACCACATAATAACTAATTGCACTACATTAGTATTTGTACTTTACTTCTAATCGTGTGAGTTTAAAATGTGATACTTTTAACATCTAGCAGAGGTATTTACTAATAAAATAACATTCAGGGTAGACTGGGTTCTGGTGGCTGGCCTCACATTCACCCATTGGTGATGTTTTACTAAACAGGCAGATTTCTTAACATTAACCATATTAAAATTGAAAGGCAAAAGGATAAAGCCTTTCCTATAGTGGTAGTAACATCTCCAGCAGATCAATATGATTGAAATTAAATAAAATAAAAGCGTTTATAAGATTATCAGATATGATGTTAGAACATAAATCTACTTACTCCATAAATCTCTTACATTCTTCTGAACTTGTTTCATATTGTATACACTATAATGAGTTTACTGAATATACCCAGATTTGTTAGCTTTCAAACAAATGAGCATTTATTATAATTTAAATTAACAATAAAATGTAATTAGAAATGCATATATTTAATTTATCGTCATGATGTTTACTCTTGCTAATGGATAAGATTCGAAACAGGTTGAGAAAATTTGAAGTCGGTATAGGAGGTAAACTGCTTGTATCAATGTCCTTACTATTGGTAATATTATATTATTTTGCTTAGAATTAGTTTTATAAGGCTGGTACTAGTATTATTTATTTGTTCTAGTTTTAGTAATGCTATCCTCATTTTGAAGGTGTATTAATTTAGTAATAGCTTTAAATAGAAATAGCAGTATGCGGTAAAATATAGTTCTATTAGTGTTATAATTTGTTTTAAGTAAGATAAATAGAAATATTAGTTTTATTTGTGTTAACTTTAGTTTGGATAAATTTAGTTTTAGTGTTCATGAATGTTATTTTTTTGTTAGAGTAGTAGTAACCATATACTATAGAAAATATTATTTGTTAATATTGGAATTATATTTAAATGATGTTCGATTAATTTAGTTTAGCTTAGGAATAAAGATAGAATAGGCAAAGAAAAGTTTTGTAAGCTTTGTAAGCGTAAAAGATAGAGATGAAAATAGATAGATGGGAAGAGATAAATAGATAGGTAGATAGAGAATAAGGAGAGTGAGAGATTAAGAGAGGAAAATGAAGTGAAGGAGAATAATATAAGGAATATAAAATAGAGATTTTAGTCGAGGGAGAATTGATTCTCGAAGGAGAGTAACTCTAATGACACTCTTGAAATATGTTCCCTGCTAACGTTTAACATCTTCAGAAAACAGTTGAGAAGGATGAATCACCTTCATATTGGACTTGTGCCCTCCTCCTGTACGTCAGATACTCATACACATACTTTTCCGTCACTGCTGTCATACTACCGTGCAAGTCACTTATCAAGGGCACCCTGCTTGCAAAGAAATGATGCCATTTCTTTCTTATTATGTATGAACCCAATGGATCAATGATAATACTCTAAAGAAGAAAATATATTTATTTAATTCTTTTTGTTTCAATTGAACCAGTATAAATGCGTAAAAAAAAGTTATTCATGAAGCACGCATATATGAACCTCGTTATTAGTTTAAGTTAATTAAAACATTAATGTTTTGTGTTCTTCCAAAAAGTGAAGTTCTAAATAAAATTGGAAATATTAAACAACGATAAATTTATTAGATTAGTAACTGTAAACCTTTATTTAATTTGAATAAATGTGGTTAACAACAAATGTTTGAAGGAAATAAAAGCAGGCAGGTTGAAATTTATTTTCAAGCAAGTTTACTTAATTTCTTTTGTTTAATCCCTGCTCTTAGAATCCCGATCATTCAAGTCAGCTTGAACCCGAATCAAGTCATCAGTACCATTCAGTCATAAGTTTGATGAATTGCCATATTTGCCATTTATGTCAGCTGAGCTTAGACAGGAATGTTCTTTACTAGGACAACTGGTGGAGTCTAGCAAACCTCCCAGAAGTCGGACAATCATACTTCTGAAGTTCTCAAGTCCATTCCGGCAGAATTCAGTTTCTGACAACCAATGACAAGGCTCTTACCCTATCCTTAGGATTGTTGCGTTACCCATCTTCTCAGTTATACCAACAACTAGTTGCATCTTTCCAGTGAGTACAACCACTTGTCGAGTGATATTGAAAAATGCTACTGATTTGTGTGTCAAAACTGAGTCTGGGATGAGACGATTCGTGTTGCACTGGACGGCTTAGTCTTCTGAGACAATAAATAATCTTTAAACCGATGATCTCTTGATATTAATAAATAAAATAGAAAATCCCTCTATGAAAGGCTGTAGATTAGGTGCATTTCTGCATTGTACCGTAGACTCATTGATTACTTTACCAATATGTAAATTTGATTATCTTTTTTGCTTTCCAGTTTCACAATTCATTTTCTTACATAAAGAACAGATCCACGTTCATTAGATCTTCTCTAATATTTTTTTATCATAATTACATACTTACCTGTACATACTTCTCACAAAAGCGGACACATTTGCAGCTTCAAAAAATATTATAGTATTTAATTAGTTTGTCCAACGCCCACAAATGCATTTTTATCATTTGGTGTCTTGCCAACCAGTACGTTTGCATAATATGATCCCTTACGGAGAGCGAAGTCACGTTCAAGGATGGAGGTATAAGCAGGTGATCTGCATCCCGCATACTTCTCCACGCGATAACAAGTCGATGTAAAAAAAAAAAGAAAAAGAAGAAGAAGATTACTGTCAAAAGGTCTATTCTCTAGTTTTAAAAGTAGGGGTGACTACTATTAAACAAGGGGATGAGCTATAAATCTAACCAAGGTCGTGCTGTGAATAACCTTAACTTCATTCTGGTCCCTTTAACATCCTTCACTCCGACTAAACCTCTTTCACACTCAGTTATACAAATCAATAATATTCTAATTACTGCTCAGTTTTTTTTTATTATATAACTAATTTGAATACCATATAATATGTTATGTAACATAATAATATATTATAGTATTAATATTATAAATTAAAATTTTGGTAAAAATTTAAAATTTTTAATTACATTCACAAATACCTTGTGAATGAACACTACATTTGAATACCCATTTATGCGTTTTATTTGATTATCTAAAAATTAATACTTTGGAAAAAAACAGATTTCATTGAAATAGAGCACTATTGTTGTTAAAAAAGATGGCGGAAAAAACTGTGAAGAGGCATATTCAACAATAGAACAGTTTTGACTAAACATGCAACATTTCATATGAGTTTTTTTTATTATTTCTCATATGAACAAATTATTTGTAGTGACAGATTGCGATCTTTAGTTGCAGAGAGATTTAATACCTCATACAATAGATTTTTACTCCTATGTGTGATACCATAACTGTTATCAAACTGCACATCTGTAGAGCTGTAGATATCCCACGTGATTTAATGTTGATAATGTAAGATCAGACAACTGCAGCCTGTTCTAGGATGAGAAAAAGGCTGAACATAACTGAGAGTAGACTGCCATTGGACTGAGTAAATTCACGTATGAGATATTTTACAGATATATACTTATAACAATATAACAAAATATTGTATAACGACAATTTATATAGATCTGGAGGAAATACCCTGTATCTGATCGCTGTAATTACCATGAGTAAGTACCACATAACATAATATAGCTAGATTTCACAATAAACACGTGAAATAACAATCCATGTTCAAACCACAATAAGAAATGGGAAAAAAGACTAGGTAATCTTTCAACAGTAACAAGTGGTCTTCGCCGAGTCAAAAACCCAACTGATGACGGTCTTTTAGTCTTTGTTTCCCATTTCTTATTGTGGTTTGAACATTGATAGCATAATATATAACCATCAACTATCTACAGTATGAGTAACATGATATTGTGATAGACTTCATTCATAACAAATATCACTGACTAATGCAATTTTGGAAGGACAAGGAGGGCAGGACTTTTGTCATGGAGGACACAGGAGGGGATGATATACTTGTTAAGAGGTTGTAGATAAAAGGGACGACTGCTGACTAAGTGACGCAGGTCACTCGCCAGGCGGTCTCTAATTTGGTGCGGAGCCAGCCTTCGGTCTGGCCATAATTAAATCTGCGTCCAGCTCCTCTTCCACAGTTTCTCTTTCTTAAAATAAGAAAGCACCTAGCTTCAAGACTTTCACTTCGGTTTAGGGAAACGATATCAACATAATGTACAACTAAAGAAAACTTGCTTTCCTTTTCAATCAACTCTTATCTATTAATTAAAACTGATTCAATGGCAGCTTTAATCAAAAAATAATTTCAAGTTATTGTTAAGTTAAACTTAATTATGGCTAAGCTCAAATATAAAATACTAATTATAAAATGTGAATAGAAATGTGATATATAAATATATCACATTTTTTACATAATGGTGGTAGTGTCCGATAAGTAAGGGACGTAAATGAGTTTACTCTCTCCTCATTATTTTATCAATATGAGTCACTACACTTCGAAAAATCAACCCTATTCCATCTTCCAATATGCTTCAATTTCTTTTGCCTCTTTGAGTGCTTTATTTTTTTCTAGTTTGCTTTACTTTGTTTTTCTTATTTTTGTTAAATTTACTTAAAGGTATTTTCTCCAATATTCATGAAAAACACAAAAGAAAATTATTGTAAAGTATAGACAGAATTAGATTTTTTAAGGCACAATATGCTCACTCCTTTTTGGCGATATATGTCTTTGTATGCATGGGTAGGTGGGTGTATTTCCAAATATTTTAAATACAAATTAAGTCTCTCCATTTCACAGTGCATAATACAACTCAGTTATATTGTTCTTGAGGTAGAAAAGAACCGTTCTGGTCACTCCGGAATATCCTATATAGGTTTGGCTTTGTAATGATACCAGCATCATATGATAAAAATATAATCAATTTGTAATCATAACATCAGGCAATATACCAATACTGACACTAATATTAAGTTTTATATGTAGTTACTTGTTATACCTTCCTCTTTAACCTTCTTAAAATTTACAGAGTTTTAAAAAATACTAGACTAATTAAATTACTGTTTTTAAACCAAATATTAATCAATACTTGTTGAAATAATTAATATGGATTATAATTTTAATTATTATTGTTATTACGATTTGAGAAATTATTTTTTCTAAACAAAGCCTAAGCATAACACACTTTTGTAATTCCATAATATTCTTTTATAATACTTTATTCTGATTCCATGTCATGTACAAAAACCAACCGTATAATAAACATGGAAAAATGATATGGTTTACCATAAGGCTTTACTACTTTCTTTTAAAAGTAAAGCAGATGGAATAGGCATATTTAAAAATACACATATGTACATCAAACATACATACACATACATACATATATATATTTGTATAAGTTGGCGGCAGATCTTCATCCAAGCATACATTGTTGAAAAGCAGAGCAGATTCTGCATTCACGACTTTTTTTAAGTAGCTGTTCTTTTTTCCTAATTACACTTCTATGTTGCAGAGGCAATGCAAATAGCAGATTTCCCAGCGACATTTTCAGACAAAAAAAATAGTCAAATAACTACTAAAATTTTATTCACTACTTTTTAAACACAATTTTAAACACAAGCTTTCGACCTCGTTGGTCATCCTCAGGCAGAATAAAATATGAAGACAGATAAATAAGATAAAAACTCAAAGTAATAAAACAGTAGGATACAACTAGAAATGAATACATAAGGGATAACAATAGAAAAGGTGATATAGAGGTAACAATACTAAGAGGTTAACGTAAGAGTAACATAATAAATGAGTTAACCGTTAAGCGTCCGGGAGGTTAACCAACCGTCCAGACGCTAGGATCGCAACCTACTATTACCTCTTAGCATTGTTACCTCTATATACCTTTTCTGTTGTTATCTTTTATGTATACATTTATAGTTGTATCCTGTTATTTTATTACTTTGAGTTTTTATCTTATTTATCTGTCTTAATATTTTATTCTGCCTGAAGATGACCAACGAGGTCGAAACTATGTTTTTTGTCTGAAAATGTCGCTGGGAAATCTGCTATTTGCATTGCCTCTGCAACATAGAAGTGTAATTAGGAAAAAAGAACAGTTACTTAAAAAAGTCGTGAATGCAGAATCTGCTCTGCTTTTCATTTATATATATATACATAAATATATATATGACATATAAAATATATATATTTTATATATGACATCATAAACAGTCATTTATCAACAATAGTTACAGCAACAGGCACTTTGACAGATTTCTTCAAATTTATTTAATGAATCTAAATACAAGATCTAATGAAACCCATATTAACCAAAATACAGGCACTAACCACAGGATCTATTACAAAAATCAGTAGTCCCAACTATACAAAGTAGATGAAAGAATTTTAAAAACAATCATAAACAACAATACATCTTGTACTAACCCTCAGGATAAACTTAACATTATAATATATTACAAAAGCTCCACCACATGCAACCTCATCATAAAAAACCAAGAGACGACAATAGACCAATTAAAGAAAACAAATCTTGTGTACGAATACACTTGCCCTATTGGAAAGTGTGGAGTCCAAAAGCATTTGTACATAGGAATGACGGCCACTACATTATCCCGCCGTCTGACCATGCACCTTGGAGCTGGAGCAATACGTGAACACACAACTACAATGCACAAACAACAACTCTCTAGAAAGATGCTCACGGATAACACCAAAATATTCAGACTTGAACAAGATCAAAAGAGGTTGCAATTATTGGAAGCACTTCTGATTCTGGATAATAAACCTAAATTAAACCATCAGCACACGTCAGCTCAAACTACTAGGGTGAACAATCCCCCCATCCTAACCTTAATTTATCTTTTTATCCATCCTTGTAATATTTTGAAACCCTAATGTTAAATAGTATTAGACATAGTGAAATTTATTTTTTTAGTGAAAATTTTATTTAACTTACCATTATGTTTACATACTTTATAACAATTGATATAACTTTTTAACATTTATAACTTTATAACATTTCAATTGATAACAATTTTATTTCTGAAGATGGTTGGAGACAACCGAAACATGTCAAATGTTAGTTAATAAATTGTGATGACTAACCGGAGTTTTGCTGAAATAATTCACCAGCTGAATCAAGATGATTTGAAATTATCTAGAAAATATGAAAAACTGCTTAAAAGAAAGGTATGTTTGATTAAGGCAATTCAGTTTAACACAATTTGTATAAAAGAAGGTCTGCTCCCTATTTATACTAATATATATATTATCACTATCATCATGATAGTAGGAGAAGATTGTAGTAAATATTGCATCTGGTAACTTTCTCTATTAAAAAAAGAACTCAAATAATTTTTTCAATTAAGCTACACCTTACGTCTGCAGTAAAAAAAACATTAATAAAAAAATACATATATTATTTTATTTGATGCTACTAGACTGGTAATATAGAATAAAATAGAAGGAAATAATATGAAAATGCTGGATAAGGGTGGTGCAGTTGAAGCAAGTCTGTTATTGATAAAGTTGAGTGGGTTAGAAATTTGCTAACTGGGTTCGAGGGAGACCATTTCATTTGAGCTGTAACAAGCCGACCGGCCACCGCAGAGCCCTCTCTACTCTCTCTGCATAAACAATATCTCCTTCTTTGACAACAACCCAACCAAGAAAATTCAACTTATCTTGTAGCAATTCCAGGCTTTGCTAGTTTTGCTAGTCCAAAATTATCGTTTTAGCCAAATAAGACGCTTTCAATGTTTTGAATATTCAATGTTAAACTAAATAATATATAAGTTTTATAAATAAAATATTATAATTAATAATCTTATAATAAATATGTATCTGGATGTTATTATTATCTCAAGTATTCTTTTTACTTTATTTTACTATATTTCTCAGAGTTTAATATATTTTATGATGGAATAACGTATAATGATAGAATACACCATATGGGTAATAGACTATTACAGTTTGAATAGATATAGTAAAGTATTACAGAACTGTTGTCGTTATTACCCAGCTGCTGGGTAGTCAGACATTTGGAATCGTAGTGTCCAGGAGAGGTACTATGATTTGCTTGGTCAACTCCTCCGCTGTTTTTAATTACCTCGAGTCTACTATTCGACTGCAGGTCGCTTGGTGTCAAGCCGTCTCCAGTACAACAGAGTAGGTAGGTAACTCAGGCACTACTATTTTGTGTAGAAGGTTTTGCAGGACGCCATGACCTCTAGAAGATACTAAATGTAGTGACTGACACTTCTCCTGAAGGTCGACGGCATTGTGGGTACCACGAGGTTTCTCAATCCCCTTCCAATCGCTGCTCTCGCTTGCTTTTCACTTACTCTCTGTTGTACCGCAGATTTATGATGGGGTACAAGAACTAGAATCAAGTTGGTTGAGACAAGTTGCATTCTCCCTTGGTCAGGTGGTTGGTTTGCTCACTGCCGTTGATATTGCAGTCGACAGAAACCTGTTGAAGCATCACCTCTATCTTTTTTTTTTGAAGGTCCATTAAAGTTGCATTGATACAAGATGGGACTCAGGTTACTTAGGGGAACAAATTCCTAGAATAGAAGAGATATTTCAACATGTTTGTTTCGGTACTTAAAAAATGTTGAACAAGTAGTAGGGGTGTTAATTAGCTCATCTGTTAGTAGTGTCTTGAATATCACTAAATGGTTATAACTCTGCACTGTACGTGAGTTGAACAAAATTAATTTTCCTACACCAAATTGCCAGGACCTGCAGTGCTTTACGCGGCTCCGAAGGCTCAATAATCCTTTAGTATTTTATTTTGAAACGAACGCACACCAATCAACTCAAAATCTAGTAAGCTGAAGATACTCTATCATAAACCAATACCTAGGGTGATTGATTCTTCTTCATAGTAGCAGCTGGTATTGCAACAGATATTCTGAAATATCTGTCGGCTATTGAGCTATTGACTATTTACTACATCAAATACTACGTGCTGACAGATTTATCTCTCTGATATAATAAATATATATATTGTAAATAATTTATATTTATGGTCTCTTCATACTATGAGTAGCTTATAAGACTAGACTGCATAGTCTTGGTGCATTCAAGTTTGCAAAATGTAAATGCCTGCACTATCCATGGCATGCATATTATTATTTTAAGGCCAATCTCTTACTAAATATCAGAAAAAGAGCAAGTGAGGATTAGTTTAACATGTCTTTTACATGAGTGAACACGTGATTCTAGATTACACAGCTCCACACTATTTTGTGTACGGTAAATGCCTGATATTAACATTTCATAACATAGATTTAATCAAATATATTATTTTGTAACAATATATAATTAATTATAATTAGGTGAAATTGACGAATGAAGTCAAATACTCAAGTAATACTGAAGTTCAATACTGAATAAATTAACTATAGTACACTAGAGATTCATAAACGTGGCACATGAAAGGGTCAGTTCAGGAGGTTCCTTAGTCTTTGGTAATTTAAGCAAAACAGGTTGCTGCTTAGGTTGATGTTGAAGATGTTGAGAATTCTTGGCCTTGGAGTGAATTCGGACTAAAACTCGAATGCAGAGGCAACTTGTATGATTCCTTTAATATTGAGACTTTGATGTTTGAATGCAGTTTCAAGATTGTTAGCAGTGTTCCATCTTTTATACCCCATACACCTTGTGACTTCTAGTTGAACCGTCAGTGATATATACTTTGTTTTCCTCACATTTTTTTGGTCTGGAAGTCTTAAACGATAGAATGTTTCCACTTTTTAATAACAATTGGAATATTAAAAAATAATCCTCAAGTGTAAAGAATGAATATACATTTTCTGTAGAAAGCACTTAGATAAAATGTATGTATATAAACATTTGGTATGACAACCTTGATTTAGAATTTAGTAAGAATGCCATTAAAAAAGATGTATCAAACCTGCTCGCTCAAAACACATTTAAAATGCATTATCAGAATATAATCAGTTGATAAAACTATAATTATAATTATAATTTTAAATAAGTTGGGAATGAGAATCTAAAATGATAATTCTGGGAAAAATTATGAAAATTGCAGGTGGTTTCCTTTCATTTTTGGCCAGAAATATAGTATGCAGAATAACATAGTACATACTATACTGTCACAAGTTCCCTAAGTAGGGATAATAACCTAGTTCTAAACTGCTATACTGAAGAAGATGCAATACATAAATGAGTCTCAAGCCTTAAAGACGACAGCATTACAATAGTAATAACAAAGAAGTCTAACGAACCATCGTGTATAAACTATAATCTGCTATTACTATTGATGGATATGTAATATTTCCAAAATTATGAAATCTACTCTAAGATCCTTAGAAAATAATTCGTGATAATAGTGTACCTTTTTGAAGTAACGTCAATATCCTTATTTTAGCTTGTGTTGTGGATGAGTAATGACACAATACTTTTTCTTGTAATTTAACGTCATTAAAGTTAAGATTTTTTCACTGAAAATTCACTTTTTTCACCCCTTTCATTCAGGGGTGCAAACAACTTTTATCGTAGTTCCACAGTCTTTTCATGCTTAAACATAAAAGGTTTAAAGACAACATTTCTCTGTCTATAATTTAAGTCGTCTCATAAGGCCTGAGACTCATTTATGCAATGGATCTTCTTCGCCATAGCAGTTTAGAACTAGGTTATTATCCCTAGTTAGAGAACTTGCTGAAACAATCCCTATTCAATTTACTTATTATGGTTAATAAATTTTATCAAAATTACGCAATACATAAGTATTGGAGCATGTTAATATGACCACATGGCTATATTAAAGTTAATAATAATTTGAGTAATGATAAATGCAAGGGTTGTTTATTTGAATGATAGTGTGACGTCAGAGCTTTGTTTCCATGGCTACAGCCTTGTATAATTGTAGACGGTCACGTGCCCCAGTTTAGCGCCTTCTTCATACAGCAGAGCAAAAGTTTTAAACCTATTTCCATTTTTAATAATTAATGGAATACCCAATCTAATTGGTAATGACTAAAACTACCATGAAAAATGTCACTTTCGAGGTTTTGACGAATTAATTGAGGATTTCCTTTTAAGTTAATTAGATTTTTTTATGATATACGCTTGGTGTGCGTGTGTGTGTATGAGCATTTAGATTTTTGGGATGTATTTCTAAATGTTCTGGAATAACACGTTTCCATGTCCACTCAACTGTTTTTTATGATGTATTGCTGCCTTTGGCTGGATATCTCAAACAAAAACTTTGATAACATTTTAAAAGACGTTTATATGTAGCAAATCTTTGATATATCACAAACATATAGATTTTTATATGATATAAAACCAAAGTGTCTTTTGATGGTAATGAAACAAGAGAATGGTACTTAACGGCTGTGTATCAAAGTGGATAATAATTTTAACTCACTTTAAATGATTTTCACACTTTAAGTTTTGTATTATGATTGACTTTAAATGAATATAATAGGGATTTTATGACTCTTATTAGTAGATGAGAAAACAATATTGAAAAGGACTGTTACCACGGCACACCAATGGGTACTTCTTAAATTGTTATTGCAGTAATTACATTTTTGTTTTGATTGTTACTATTTAGAAAGACACAATAAAATAAATCAAGCAATTAAAATGATTGTTAATGAGTTTGACAATACCCGTACCAGCAGCTTTTAGAAGTTTTTATAGTCACTTTAGTAGTCATTAAATCATTCATCAATGGTCTCGATAATAGGTTTAATTATAGTAAGAATGAATGTAGACCTCTCAAATTTGTTTCCAATTATTGAAATAATTCTATTCGTTTAGTAGTTCTATATAAGTAAATGTATTGAACTTTAGAAAAGTGAGGAAAAGGTAAAAAGTCATAAAAGGGAGTGCGATTAGAGTAACTCTAAATAACCAGGACTCCACATTTACCAAGGGGAGGGAAGATAGATTAAAATATCTGTCCCCATACGAAAGACATGTGCCTCATAGTGGTAAATACCCTTGTTGATATTACACAAAGAAGTTATTTATGTATGTTTATTATTATTATAAATTAAGAAAACATTGAACGTACATTTTGGTTCATATCTTATTTCTAGATTGGCTTAGGTTAAAGTACTGTTACCACACGACTATAACTAAGCGTAAGCTTTTAGTAGTAGCAAACAAAGAAGTTGAAACTACTTAACGAATGTCATGTCGTCGATTACTGAAGGATGTTAGAGGTTGTTAAATTAAAGCACTTGTTCCACAACACCATATGAACTTTAAGGTCATTTGCGATACCAAAGAATATATTTCTTGTGTATTATGGGTCCTAAAATTATGTCTTACTCAGTTTTATTGAATACTGATATTTTATAATGCCTTATACAGTATAGCCTGAGAAAGATATTTCTACATCCTCCCGCTGGAACAGGAGCATTTCTGTACCATCTCAGAATAGTTCAGACATCTGACGTACAGTAAATGATGTTTGCTAGAGTAAATGAAAATGCACTGATTTAATTAGATCTAAAATACTCTAACCACTAGAAAAAAACAGTGCAGAAATATTTACCAAACACACAAGCTATTATCGATTTTCTTTTTGTTGATTATTAATTTTTTGGCACGACATATTATAAAAGGAAAAATTAGTTCTTTAATGCACCTATGATCCACGTGGGCATCTTTTAACATTGTCTTAAGTTCAGTATATCAAGTTTACATTATAAACACTAAACAAGTATTCTTTTCTTCTGATAACAATAATTGATAGAATATCATATTAAGAAGCAGAAGTTTAATTCCATTTGTTTTTATAGTTCATCAAAAAAAAAAAAAAAAAAAGATGAAATACAGAAGATAGTTACGTATTAGACATTAATACGTAAGAAATTCTGACATTAATGTCAGAAACATTAGACATAGAAAAAACCGTCATACCTCGTAAGTTGATATCGGAGATGTTGGAGCGCTTTCGGATCTTGTCCATCTTCGTTCGCAACTAATCTATGGGGCTATTGTCAAGGGGTTTTATAGTCGTGTTCACTGCTGTCTAGATATAAGAAATAACTCTAGATAAGATGAAATAACAATATCTAGACAGCAGTGGACACGACTAGAAAACCCCTTGACAATAGCCCCACAGATTAGTTGCGAACGAAAATGGACAAGATCCGAAAGCGCTCCAACATCTCCGATATCAACTTACGAGGTATGACGGTTTTTTCTATTTCTAATATTAATATAAGAAATAATCTAGATTTGTATCACTCACTGAAATTTATCATTAATATAATCTTAAAATACTATGGGTTTTGAAAAACTATCCATGAAGTTTGAATAATTATTTTCTATTATAATAACGTTTTTTTTACATTTTCTCTCTCTCTTTGGCTCTGTGTGGGTGTGTTGGTGTGTATCTATAGTTTTGTGGGCACGCTGCAACCTACATCGTTTGATGAATGAAATTCAAATTTCATAAAAATTTATTATCTTAGAGGAAGATTATGAAAATAATAAATTAAATACCATTAATTGAATTAATTAATAACGATAATTAATTAAGTTATAAATTAATAATACATAATAAAACAATATTTTTATATTTTTATTTTTAGAGTGCATGTTATTTTAAATTATACGATTGGTTATGCAATTCTTATAATTAAACATTTTATAATACAAAATACATATTTCAACTGATAACAGACTAAATACGAGATGATGACACGGAGACATGAGCAAATTTTTGCGGTTCACCATTTTTTGGTTGTAGTATATACTAGTATGAAAATATATTTTGTTACAATATCTCCTGCCAGTTTTTGATGCCAAAAATTTGGTAGAATCATAAAATTTGCATCGTTCAATGATTTAGCTACAACAGTTATCTGCTAAATAAACTCATGAAATAAACGAAGAGAAAGGCTTTTATTATTTGAGGAGTTAACTGTAATTGGAAGCCTTGCTATCTTTGTTCACTGTTGAGCTAGTTTGAGAAAGAAAGATTATCCAAATCGGAATTTGGATTAAGGCTGTTTCCATTAGGTTATTGCTAAGTCCGAACGACCTTTCTTCGGATGTTGCATTGCATGCGTCTACTTATTTCTTACACCACAACGTTATAACCTATTGACCTTCTCTTCAGTAGTTTCAGTGTCTCTCTCTTTGGCTTGGTTAATAATCCATTCGACCGCAATTGGCTAAAAAGAAGAATATGTCACGTCTTGTTGGTTACACTCAATTATAAATTTATTGTCTAATGAGTAACCTATTATTATTCCTTCTTAATAAACATTCGTTTTTTTTTTACCCCATATTGACTAGTTTTTGCTGATCGTTATTGTGCAATTGTCTTTAGCTTTATTGTCTTTTTGCTTTGCTATAAAGAAAGCATTTAATCGTGAAAATTCGATTTTCAGATTGTGCCGCATTTACGAGTATGTGTTTTAGAAAGATGCAAACGGAAGCTCTTTTTTGATGTTTTTGTGGCATTCTATTCTCTCTCACTTTCTTTGGCTCTGTGTGGGTGCGTTGGTGTGTATATCATTTGATGAATGAAATTCAAATTCTACACAAAAATTAGCCCTGTAGTGTAGCTGTAAACAAACTTTGTTACCACTGTAAACAAACAAGCCAGTCTATATGTATTTACCAGTCTATATTAACAAGCCAGACAATATTTACTATAGGAAAGTTAATTTTCTGACTAAAATATGATTATAGACAAAACATTATTCTTGTTATACAACGATCTATGGAGTGTTGAAATATTGAGATCATTATCAAACTGGCAGAATCATTTTCTGATTTTGAAAGCTTGTTGACATGATGGAAGCCACACATTTGACTGATTATAATGAAATTATACCTAAAAACAACACCATATGAGAGGATGAGCTTGCATACAATTTTGATGAAAAATGTAATCCGTGAAATTACATGGATAAAACTGCCGTTATAGTACATAAAATGATTTCTGAAAACAATTCTTTTGTTATAAACACCAAGTTATAAAAAAAACAAAGATTTTTTTAAAAAAAATTTACAGAAAATAAGTGGTATAGAAAAAAAATTCATGATATTCCGATAACGAAAAAAAGCATTTTAGATCCAAAAACTGAAAACTGAACTCAGAATACTGACTAACCTGCTGTACTAGTAGGCTTTGTATTCATCGATCTATAAATTTTCTTAACATTTAAGTTGAGTTTATTTAAAATTTCTAAGAAAAAAAATTGAAGAGGCTTCAGTAAATTAATATCATATCTGAAAACAGTAAAATTTTTAAAACTATAAAACTGAATATAAATGAACAATATATTTTGTGATGTTTTTAGAGTAAAATGGATGGTTGTCTAATTAATGTGATGTCAAACACTTTAAAAAATCTTAGTATCAGATATATGGTCCTTGGTTTATTTAAAAACTCTATTATTTTTGAGTAGTATTGAAGAATGGGAGATGTACTTCTTCATTATCTATGACTATTTTTTACAAAAATACTGGTATTGTTTTTATGCCATATCTCTGGTTATGGAATAAATAAAGTTTACCTTGCATATTACCTACATAGGAACAGTACATGAATTTACAATATTGAAAGAGTAATATTAGAAATGGATCAAGTAGTAAGTAAACTTGATTACTTAATGAAAGGAGGAGGAAAAGCCATCGAGTCCACTTCACGTCTAGCTTTACCACTGTAAGCAAACAAGCCAGTCTATATGTTTACTAACAACAAAGTCTGGACAACACTTTAACTTGAAGAAAATGTTCTAACAAAAGTTCTTTTATTTTTATGTAATTTAAAATAAAAAAAGTTGAAATGTTCGGTAGTTTTTAAGATGTTTTCAATTTAACCAGATGAACAAATTCGCAAGAGAATAAGGAGAGATATAGGTGAGGATGGTATTACTGATCACCTCGTGAGCAGAAGGAACTGGTACATAGAAACAACTAAATTAGAGAAATAATCACCAACTGTTCTGCTCCTTACTTTTCTTGATAACAACCATTACGACCAGTTTCCAATTACTTTAGTTAACAACTAATGATTCATTTGAAACACTATCCGAATTCATTAAAAACAATATCATCTTCATTCCTGTTCATTTAACAGTATCAGAAATGTGTCTCTCAATTATATTGTGTAGTCAATTATCGACTATTTATTTTAATTTATGGGATACTATTAATTTATTTATTTTGATAAATTCAATTAAATTTCAAGACAATGCACTAAAAATGAAAACTTCAGCTCATCAATAATGAAAATAACTAAAACTACTCAATTTTTCATGTATATAACTGAAGTTTCTTACAGTTTAAGAGTTGTCTCATATTTCATTTATCTTTCACACTGTAAACTTCAATAGAAATCCTCAGCTTTCAAAAATATTATTATGTTACATGCGAGTTACATAAAATGAACTAAGCTTCAAAAATCTGGAGGTCAAGAACCTCAACCCACCATAAACGTCCAGGCCAACTCTGTATGCATCGGGCCTAGTTGCAGACAGCTGATAGTTCCTATAAAATCATTAAGCCTACACTTTTAGGGCCCAGAGCAGTTTTATAGCATGTCTGTCTTCAATTCCTACAGAAACCGAGTTATATAACAGACATTGTTTAATTTCTCCTGGACATTTTAATGCACTCTTTTCTTTATCAAAAATCATAATAATACAATGTACTCTGAGCGAGAGCTATCTTTTTTCTACAAGCTGTACTCTGTTATAAGGTTGCTGTGAATGTATATTGAGAAAAAATATATTAGTTAGTAGCCAGTGTTACATACTCAAATCAATGTCAATGCCAGCTATTCAGTATAATTTAAAACTTTTATACTTGGAAGCTTAACATTTTTAAAAATAAGAGATATGAACTATTAGACTAGAATAGTGATAAAAAAGGATATTTGTCAACAAACATAACCCTTTTTACTTGAGGAAAGAGTCCATTCCTCACCCTTCAATTTTATCCAAAGATACCATAATTCATAAACAAAAAAAAAATTCATCCGATTTTAGGTTTTGTTCAAGGGTGCAATATATAGATTAATTACAGCATTTTGTAAGACAAATCCATCATACAATGGTAACAATGGTAACTTAGAAAGCAACAGAAACTGATCTTGATTCGCAGTGATTTTTTACAAAGTAAAAATAATATTCCTTTTTTATTTCATATAAATCAATAAATTATTTAAATTTTTCCATTATAAACATTAATTTTATTTCAGTAGATTCACTAAAAAACACATTTTTAGCAAAAAAAGTAATTTTTCCATTATATATAATTGCTCCCAAACTATACAGCACATCTACACTATGTATTTTTGTGTAAAATATCAATTTGATCCATCAAAGATTCTGAACAGTGGCGTGGTCACAATCTTTTGATACACACTTACCTATCCACCCACCCACACACACAGACATCATCGAAAAAACATCATAAAATGACTTTTGGTGCTTCACACCATATAATTTCCTCAAAATTTCGAAAAAAATGTTTTCATGACCACCATTACCTTACTGATAGCAAAAAAAAATACACTATAATTATTTAGGATATATAATTTATGAGTCAATTAGACTGCATTGGAATCATTGAATTTCATAATTTTTAATTCAACATCTAAGTATAATAGATTGATATCTCTTCATAATTTAGCCAGAAAAAAATAAGTAACTCTCATGTGTGTACCTCTACACTTGGCAATATCAAATATGAAGCAGCAAATAATTTATCAAATGCTTGACTCAAACAAACATTCTCCGACGTGAAACATTACAGGGTTTTACTAGCTATTATTATGCTAATTTATCACATCTGTGGTCTTTTTTTTTTGAGTCTCTCACTTGTATCTGTTTTCAAGCAGAATTTAATGTTGCTTAATTGTGATTTTGAAGTCCCTGTGACAATAGAGTTACTTGATATTGGATGGCAGGAATATAGATTTTGATCAAGAAACACCTTGTGCGAGAGATGGTAATCTCGTTAGGATATTGTTGGTGCCGCTATCCTGATAGAAGTCAAGAGACAAGGCGCATTGTAAATAGCAACTTCCTTTCACCAAAGTTTCATTTCCTTATTACAAAATAAATTTACTTCTCTTATACAATGTACATTGCATTTTTTTAATAAACCATTTTTTATACCAACGAACTGCTTAGAAAATACAATACATTTCATAAAAAAAAAAAAATGTTACCAGTGGCTAATGCATTCAAATACTACATCAAAGTTGGTATATTTAAATTATACCATATCTGTCCCTACATATGTTATTGAGTGGAATGCATTTGTTACAATTTAAACTATTTAATAAAACCAAAAGAAAAAAAAATAAATTTTGATCTATTGAATTCATACTAATAGATCAAAAATAATCTATAAATAATTGATTATTCGTATGATTTAGAAATATACAATGTAAACATTTACTATAAGTTATCCAGGAGCTTTTAATTTAATCACTTAAAAAATAATCTATAAAAATAAAAGGAAGGTTTTGTCTGTACATTACTCAGAACTAACTCATTCAAGTTTCCTTTACGTTTCATACATTAGAGAAATCTAATCCACCCTCAGAACAATTTTTCTCTGTCGGTTTTTCCCCAAAATTTTGCCTCAAGTAAACTCAGCCACCATAAGAAATAGCAAGCTGAAACATTGACAGTAGGTGTGTGTATGTCTAATTTAAAATCGAAGCTTTGGATGGATTAAAAATTCAACGTAGAAGCAAACTTATTGACTTTTAAGCACAAAACTTTGTCACAAGTAAATTCAGCGACCATGAGGCATAGCAAGTTCAAACTTCCAAAGTAGGTTTGTGTCTCTCTACCTTAAAGTATAAGCTTTGATGGATCAAAAATTCAACGTAGAAGCAAAGTTATAGACTTTTAATTTGTCCTTGGCTAACTTCACAGACATGTTTATTTTGAAAATATACAGGTACAGCAAGTAAGTATTTAGTTGATTTCAATCTCGTTTGGATTTTAGCACCCAGCAAGAGATGATTTGCAAGGTATTTTCCAAAGTTCAAGATCTGACATCTATTCAGAATAACTGGCTTTGTGGACGAAAAATTCTCACCCCTAAAAATGAGCAGGCTGGAAAAAACAAGGTCTTGCACTATATCAAGCTGAGAAAAGAACTTACAAGTCAGTAAACAGAGTGATGAGAAAGCAGTTCATTATCCAAATGAATTTCTTGACTCCGTGACTGCTTTAGGACTGCTTGCTCAAGACTTCAAACTTAAAGTAGGGGCACAAATCATGATGTTACGAAAGTTTAGTGTCTCAAAAATGTGCAGCGGGACACGACTACGAATTCATACTTAGTACAGATACGTCATAGAGGCTGATATCATGACCAGGTGTGGTACTGGGGAGTCAGTGTTTATACCAAGCATACCATTGATCTTAGCAACTGTCCATTTCAATTCAAATGGTAGCAATTTCCCGTCAGCGTCTATATCACAATGATGGTAAAGAAGTCGCAAGGTCAAATTCTGTCTTTGGCAGGATTTGAAGTGAGTAAGACCAAGTGTTTTTCAATGGTCAACTGTATGTTACTTGTTCAAGAGTCAGAGGTTCCAACTCTCTGTTTTTCCACGCACCTGAAGGACAGGCAGCTAATGTGGTGTTGACAGAGGCACTTACTTAACACTGTGCTAATAAATACATTTTTTGCTATTATTATTTTTTAATAATATTTTGAAATACTACGTATTATCTCTGATTTTTGGTAAAATAATCTTCTAGGGCGGGCACGTCTGCTAGTCCATAATAATACAAACTCACCAAGTTAGAGTTAAAGACAACATAATTATTACATTAAGAAATCTTAATCTTACTACTGTCATATTAATTCGCTAAAACATCTCAAATTTCTTTTATCACACGCGTAAATAATTTTATTTTACTTGACTATCCTAAAACATAATTAGTAAATGTAAACAAATCGGACTAGGACAGAAGGTAATCCATTATTTCAAGATGAGTTTTCAGTTGTTATACCTTTATCGTCCTTTCCGGTGATCACGATTTCATGAAATATTTTTGTAATGAATTTTAGAATCTAGAGTTTTTTGTTTCATAAAATTTAATTGTTTTATCGTTCACCATTTAGAGTAAAAAAGAAATGTACTAAAAGTGATAAAATGTAGCATAACGCCTCTTTTTCTTATTGTAGTTTTAAACAATGTCATTGCTCCTTCAGATTTAATTTCTTCATGATTACTAAACTTAGAGCAATGCACAAATTTTAAGTCAATGTAAACAAATCTTACAAGTACTGAATATACTGCGTGCATTATTTTTAGGCATAATTTCATTTTGATCTATCAAATGGGATGACTCATTTCCCCATAAACTTTCAAAACCAATCAGATATGACTTACGGAAATAAATTCCATAAGATTTATGAATTTGAGGTTTTTTCATTTATTGATTCTGTTCGTTAATTGATAATCCCATTATTTTAAAACTCTAGATTTAGTAGATTAAAAGAAACAAAATGTCTAAAATCACTATGTTTGCCAAAAAAGGAAAATTTTTCATTATGAAATATTGCCTAAAAGCAACAGGACATCTACACTGTCGGCCCACTTTTGTGTAAAACATGTACTTGGTGCATTAAACGGTGACCTGGGTAACCACTTAGGCATCATCGAAGGAATATCAAAAAAGGACTTTAGGGACCTCAACACATATAAATCTGTCAAAATCTCACACCATATTTTTTCATGATTACTATACTTTATATATAGTAAAGTAAAAATTGAGCTTTTTTAAAATATTTTCTTTATTTACTGAAATGTATTCTAATATTTGAAAAGTCTGAGAAATTGTACACGACAGTCCTAAATTTCTAGCTAAGTTGCTGCAAGAAGCTCAACTGAAGGTAGAAGTGGTTCTACCTTTGTTGAATAAGATGCGAAGTTACATCCTATAAAAGTAAATATATCAAGTTTCAAATAATATTTTTTACATATTTTAAGAGGCATATCGCTATTATACCTAACTAATGTATATAAAAAGAAATAGTTAACATATTATTTGAAATACTGCTGGTCATAATAATTCCAATGGTAGATTTTCATAATTTGTCGTAAAGGAAATGTAACTACTAGTATATTTTATTCAGGGACTTGTCCATGTCAGGTGTAATAATAAAATACAAGAGGTTTAAATACTGAATTGGGGTTTTTAGTGGGATTAATGTTTTGAGATATCAACTACTAGGGTTATTAACGGCATTCTCCTTTACAGTGTCACATATTGACATTAATTATTAGATTTAATTTATTAGAGTAGATGTTTAATGAGTAACTGATATATTAGGGCTCATAATCCACGGCTTAACTGAGGGATTACTTTACATCTATGAGGGAGTGCGTGCACTAGGGTTCATATATCCGACATTGAAAAAAAGCACAATATGATACTGGTATTGAACGCAAAAAAATTTAGCTGGTTAAATTGAAAGACTGAAGTTACATACTTCACAATGACTACATGGGAGGCTAACTGACAATGAACAAATGAATTTCAAGTAAAAAAAATCAAAACATTACTTTAAAATATTTATCACTATTACATATAAATGATATTTTGATGCTTTCTCATAAAAAAAAAACATTATACATAGTTTTTGTAATGATACTTTGTATTCTGTATTCACTCTATTATTATAACTTCATTGTTTGTTTTAGCTCAAAGATGGTGTATTATAGTTTGCCTCTTCGAGGTTTTCTATAGTTAAATAAATTCAGTTCGGATAAACTTGCTAGGCTTAATTCAGCCTATCAATCTTCTTCTATAAACCATGAACTTCTTCTATCCATCTTTTTATGATATCTTTTTTCATTCATTCTTTAATTCTATCGTTGAGTAAGCTGAGAATTGTACTATAAAATCATTTTGGACTATGTTTGCCTCCAACCTACAGCCGACCTGTAGCCTCATACAGGCAACCGCATGAGAATTGGCTTAATTTACCGGCTAAATTCTCAAAGGATATTACACCTTCCTAAAATAATAAAATAGAAACTTTAGATTTCAAAGTCTCTATGCACAACTTAATTGCAAGCTACTTGGCTAGGAATATCATTTATTTTTAATGCAATAGCTTTAGAAATGCTTCAAAATGAGCCAATAATGCCTAAAATGGTTTTATCATTAATATTTGGCCTATCAGTATATCAGAAAAAAGCCTTCTTAAAATTATAAAATTCGAATTTTGGAACATCATAGAAATATTCAATGAGGGTCACTGTATCTGAAAACATACAAGTCAAACCATAATTGTGTCGAAGTATGAGGTTTTGAACAATTTATGTACTGTATATGCCTTTCCATTTCACATTAGTCACAATAAACTGCATATCACCTCATTCGTAATAAAACTACCTAATTGAGGGAGATTTAATAACTTTCGTATGCTGGCCACTAATCCCGTTACTCCTAGTCGAGCTTGTGTTTATTGTTTTTGCCATCAAATCGGGTACCTTTTAGAATATCAGTCAACCTATTCATATGGTGCCATCAATATAATCATGCAAGTAATAATCATTTTGTAGATATGCAGAACTGATATGATAGAAGATGTAAATGGCCAATAGATAATTACATTGACCATTCTACTTTTGTCATTAATCTGAAGAGACACCCTGGCAATCTATACCTTTAAGATTTCTTATTAAATAGTTCTAATAAAGAGGTCTTTAAATATACTTACTTTTAAGTATATTTAGGGTATAAGCACCGTTTTACCAGGATTTATACCCAGTTGTTTCTATGTTAACCATATTACAATATTTCGGATAATATGCAGCATAAGCTCTAATAATCATGCCGTTGAGTACCATTAATTAAATTGTTTTTTATAATAGGAAGGTCATCTGTATCTCGTTGAGAGTTATGATGTTGATTATTTAGTCTATCGAGTAGGTCATTCAACCTAATTTCACAATATGGTCAATAGCACATCTCCATTAGAACATTAAATAGTTTACAGAATTTAATATGCACTAGGTACAACACTGATATTAATAATTCGTTAATTAATAATTAGTTAGGTAGTAGTGAAATCCATTTTACAGACCCTTGATTAAAACATGCGTATATTATTGCTGATTGAATCAATTGAAAGACATGTAACAAGTGTGTTTTGTGTAACCGAGAAGTAATCACATAACCATAGTGATTTCTTTAAACCAAACATGTTTTCATACATAGTTTATACAATTTTTTCGAACTGACTCTGTTTATTTGTTCTTCTGATTATATGCTGTACCTTATAAAAATACTTGATAGATCTTACTAGTCATAAAGAAGGCAAGAAGCAATATTACTTTTACTTTAATAAAGCTTAACAAAGCTGTATTCTGTATTAATCCTTACACTTTGAAAAAATAATCTTATTGAATATCATATTAACACATTACAATATCTTCAAATTTCTCTTATTAATTATTTATATAACAATTGTGTTTGACTACTTTATGAGAGCAAATTTCTAAGTCAATAAAAACAAATCTTACAAGTACAGTCAGTTATAGGTTATTATAAGGTAAATTTTCAGTTTTTAGAGCTTTGTACCAATCAGGATTTTTTTGTAGCATATTAATTTCATTTTTCTATAGTTAGCTGTTTATGACTTTACAATTGTCCTTGGATAAGAATTTCTCACCCCAATTAGTTTTAGAGGGGATTCTTCTGTTACTACAGATAGAATTTAATAGTTGTTATTTTCAGTGTTACATTACTCTTGATATATTGTAAGCCATAAAATATTTATAGTAAGACAATATTTAATATAAAAGTTGAAGTTTATTCAATCAACAGAGAAAAGGCTTAGCATTTTACCATAATGAATGAATAAGTACCTTTTCCATGCTCCCCCCCCCCCTCCCAATGGGCTACTTAAGCACACAATAACTATATATCTGAAAATATTTGTCAGATAAGAAGTTTATCTTATTGTATTAATGTCAGATTTTACAATATGGCTGCAACATATAGATATATTACAACAAGTTTGTTAAACAATTATGAATCACACAATGGAAAACATAATGAAATATATGGTTGACTTATATTTAAAGGCAAGTAAGTATTTACAATCTTGCCACAATATTCCAACTCAGTACAGTCATACAATGTAGAAAAGGTTATACAAGTTTTCCACATGATAGTGATTCCACTAAAGCCTCTTCATGCTAGACTAACCCATGCAAAAAAAGCGCCATGTGTGAGTCAAACTTTCACAAGATTCTATGCACTGTCTAGCACATTAATTTAAACAATACTGCATGACATCCACATATTATATTATATAAAGTATTTATTATTACCTTACACTAATAGTGCTTCACACCTTAATTTGTTATAACTTCCATTTTCATTAATAATCGTATAGAATCCATGTAAGAATAGCACTTACAACATTATATTGAGTAAAGTAAAAATTATTTGTGTAAGTAAAATATATAAATACGTTTGGATTGGTACAATTCTGTTGAAATTTAATTTAAAGGAAGGTTTTGGTGACTTAATGACATCAGTTGATTGATCTCTCGCTTAGCTGATAATCTTATCTGTACCATTGACTAACACACTGCTCTTCCACTCTCAAATCCCCATCATATTGATTTCTCTTCCTAGAGACAAATGTAACAGAATTTCTGAAGTCTAGAGGTATCGGGTAATTTTTATTAAAAGTTTATGAGTTGAAATTTCCATCACTCGTTATGAGTTAAGGAGTTTGAATGAGATTTGAAAACACTCAAGAATTCTTTGTTTATTTTATTTTCCACTAGAACTCCATTGTTAAAATTTTAAGAAATTTAAACGTTTCTAACATATCATAGTCTCTTACTTATTAAAATTTTACTAATATTATTTATTAATATTTTTAGTAAGTTCTGCTTGTTCGGGTGAGTGGGTTTAACCATAATGAATATGTGAACACGCACGTCTCACGGTTAACGGATCATTTAGGTACTATAAAGAAAAAAATATGCTTAAACAAGCTTTATAATTTTTAAGCAATAGTCAAGAAACTAGTGGGTATGAAGGGGGGGGGGGGGGCTTTCCCTTCTACAGGTAGCTGTTGTGTACCTCCACCAAAATGCTGATGATGATTTAGATGCCATTTAAAATATTTATAGCAACAAAATGATTATTTAAAGGCACACCACTAGCGGTTCCTCATACATCATCAATTAAAGCAACTGTTGTTCTGGCCTTTATAGGTGGAGGTAGTACTGAAGAGTGACTGAATCAGAGAAGCTATGTTACTTCTTTTAGAAGAAATAAAGCTAATGCCAGAATCAGTAGGATTCCTTAAGGCGACCTTGTAGCACATCAAACGGTAACTGCTGATCTGACTAAGGTATTTGCTGAAGGATTGGATATGATATATCGAACATCTCAAAATACTTGAGTAATTTCATTTATGATAGAGGATATGGTTTATACCAAGAGCAGTTCTTCTGATGAAGTTATCGTTAACTTCCTTACCCGTGAATAGATTTCAGGTTCTCTAAAACTTAGACCCTTTGCGGTAATAAAAATTTTTTGAAATTTCTTTAGTAGTATATTACTTTCAAGTTAATTTTTTCAGCATATTTTATTGTTATATAATCCGATTTTTAGCGTAAAAGAAAAAAAATTCTGACGTCATATGATGTACTATATGATACAACATTCACTAAGCTATAATCATATTTAATCGATATTTATCCTTTTAATATTGTTTCAAGGTGAAACGAAAGTTCAGTGAAGTCACTTCTAGGTTTCTGGGCTCATAATGAAACTGGAAAACCATTGTGCCTTCCTGTCTTGAGAAGGATAGGTTAGGTTAGGTTGCAGTGATAATCCCACAAGGGAACACACGTAGGCCAAACATTGGCCCTTTGTGACACCACATAATGAAGATTAATTCTACAGTAAGAGTCCTAAAGTTTGCCTAACTCAAGTGTATTTAGAGTAGGGATCTTTAACGAGTACCTGACATCGTACAGGCTCAGGACCGACGGTTTAACATCCTTCTCCGAGGGACGACATGCACAGATTTATTCACCTTCCACATGAATAAATCGAGGGCCAGGTGGGAATCAAACCCCAGTCCTATCAGTTCAGAGGCGAGTACGTTAAGCACTGAGCTAACCCCCCCACCCTCAGTCATTAGTAAAAGACCGATCATTTTCATTTGATGTCCTTTGAGGTTTGAGAATACTATGAGTTGGAAGAATGTATAACATCAATAAAAGAGATTTTTGAAATGTTTATAACTATTTGGCGTTCAAGCAATGTCGTTCAGAGAGAGGTGTGTATTTAAACATTATATTCCTAATAAGCTAAGTAAGCATGCTATTAAACTTTTTGGTCTGTCTGGTAAATAACGAAACAATATAATATGAAGTGCTTACAGCTTATATAGAGTTAGAAGCCTTGACAAGCAGTTTTAGAACACTTTGAATAAAAAAAAACCCCACTGCATTGTCAAGTCAGCTGAATTCAAGATACAAATAGAAATAGTATTACAGATAAATACAATGCTTTATTTGCACTGTCGATAAAAAATAAAAAAACAGTTATCATTTTACATTGGTGGGTGCAATGAAAAATAACAAACAAACAAAGAAACCTGTGTTCTTCCATGTTTTCTGCAAATGTCATGTGTGAGTCAATATATGTGTGAAAGAATGAGTACATGAGGGATTCTATTAAATAATTAAGGGAATATTTTACTTTAGTGTTTACGTCTAAAAAAAAAAAGATTAAATATTATCTTTTTTTCTAGTTGTTTGCTTTCTCTAAAATCAAAGTAAAGATCCCATTAGAAGTAAGGAAGATACTCGCTTATGTATTCTTATAAAACAGAGCACGTATTGACAGTCATAGTAAAACACGCGCTCATCCTACAACAGATCATCCAAAACAAATTGTATTCCAATGGACTCCCCCACAAAAGAAATTTTAGTTACCAATATGTATGTAACTATGATAGCAACATTAACATATTCTTTCAATTGTAAAGACAAAGAAGGGACGATTCTAAAAACTTCCAAAATAGACAAATAATTAAGATGTGCCATTATATCTAAGAGGCGAAACCAATCTAAAGAATCCCTTTGAGTCTGAATATTTACTTATCTTATGTGTTGTTACTTCCACTTCCTGCGAATGTTTTCAGAACTTTTCCTGCATCTAGACCAGTGTTTCCCAAACTTTTTCGAGCGACCGCTCCCTTGGGTCCGTAAACTTATACTCAATACTCCTCAATAATAATCAGAATCTTAGACTAAATAACCAAATGAGTAACACTTTAATAATTAAATTCATATAATGACTAATCCAATATTTATTTATAATCCAATATATCTATTGTTTCATAGCATATTTATGCAAAACAATTAATATACAATAAAAGAAACTTAGATGAGAATATACTTGTAACATAAAAATAAATTATCAAAACAAATAAGTTTAAGAAACCTTTTCCTAGAAGTTTACATGTGGTGTTTTCACTTAAATTTAGAAATTATATTACATGAAATTTTCAATTTATGGAAATAGAATCCTCCTTTTTGCATTAGCGCCACCCGATATCAAAGCACCACCCACTTTGGGAAACACTGATCTAGACGAAGGGATTCTTCAATGTGGTTTTGCCCCTCAAGTGAATCATAAATTTCCTCATGACGACGATTTGTCAAAATATCGAAGTGAGTTTCTGTAGTGTTTTCTTTTTGTGTTGAATTTATACATTCAATAAAGTATGTATATGTGTAAGTAAGGGTCACATAGAATTCTCTGAATGATATAGGGATTTCCTATATCCTATAGTTCATTATAACAGCTTTGTATTTGCTAATAAGCAAATGCTCATTGTAACAAGTGGCAAAATGCCTTCCCAATTTGAATAATGCTCTGTCTTGGATGAAGAAGGAACACCAATCTGTTCTGCAAAGGTGCGTAATAATTGGATGGGATTTAGGAGCCATTAGCCATGTATTGTAGGGAAATAAGGACTTTGAGTTTACGAAGGATTGCACTGTTGTAATAGGCTTTATCTTGAGTATCATTCATGCTTAATGAAGAGTAGGTTACTAAATCTAAAGTCTGCTCCGCGGAGACTCATCTAGAAACTACTCTCTCTGATTAGTTGAGATGATGAGCAGCATATCCAACCCCATTGACTCCAAAATTAATTTATTTAATAACAAAATATATCCAGCAATCATTAAAAAATAATATTCTTTAAAGATATAATTATATATAAACCAACTTTGAATCTTCATCTTTCAATGGTTTCATTTTTTTGCTTTATTTTATTTTCTGAACTCTGAAAGAATAACGGAAATTGATCGGTAACTATTTTATTTATGAATAAGCCATATAAACTGGATAAATAAATGTATCACATCGTATATTATGGCTTACTATTACAAGAATGATAATATTTATTGGAATAATGATATTTAACATACATATAAAATAGCGTTATATTTGAGTCATTAGCAGCGCAAAGTGAGGATGTTTTTTAGCATTTACAAGATAATTATAGTATTCTTTTGATAATATTATCTACCATTCTTTTTATAACAAACAGATCATTTACATACCCTTGGGGATTGTGTGTATGATTATATAGAATACGAGTACATCATTCATAACAAATAACCAGAGTACTTGCCACCACACTTGCCTGATTACAATATTTGTTGCTCACAATTTCTGTTCTTTTGTTCACTATTCATAAATTTGTGAAACCTTTTCTAAACAGAGCAGTATTTATGCTCATTTATGCTTCATTCCCCAGTATTTATGTTTTCTAGGTACCCACTTCACAGTTAACTAATTTCTACTCTTTAAGCTATTATTTGTTGACTGACTCCATAGATAGGAAGGATGGCTATCAGAAGCTCTTTCTATATCTAAGAAGTTCAGGGTTATCCTTCTAAGAATTATATTTTTCTATTTTATCAACAACAATTTTTGGAACGGATTTTGTTCTTTTGTTATTGCGATAGGTACAAAGTTGTCTGTCTCTTATGAAGATGGTCATTTAGTCACAACATCTCGTCTTATTATTGATAGTACTTTAGTCATTTTCAAAGTAATATTATTCATCTACTATGTTAATAATCATATATGATAATAATATTTTTATGTTTCTAAAATCACCCGAGAAGTGATTTACTAAGTCATAAAGTATCAACATGTACCTTTACCATGCTACAATATTAACAAAAAATAATAGACTTCTAAAAGAGACAAACAATATGCGTGACACTTAGAAATTTTTTGCAACATATTTTCAACATGAGTTTAAGGCATGTAGATTGATTTGAACATATTTGCTAGGTAACTATCTTTCACCATAGAGTGCATCATAAAATCTATGATTGTTTCGTGTTTGTTTGTATAGTTTTAAAGATTTCTGTGTTCCTACATATCATATTTATCATTTAAAATATTTTCAAATTACTTGTATTGATCCTTAAAACACGAATTAGTTTAACTCGAATCCAGGAAAAAATTCTACGTTTATGTAAACAAATACGAGAAGTAAACAGGTCATTCTTCGTTCTAAAGTTCGTTTTCTTCTTTTACAGCTACATTTCCTTTTAGTGTAGTGGAGTTTCTTGAAATTTTTTTATTTGATATTTTTAACCTTATTCTCTTTCAAATTTGGTTTTTGAAAAAAAAAACCGAAGGTATTTTTTTACCTGTTTGGCATTAAACAAATTCTGTATTATCTAAAATCATTAAATTTACCCACACTCCCTCTTCCTTCTGATTGTAAAATATGAATACGATCCATGGAATCGTGTGGTCTGTAGTATATCCACACACTCTTTGACAAACACTGATTTGTATACATTGCTTAGGAGCTTAAAGTCCATTTTTTTGTTTATTTTTTTTTGGTAATATTCATTAATGGGCATGGTACTTCTTTATTCTTCACGAGAGATACCTACTAATTTTAAGCCACTCATCCGGTGATTCTATAATCTTATAATTTTGTATTAGGAATTCTCTTACTATAAATACTTCATGATTCTAAGTATTAGAAGGGTAATATCACACAGTAAATGACAAGTATTACCTTTTATCTATGGCAACACCAGAGGCCCTTGTACAGTTTACAAGGGTCGTACATCAGAGGGTCGTCCAGTGTAAATGTTCACTATTGCTGATACACAGATGAAAGGCACATTTTTGGTCATAACGTACTGTTAGAAGCATTTTTTCCCCCTAAAATACTAACTCTGTAGTCCTGAATATCAATTTTAATAAAATGCAATAAAATCTATTTATGATTGATTTTAAAAACTTTCGGATACGATGCAGGTTACACTGTTCGATAGATTGTAACGAAATACAGCCAAATATGAAACCTTGATCAAGAATTTTTTGTAATAGTCATGATAATGTTTTTTTTAAATCGCAGATTGTGTTTTTGAAGTGGAAATTAAATACGTGTAATTAGACTGACATACACTGTATTCAATATAATGACGATTTCATTAATGCAGATTAAACCACTTCGATAATTAATCATATTTATGGACAGCTAATTATTATTTCAGTTAAAATTGGATATTTAATTTTTAAATTTATCAACTTTAATTTTTGTTATTCAACTGAATTTAGTATTATATTTAATTTGTAGTAATAAACTATGAGGTAATAACTGCACATGTCTCTCTTAAGTGTTTTGTTAGTATAATGTAAATGAATCAAAGAAGACTTATTACTAATATTGGCATTATTGCTACCTTGTTAAAATGAAATCATGAGTCTGAAGTGTAAAAAAGTGAAGATTCTGACTAAAGGGGAATTAGATGGCAGAATTTAAAGCACTGATGTTGTTTGGTGAAGAGATTAAAGTTGGAACAATACTTTGGTTGAATCTGGAGCCTCCTTGCAATAGCAAACAATGCAGCAAGCTGAAAAACCATTTTAGAAGAAAATATATCCTGTTTGTATGCAAGACAATCGTATGCAGCCTTGTATACAAGTCACAAACCAATTACATGTTAACTCATAATTATTAAAAACAACTCCTCACCAGATGTTTTCTGCATCTAGTATTCAGTTGGGTTTTTGACTCTGACGAAGACCGCTTGTTACGGTTGAAAGATCTTAGTCTTGTTTTCCCATTTCTTATTGTGGTTTGATCATTACTTTACAAATAACAGCACTAAGAGAGCAGAATGAAAAATAAATTCTTTGAACATAAGTCAGATAAAATTAATGACTCCAGATGTAAAATTTATTTATTTTATAGAATAAACCTAACCAGTTATTTTCTACGGAAGATGTTAGTACCATTTTTGGAAATCTCATTATCGTTTAGGCGATGTTTTTTTATTTCACCTATCTACTGGTAATTCTTGTTATATAATTTAAATATTTTAATTTTATTTATCAGGAATCGGTCAGTTTTACAGTTTTAGATCAAATTTTAAAAAGAGAACTCTTTGATTTAAAATTCGTATTTAGAATCTTTGTATTAACGAGATCAATGAAATTCTGAAAATATATAAAATAAACTATTATATAAGAGGATTAAAATGAATAATTTTAGAAGTACAAACTTAAACACAAATGTCAGAGTAAATACGAATGTTCTAAGATAATATTAGAAAGACACATTACTTTCATAAATGTTATTTTACATTGGGTAAAAGAATGGAATATTTCAATTTACAGGTTTTGTTTGTTTTAAATATGTCTGGTTGTATATATAATTGGAATTGATGTTTTATTTATTTATGTTATAAAATAAGTATTTTTTTCACTTTAAATGATTATTTATTTTATTAAATATATTTTCTGTATATATATTTTGAATCATGTTAAGAACACTATATCATAAGCTTGGTCCAAATGGAAAACTTTGTTTTTTATGACTTAATAATAACAAGAAACAGCAATAACAGGTATTCTTGTCAATTATGTGCAATGAATTTATTTTGCTATATGAATTGTTGCTATAATTTCTAATCTCTGAGTGACACAAGGGGTCACTGTCGTTTAGTTAGTTATAAATATTAGTTATTGATTTTTTAATGAAAATCAGAAAAAATTATTTATCAATTCGTCAATTTGTAATCTTCAATCTTTTAAATTGGTACAAATTTTATGAAGGCATATGCACAGGAATCTGGGGATGGTCTTTTTTACGTTGGATGGATAACAACTTCGGAAATTAGGGTATTAGACAGTTAGTGAGTAAAATAAATAGATGAAGAGAATGTTTCGAAGGACGTAAGGAACTCATGTAAGTAACTCATGTTACTCATGTAAGGTCTAACTCGTGTCCATGTCACCAGGGGGTCAAATGAAAAAGATATCATCTATGAAACGGATGTAAAGGGTGGGAAAGAGATTGAGAGGGCAGGGAATTCTTGTTCCAGCTTCAAAACAAAAGGGCAGGCAAAAGGTGGAGTCATTATAGTGCCCATAGCAGTACCCATGATCTGAAAGTAATAACCACCATGAAAACAGAAGGCATTATGTCTGACAAAATCAGCCAGCTGAATAATAAAATGTTTGATGAAACAACAAAGTCTCTAAGTCAAACAGCCATAACTAAAGACAATGGGTCTACCTGGGAGAGGGAGGCACGTAGAAAGGTTTATGACTTAGGAAATAGATGGAAATAGGACAGCGAGAATGTAAAGGGATAAGTGTGTCAATGTCACCCAGAGAAAGAGCTTCACTCTGGAGCCCGGGTATCAAGTTATGAAGATTGACCTACACAAAAAGTCTATGTCTGATCAAATGAAAGAATGATGTAGAAGAAAGGGTTTGACAATTGGTCCATGGTGACGCGATTATAAACATCCTTATCTGCAGGCATGATGAGCAAGGATAAGGATCCTGGTCACTTTCTCACCAGCCATTATAAATATAATAAAAAAAAACTCATTACAAAAAGTAGAGGATTAACGCTCTGAGATCGTTTAATTACAAATCATCAGAGAGCAAGTAAATTTAATGAATTTTGGGTGAATTTCACCATTTTGTCGAGTGTTACTTGAATATCAAGTGATATTATGATATGTCTGCATATATATAAATATGACATGCAGCAATAAATACACTTGACTTTACAATCAAAAGAATTACCAAGAAATGAATAGAACAAAAAAAAAAGTTCTATGACCTTTAAATGTTGTTTTTTTGCCAAATAACTGAACAAAAAGTTAATCAAAAACTTTTGAGCAACAAAGGAAAATGAGTAACAGGTTTCCCAGATGGTGATTTCTTTGATATATATATATATATATATTATTATCACTTAATTATATTATTGATATAATTATATAATATATAATATATATATATATGTTATATATAAGTTATATATATATAAACACACTTACATGTCTCTAATTTTTGGTTTAAACCGTCTTCAGGAGAGATAAGAGAGGGAAACCAATGTGCACTGGTTTCAGAGACGGTTTGGAGAACTACAAAAAACTCTCAAACAGTGAGAGTGATTCTTCTGAGATTTTGATTTCAATCTAAGTGTAGTTCTTTTGATTTCTCTATGATTTCACTTTGTCTATATTGAACTATATTTGTCCGATATTGGATCGATATTTCCAACGAAAAAGTATATATATATATATATCATAATATATAACTGAATATTCACAATTAAACATTACAAAAAAGATAATAAAATAAGTTGGATGACTAAGTTATTTTTTTCAAATAACCTGAAAAAAGACTTGTTAGTTTTAATAACAGCTACTTTCCAACCACTGTTGATTTCAAATCTACTAACCTACAGTAATATTTTCATTTTGACATTTGCCATCTAGCTCATGTCCCTCGTCAATGGGATATTTTGAGGTATTTTAAGCTATATGCGTTATTTTCGTTGATTTTAAGATATTTGAACGGATTGACAGAATAGGAAATTTTCCCGTGTCTTCATATCTTCATCCAGTGACACCATAAAAAAATAGAAAATATTTTTGGACGTAATGGTTTTGAATTTTCCTTCATTGTAAATTATAATAAAGAAAAATTTAAAAAAATGAGAGTGTTTAGGAAGACTTTGTCTTATAAACCATTCTCTTTGTGCTTTAGATAAGAAATGGTTGTGAATCAAGTGAAGGCAAGATAAGTAAATCTTGGCAGGTCCTTTGAACTTCATTTATTAAGCCGTCAATCTTTTGTCTCAGCTAGTGGTTTGAGGTAAGTGTACTGCCAATAAAGTTTCAACCAGGCCAAATAAGAGGAAACTTGATTTTCTTGTCTGTAGCATAGAAAGCAAAAACATAGTCACCTGTTTATTTTTATATTTTAGATTCATAAAAGCAAATTATTATAACATGATACTTAATTCATTATCCTGCAGTCAATTCCTCACTCTTAGTAATTATACAGCGAAAAAAACAATTTTGTTTATAAAACAACACATGTCAAACAACTGTTGTTTTTTTCTGGATAAATTGTCCCTTCAAGTAAAAATATAAATAAAAAATTAAGAAATCAATTCATTATTCATCTACAATAGTAATAATAATATAGAATCTAGGAATAAAATACTTACACTGTGTAAAGGTGACAATAACTGGGTTAAGGATGCTAAAGGCTCTTACATTTAGCTGTTTAGTTAGAGATAAAATCAGACAATTGGTAGAAAGGAGAGCATTAATTTCCAGTAACAAACCTAAATATCTTTTAATTATAAGGTCAGGTTACAGTATTATATTATATACAGTTACAGCTTTATAAATCATGTTGGACAGTTTTGAGGACACAGAAAAATTTTGGTCATGTCCCTAAATTTTTGAGTATTGAAGCTGGTAAATCTTATTCAAACAGTCCCTTGGAAAATGTAAGTTCCGTGGTTGAACGATGTCACCATCCACTCGATAAAGATAAATTCTCTAATTTCATATGTAGGACTCCAAATATAAAGGACATTTCAAATCCTTTATTACGAACTGAATAATTGATATAATGTATGTCCTAGATTGTTATGGGCATTTATTGAAATACCTCTACACAAATCTTTATTTTAATAGTTTTAGCATAGAGGTTCTAGTTATATTAAATTAAATATTTCAAAATTTATTTTCAAAACTCGGCCTTTTTTTGAAAAAATGTTTATATGCTGTCAATTTTATAATAATTCTAGATATTGAACAATCTAGAGTTTGTAAACTCTATCTCTTTTTTTATTAAAACTCTTTAATAAAAAAAATATTTTTAAGTATCATTTTAGCCAAAAAATTGGTGCCTAAAAGCCAAATTTTACCCAAAAGTAATAAGTAGATTTAAACTATAAGGACCTATATCGTAGATGGAACTTTCAATTTACACCCATCCATTCATCCATTCACACAAACATACATCAAAAAAAAAAGTCATCAAAAAGACGACTATAAAAAAACTTTCGGTGCTTCAAAAATGTAAATCCGTCAAAATCTCTAGTTCAAATTTTTCATGATTACTGTATTTATTTTAGTAAAATAAAAATTTTAAATGATAAATGAGATCAGTAATTACAAGAGCCGATACATAATAGTTTTTGGTAGAATTTAAATATGAAAAAAGTAGGTAATAATATATTCATGGAATTTAAGAATATTTTCTTTGTACTTACTTCAGAGTTCACACAAAGCGTATTCCCACAACAATTATATTCTAAATAGTACTCACAACCTCATTACTTATATTACTGATAAATGTTTTTCGTCGGAAAGAAAAAATATGGCATTAAAAATAATAAAATTTTCTTTGAATTATCTCTATGTTATCGGACTGTGAAATTCTTTAATCCATGTTTACTATAATTTCTCTTTATCAGAATGAACAAAATGATTATCAATATTTGAAAATGTTTCAGAATAACTATGGTGGATTGACAATCGTTGTCTGGGTTATATTTTTAGATTAGCACATTTAAAATGAAATAAATTAGTCTAACATATAGATCTTCATATTTTAATTTTGAAAAAAATTTTGTTGAGTATTTTGTAATTCACACGTATGAAGGCCCACAGTAATATACAGTAATATGGTATTTGATGATTTTTGCCTTATGGTGGTTGACTAGGTGTCTATAATACAGTTGGAAACCACATTGCAAATACTTGTCACACAGTTTGGCAGACTTTGGTGATATTTGAGAGGTCTTCCAGAGATTATTATTCTGGGTAGTGAAAAACTCTAATCCCCATATAAAGCGTAAGCAAGATAGTTTATCGTATGTTATATCAAAACGGGCATCTTACTATATCCACTGTTCTGGTGATTATTAAAGATCAAAACTAAATATTATTTTTTACCTAAAAATTATATTTCATCTAATAATTTTGAATATTAGGTGATGAAATATCGCACTAATAATACAAGTTACATTTGTAGCCTATTCCTAGATTATTTTGTAGAAATGACTTTTTTTTTATTAATAAAATTAATAGCTAGCTACATCAAAATAAATCAAGCAATTAAAATCATTTCTTTGAGCATGATAACAGATTTCCTTTATATAAGTTTTGTGCAAAGCAGTCCAATTTTTTAACGATGGAATATGCGTATAATTATATGGATAAATATAATTATTGTAATATATTTAATAAATCGGATTTAATTTTATATAGCACATACCATAAGACAATGGTATGTGCTATCTGTGATAAACAATATTGGTACACCAGTGTTTAGTGTAAAATATTCAATGTGTTGTATACCAATGCATTCTATGTCATATTGACATACGTGTCATGAGGCAATGAATGCATTCTGTATGTTAACACCAAGTGTAACTTGCCACGGTTTTATCTTCCAATTATTCTAATCTTGAGCTAATCTAGGTGTGTGTATGCGTGTGTGTGCGTGTATGTGTGATGTACTGGTACACATAACTCTATGCTTTGTAATATGTGCAGCGCGCCTACAGCACGATTGTGAAAACAGCAAGAATTGGGACGCATGTGCTTGTTAATTAAAAACTATTAGAGTAAATCACCTGATGATTTGGACCAGTAGCCGGTACTGCCACTAATTTTAAGCTATAGTGTCCAATATAAATTGTTCATAATGTTGGGATTTATTATGAAGGTTTTGTACTTGTTATGGAAATTTTTTTACTTATTGATTTTGGGTCATACTGTTAAATATTGACTCATATATGAAATAATTATGTTAATTAATACATAAATTTGGCCTCTATTATTTACTCCTTTTATGTACATTTGCTGTATATATGTACATAGACATTGTAATATTTTATACATATGCATGAGAATATATTGACTTGTAAGTGTGCTGTGAGATTTAGGGAAGAAGATTTGTTGAGTAGAAAGGGATTGTGGGGGTTTGTCTTAGATGAATAAGGACTAATAATAACAGAACTGTTCTCTTTGAGCTGAAGCCTAAGTGACTACAAAGCTTTTACTACTCGCACAAAGCGATTTGTTTATTGTTCATTCAAAGTTGGTTTGGCTAGTAAAACAGAGTTCACGTCCTCTTATCAGTTCTTCTTTCTCTTTAAGACAATAGAAGACAATACTATGCAATGCTTGTATCTCAATGTCTTTTGATAACATCAGTTTTCTGAAACCTTAATAATTTCACATTTCTAAGTCAGATAATATTCAAACCTTATCTGTTTATCTATTTCATAGAACTCATCTTAAGAATATTTTGTCAAATGTATAATTTTAAAGAAACAAAATATGACAAGAATGGTTACAACGTTACAACAAGGAAAAATTTTATTTTACAGAACGTTATAGCAATACAAGGATAGCATTACTAGTCACATGTAGGGCAGAGACTTAGGTTGCAGTGGCAGTTCCACAAGGGAACACACGTAGGCCGAGTATTGGCCCTTTGTGATACCACACAATGAAGATTGATTCTACAGTGGGAGTCCTAAATCTTGCCTAACTCAAATGTATTTACATTAGGGATCTTTCACGAGTACCTGACATCGTACAGGCTCGGGACCGATGGTTTAACGTCCTTCTCCGAGGGACGACGCGCTCAGATTTATTCACCTCCCGCGTGAATAAATCGAGTTCAGAGGCGAGCACGTAACCACTGAGCTAGCCTGGCCCCTTAGGGCAGAGACTTATAATTATGTCTTCTTAAATATGAAGAGAGGAGGGATGAAATAATCTAATAATTATACTTCCTGACATGAAATATAAAAATACTTGTAAAAATAAGAAAATAAATGAGTTAGTCACCTTGAAATAGCTCACTACAACGAGTCCCTAGGTTATATTCTTCCTTAGTCGGTTTTGAGTTTTTCCCGGGTTATTTGTCAAAGAAATACTTAAAACTCTTAAAAATGATTAGGACATTGGAATAAAATCATATGTATGGGAGGGTAGGAGTTGGTAAAGTAGGCATACACATGCATCACATTACTGTTTCGTATTCCCCCATTAGAACTATTAATGCATAGAATGAGTAGAAATATTTTTGTAAATATTCTGTTATAAATCTATATTTACTGTGATTAAACAAAGTGCATGCACATTAAATAAAATATTTTTCTTCTTTTCAGCTAAATAAAAATGTCATCATGCCGAAGAAGTTTACAAAAGATGAGTACAAACGGGTTTATGAGCAATACTAGGTGTAGCAGAGCCTCCAGATAGAAGTGACTGTCAAGGGTTGACTCAAGACAGCTTCCTTAGTTTCCGTAGCCCCGCAACAATTTGCAGGATGCGGGGCTCAGGTCTATCTTTCTTCAAGCCCTTGGAGCACTGATAAAATATGATATAACATTCCATCTTCATTGATGGGCAGCCCGCGTCCACTTGCCGAAGGATTGACATATTTATCGCAATTCAATAGTATTTTGACTTCGTAGATCATTCCTTAATTTCGTGGACAACTTCTCTGCATTATATCCCTACATAAACTTGCCAAATAATTTACCTGTTACCTGTTTATCAAACTACTATGGAACCTTAAGTTTAAGTTTAAGTAGCTATTCATTACAACTCTTGAACTGGCTGTTTACCGAACTAACAAATCAATTAATCTGTTTATTGGGGTCGACAATACCACTATTTGAAACAGCAACTAGGTAAATCAGCATTTTTGAACCATTAGTGAAAGCCATCGATACCATCATAATTACTTCTTTACTTCTATTCTAACATTTAATAAGGAATGTTACTGTCTATGGAAGAGCAGACCTTCCAAACATCTGACAACTAGATCTCCTGACTCTTAGTTTTGATTTTTGTAATATTGAAATATCATTAGTATTTTTGTCTGGACCATAATCTGACGAACGTATTTAATTCAAATAACTTGTTTCCATGTGCCATTTTTTATTAAGAAGAACTGATGGACGTTCTTATAAGATAGCATTCAAAATCACACCAAAGACAATGCACACAAGGACTGCCGCAACAGACCGAGTGGAGGGTTAAGGACTGGCTATTCTTGCTACTTTCATTAAGGGATGGTCTGCTTAGGGTCAGGAGATCATGCCACCAGTTTGAATAACTCTCTTTCCCCTCACGCTGTCCAGTGCATTATCTAGCCCCTCTAAAATTAAATCTCACAAGTTGAACTCAACACTGTCAAAACACCATTTCTTTTCTGGTCTCCACTCATAGCTTTCCAAACAACTACAAGAGTCTCAAGTAACTCTACTTCCCTCCTCCCATTGACTATACCCAATCCGTTCACTCCTTTATAGAACATACCCAAAAACAATCCCACAAACTCTATATCTGGTTTCACTACTACCTGTTGACAATAACGTTTCTGGTGACAGCTATGCAAGACCGAAATTTACCCTCAATGCCAACACACTTTCAAAGACCCCCCTTCACAAACTCCAACCCCTGGATATGATAACCATATTTGTTATGAGAGTAGACTTCTCATCTGTCAAAGTATTTATAGATTATGAGTCTAATAATTGTTGCAGATAGGGTGATTTCTCTTGTTTGTAGACTACAACACAAGAAAAGAATCATTTATTTCATTGCACCGTGTATAAGACATGTTGTGAAGGATAAATGCCGGCTTTAACACCTGAATGATATAAAGAAACCCGAATCAATAGTTAACAGTAGTGAGAAAATTGAGATGAACCTAAAAAAAGAGAATCAATTATAAGGGAAGGAAGTGAGACTGAGAAGGAAAGCGCTCGATACGGCCGACACCTCTCTGCCACTGTGCTCCTCTTAATGCCCTCTGTTTATCTCTTTGCAGGCTAAACAGGCTTTCAGATAGTAGCTGGATAAAGTACAATTCATCATTTTCCATCCCTTTGGGCAGGTTAAAATTATTGATGTTAGTTTTGCGAAGGCCACTGAACATTGATCATTCTGTTCCCAAAGAAACTCACTGAGGAAGTAGAAGAGCTATAACGAGGCAACTAAGTTATCCCATAAGCACATGAAAATAGATATTATGGTTTTGATATGTGCATTTATAGAACTCATAAGGCAGAAGTAACTGTACCAGTGATCAATCATATTTACTAGGCTTTGTATAATATACACCAGCCTCTTGGTATATCAGTCTTTGGATTGATACATGCAATATAGTTTCACGTAGTTTAATTAATACAGTTTTATATTATAATTAAAAAAAACTCATTTTACAAAGACTCTAACAAAAAATGCATTCAGTATAAACATTTTAATTTTAAACCTAAAATTAAACTACTAGTCTCCTGACTTAACTTTAACATGCCACTTCTTATTAAGATTATCGACTAGTGCACTTAAAATACAAGCACCATTTATACAAAACTAAGCTGAGTAGAACAATAGAGGGAACAGTAACATCATTACTAGGGTGAGTGATTGAAATCTACGTTGATCTACAGCAATGTTATCTAGGAACAACCTCCTAGACTGCTGGGTATTTAAGGTCACACTAGATCACAGATGATAGAAGAAACTACAACATCGTATCTTACATCAGAAATCCGAGTCAACTGTCACCTAGTCTCTGCCTTTTTCTTTACTGTACAAATAAACCTCAGATACTGTCAAAATATAAGGTATTTTTCACACTTCAAGTGTTAAATGCTACCGCGTATTCTCTAGATCAGACCTATATATATATATACGAGTTCGAGATTAACAAAGAGCAACACACAAAGTAGGGAAACACACTTACAGTCTGTAAGTGTGTTTCCCTACTTTGTGTGTTACTCTTTGTTAATATCGAACTCGTATTGTGTCCAGTTTGGATCGTATTTCGTTTTATCAGTGAATTATATAATAATATATATATTCACACAGGAAAGAGAAAACACAAATAAAAGACACACACTCTGAGTTCGTGCTCTACACAGATATGCTTAGACGGACATAATGCGTCGTCATCGTGGTATACCAGTCAGTACCATTGATGAGCCACTGCTGAAGTTGAAACTTATTGAAAGTCGGTCAGAGTCTAATGCAACGTTAACAAGCGCAAGCGGACTCTACTGCCGCCAGGAATTCAAGTTAGCTAAACCAAGCTACACGTGAGTCAACTAGATACTAAAGTCAGAGGTTTCAACTGATTGTCCAATAAAAGACAAATAAATAACAGAAGGATGAAACTAGTACTAATGAATGGCATATAACAATTTCTTAAAAATTATAAATAAAAATAAATAAATAATATAATAGAAATTAAAATTAAAACGGGTAATTTCAATAAATAAATAAATTCTTAAAAAATAAAAAAAAAAAATTAAAATAAATAAATAAAAAAAAAAAAAATAAATAAATAAATACTTAAATTAACGGTACAAGTTAAGGCCAGGAGGAGAGCGAGCTTTGAGAAGACAGATAATTGCCTCCTCTGAAGCTCTTAAAGTAACCCGAGAAGACTGAACAGGGATATGATTAAGGACTTGGACCCGGAAGCAGTGATTAAAATCCAGTCCATGGGAATTAGAGTGGATAGCAATAGGAAGGTTTTTGCGTTGACCAACGGAAGCCCTGTGACCATTCATACGTAAGTTGAGCTGCGTAGAGGCCATACCAACGTAGAATGCATCACACTGGGTGCAGTCCAAACGGTAAACGCAATTAACCGAGGTGCATGAGGTGTGGGGAGGACAAGGGTAGTTAATATTGCTATGGGGGGAAGTAAAAAAGGGATTAGGGTTTATGATAAGACAGGTTTGGCATCTGCTCCGTCCGCACTCCAACATTCCCCTCCCAAGTGTAGGGTTCAAGGGAGAGTGATGGGAGAAAATGCCTCTGAGGTTCGGTGGTTTGCGATATGATAAGGGGGGGTTTCAGGAAAAATAGATGAGGTAGAAGGAGAAGAGGAGAGCAATGGGAAAAACTCCTTAATAACCGAGCCAATCCTATGAGCGCCAGGGAAATAAGTGGATATCAGGAAAACACTATCAGTGTGGTCTTTTCTGGGTACGTGCCGGTGAACTATTTCAGCCGGCACGACACGACTATCAATGACATTGGAAGGGTAGCCACGATCAATTAATTTTTCTTTCAAACAGTTAATGTGGGAACTACGGTTTTTCAAATTATTACAAATCCTGTGGATGCGGATGGAAAGGGATCTGGGGATTGCTTTTTTGATGTGGGTGGGATGGCAACTACTGTAGTGGAGGTACTGCTGTGCATTAGTAGGTTTTATATGTACAGAGGTGGAGAAACTGCTATTGTTGAGGGTGACATCAACATCAAGGAAAGTAATTTTATTGCTGGACACTTGGAGGGTGAAGGAGATGGAGGACGAAAAGTTTTGGAAGGAAAGTAGGAAGAGGTTTAACTCATGGGTACCATGTGGCCAAATGAAGAAGATATCGTCAATGTAGCGAGTATAAAGAAGGGGAAGGAATTGACGATCAGACAGAAAAGATTGCTCTAATTTGGCCAAGAACAAATTAGCAAAAGAAGGAGCCATAATAGTGCCCATCGCAGTACCCTTGGTTTGAAGGTAAAAGGCACCATCAAACTGGAAGGCATTATGCTTCAGGACAAATTCGGCTAAGGAAACTAGAAAATTGGTAGAAGGAGTGAGGGGGGGAGTTCTGAGTTCAAGAAAGTAACGAAGGGAATTCAGTCCCTCACTGTGTTCAATATTAGTATACAGAGAGGTGACGTCCATAGTAACCATGAGGAGGGGATGGGTGAGGTTGGGTGGTATCGAGAAGTTATTGAGGAGATTGAGGAAGTGGAAACTGTCTTTACAGTAGGAAGGCTGACTGCGGACTAGGGGTTGGAGGAAGTAATCAACAAAAGCAGACAGTCGCTCTGTGAGGGAACCATAACTGGAGACTATGGGTCTTCCAGGAGGAGGTGAATCAGGCATTGAGAAAGGCTTATGAATTTTGGGAAGGAGGTAGAAGACAGGACATCGGGGATTGGAAGGTATTAAGGTATTAATGTCGTCGGGTGACAGACCCTCAAGGTGGGCCCGGTCATTAAGCAGCGATTTAAGTTTAGAGAGGAGAATCGGAATATGGATTATTAGGGAGGGATAGATAAAAGGTGGAGTCAGACAACTGCCTCATGGCTTCACGGTGGTAAACATGACGGTCCATAAGAACAACCGTGGAGCCCTTATCAGCCGGCATAATCAACAAAGAGCTATCACACTTCAGGCTTTTAACAGCCTTTCTTTCGTTGGGAGTTAAATTGTCACGGGGTATAAGGTTATGAAGAAAGGCAGGATCAGAGACCTTACGGAGGATAGACGAAATATACAGTTCAAGTGGATGTGAAGCCAAAAGCGGAGGAGGTTCATTAGAGGAGAAGGGTTTGAATTTAGAGAGGGAAGGGTGTATTTTAGGGTTGGGGGCGACAGGTCTACTAGCACGTGTTTTCCAAAAGTATTTCCAACGTAAGGACCTACAGAACATTTGTAGGTCCTCTAAGATTTTAATATGATTGATTTTTGGAACGGGACTGAAAGAAAGGCCTTTGTTAAGAAGTTTAATTTCGTTGTTGTTCAAAACATGAGAAGAGAGGTTGCAAATGTTATTAGAGTTCTTGGAAGGTAGGTCAGTAGGAATATTAGAGGAAGGAGGCTGAGTAGTGGAAGGGAATGGCTTGTTATCGAAATTAAACAAAGGAGTAGCAGAAGGATGGATAAGAGGAAACTGCGTATAGGGTGCGGGCGACACATTCTGAGAAAAAAGGAAAGGTGCCTGAAACGGGAGACTAAGGCCTAATGACAGGTAGGAACAAAAGAGTTTAGATAACTTGATACTGTTTTTTTTCCCTCAAATTACCCAGAAGTTTATGAGCTCGTGACAAAATATTATTAACAATAATTAAATGGTTCCGAGAAGTACTTACAAGGACATTAATAACAGAAGAGAGCCTTGAAATGTGAGAACCCCTTAGAGATATGTAGTTGGACAAGGTGAAATAGGATAGTTGAAGGGAGTATTGGAAACCCAACACTGCAACATTACACCGGAACTGGGGTGGGAAGGCAGATAGCGGCATTTTTAATGTCAAACCATTAGGAGGGATATTTAGAGATAGACAGTTAGAAAGGAATTCAATATGGGAAGTACAATTAGCGATTTTACGTGACAGGTAGTCAACCTCACTTAGCCAAAACTCAACCGGATTAACCATAGTACAAAAAAATCTAATAAAAACTATACAAAATAACAAAAGTGAGAAAAATATTAATTAAATAAATAAAAATAATAATTATAAGTTAGAAAAGAGTATAGAAAGAGTGTAAGGAGCTTCTAGGAAAAGTAAAGAAACCAGGAAGCAAATAAAAACAAAGAATAGCAATACCATAAGGCAACAAACAGAGTAAACCAGAGGTCGGCGCGATCGCGCATTCGAATCAAAACTTGAAATGGTCCAACAGGACTATTAGTTCACACAGGAAAGAGAAAACACAAATAAAAGACACACACAAAAGACTCACAACGATATTTCGACAGTCGTCGTCATCGGGTAGAAGTAGTCCCTTTGAGTAGCTGAAGCTAACTGAGTGGTAGGCCAAATGCAACGAACACGCGCGCACTCTGCCTGCCGCCCCAGGTAAGCTACTAACTACAGAGAGAATAATAACTAAAAGGAACAAATAAAAGCAAATAAAAATAACAGAAGGAGAAGACTAGTAAATGAAGCAATAAACAATTAAAAAATTAAAAAATAAAAATAAATAAAAAAAATAAAAATTAAAATTAAAAAATAATAAATAAATAAATTCTTAAAAAAAAAAAAAAAATTAAAATAAATAAATAAAAAAAAAAAAATAAATAAATAAATACTTAAATTAACTGTACAAGTTAAGGCCAGGAGGAGAGCGAGCTTTGAGAAGACAGATAATTGCCTCCTCTGAAGCTCTTAAAGTAACCCGAGAAGACTGAACAGGGATATGATTAAGGACTTGGACCCGGAAGCAGTGATTAAAATCCAGTCCATATATATATATATATATATATATATATATATAATATAAATTAACAAATTCACATAAAGAAGTGAAATAACAATCCTTGATCAAACCACAATGTGAAATGAGAAAAAAAGACTAAGATCTTTCAACCGTAACAAGCGGTCTTCGTCAGAGTCAAAAACCCAACTGAGATTTTGGGTTTTATAAAAAAACTCATTTAGGTTTTATTCTGGCAAAGACCGCTTGTTACGGTTGAAAGATCTTAGTCTTTTTTCTCATTTAATATTGTGGTTTATCATATAAATAAACCTATAAACAGGCATGATATATATGCATGGCATGGATACATATATATACTTTATATATACATACACATATATATATATATATATATATATATTTATACATATATATATATATATATATATATATATACATATATATATACATATATATATACATATATATATACTATATATCTGTATATATATATATATATATATATATATATATACAGACTAGTTTTTGAAGGTGTCCTATAGTAAATAATCCTGTAGATGACTTCAGAAATAATCAACCTGTACAAGGTTATTATTTTCCAATTCAAATCGGATTTCAATATTAATATTTCATAATCAATTAAAAAAAAATTTAAAAACTGAAACATACATAATGGATCATATAAAGCTGTATGGGCATATCATATATACAAATAGGCATCAAAGTTGAGCTTTTGTATACTGATTCTATGGCTATCACTTCAATATCCAAATCTCTGTCGCTTTAAATACCAGAAAACTTCATAATCGAGACAAGTATTAGTTTATTGGCAGGTCAATTAAATAATAAAGCTTGTATTAATGATGCCAAATATCAATTTTAATGTTATTATCTAATTTTTAATTCTTTCTTTAATATCTTTATAAACTCAATCTGAGTCTCCGAGTGTTTGGATTATCCCTATTCTGGCACAATTTTATAAAGTTTTCACCTGAATGAAAACTCTTCTGCTTATCATTCCTGTATACATGTAAAATGTCGACTACCCATTGCGACTTTTCTCAAAATTGTGTTTGCACAGTTTTACTAAATTGCAAATAACGGAATTTGTTCAGACAAATACTCTATAAACAGTGCATTCATTATTAGTGCAAAGCTTTTTGTTCTTTTTAAAAGCTAACAATAATTCAAATATGAAATTTTGTTCATAAATCTTTTGGTTTTTCAGGTCACACACACATTAAGGAAAGAAAACTTTTCGAAACATATTTTATAAGACTGAAATATAGTTAATGGAGCTATCCAAATTACAAACGTTCTTTCTAATATAAGAGAAAATAAATGTATACCATCAAATAATATAATTAAAATTAATGAAGTTTAATATATATTTTTGATATTTTAATTTTTATAATTCTTAATCTTTGTAATATATTTGGATTCAACATCTAAAACTCAAGCTGTGCTATATATTCAGCAACTATAGTAAAACTCTGCTCGATATTATTTTAATTTCTTATAATATGCTTATAACGTGAGCAGAAAAATATGAAAAAGAAGTGAGAAGAGTTATCTGAGCATCAGAAAAACTGACACATACAAAGTTGAAATAAAATCTCCTCATGAACAAAATTTGATTAGAAATACATCGTATTTCAAACACCGTCGTATAAAACTCCAAGTTACGTTGTTTTAGCATAATAAAACTTCGTTTATATTTAGTATTTGCTTATAATTTTCAGGAGCAAGAAAATTCACATAGTACTGACTCTATAATTAGAGAGCGATGTCGATAAAGCAAAGAAAATAGAACTGACACTGAATTAACATAATATGGTAAGAATATTTCACTATCTATCCCATTAGACAGTCCCGAAAACTAACCGTCCACAATCACAGCTGCTTCAACAGGGTATATTTGAATAACAGTTTAATAATCAGGCTATATAATATTCTCAATATTTTAATATGAAAACTGTATTTCATATTACAATTTTATTAGAGTTTTCCGTGGCTGTTGTGCTAAACGGAATTCACTATAACAGTTGTCACTAGGATAAAATTTAACATCAAAACACTTATGAACTGTTTGATTTTTTTTTAAGTTTGGAGGCTGTAAACTGTCATTGAAATGTATGTACTTTGTAGCATTCTGTTTCTGTGGCATTGAAATGTGCCCTTTCTGGGTTAATCCACGTGATTCCCTGAATAAGCTAGAAATATGTATGTACATGTTTTTTGCTTATAATAAATGTCTTCTGATAATAAAGATAAAATTTACTATAAGTTGAATTATAGTTGCCTCAGCAAACAAAGTACTGAATAAAATCACTTACTGTTCTTAAAGTTTATGTTATATTCAGAAAATATTAACTTGAATGAATTTAAATATTGAGTGTTTCTATTAAACATTACTTTAACTTCAGTTGTAGAGGGCTTAATGCACATTTATTTCCTTCACTAGGTTAGTTTTAGTACTGTATATCAGAAGGAGGTGTATCTCTAGCCTGTCCCATTTCTTGTGATCAGGAAACGTTCTACCTACCCTCTCCCTCCAACTTTCATCATTAAGCACAGTGCTGCCTCTTCTTAATGCTTCTTCTAAAAAAAATTTACTTTAACAAAAAACAGATGTGTATTCTTCAAAAGGTTAACTTATATAGCAGGGTGCAATATGGTAGTTTTGGTTAGGGTAGGTAACCCACTAATTTCGTTTTATTCCTAATACAATAAAATACGAACATATTAGCATTTTTTTTAAGCATGACCAATAAAGCTGATAAAAAAACTCTATTTTAATTTAGATAGAATCAATGAGATAGGTAAATATCAAAAACAAAAAGTATACATTCCAGAAAATGAAGACAAAACAACAAAACTAAATTAGACTTACCGTCGAGAGAATCCCAGCGACGTTTTTCAGTTTCTGATTCAAGAGCATCAAATACTGCGGCCCCGACCAGAAGATAGGTGAAGGTGCAAACGATCAGCGACAAGGTTCGGACGTTTTGCTTCTTCATTCTCTGGGGACCATCCTGGTCGGCCTAGGCCGGGGGCCCCGCGCGCTAGCAGCTCCTCCCAATGTCTCTGCCTGCCCCCAGCCGCCCCATGTTTTCTAAAACAAACCCATCAACTAATACTTTACATATCCCTCTCTTTCCTCCATTTTCTTTGTCTTTCTCGCTTTCTTTCATAAAATCTATTTATATAAATGTCATATAAAAATGTCAAAATATAAAAATTTAATGTTGTTAATTAAAATTAAAATTAAAATTAACTCTAATAAAATAAAAATGAGATTAGAGTTAAAATAATTAAATAATAAAATCTAGGCAGCACTGGGAAAGTAGGTAGTTTATATAATCAGAAAGGTAGGACTCCTTAGATCATTTCTTGTTGATGATCGGTGACACCCGAACCGGTCCGAGAGCATCAGCAGCAGTGTACGAGGTAAGACGGTATATTATAGTTTTAATATTAATATTACTTAGCTCTGTGGTAATGACGAAATGCATGAATTTTACTATAAAATACTGTAATGAATAATATGGATACCTCAATTTGACCAATTATAAAATATTAAAAAAGAATATGTAACATTGTAGTTATTATAATAAAGTATAAAGTTTTTTTTTGTAGGCACAATTCTAGAAGTAACTACTGATAGAATTTCATAGCTTTCTATTTTTGTGTAACATTCCTTCAACCAGTAATCAATATTTGTTTAATTGCCTCAGTGATATTTATACAAAGACAATACTTAGCATGAAGTTTGATGTTTTTGGAATCACCAGAAGAGAGGGTTAAACGAATGACTGTTTCTGTTTGTAAACTTGAAATAGAAGCAGAGTAGAACAAATATGACAGCATGAGTCCATTACAATCACCTTGTGGGAAAAGACAAAGTAAGTAGCTTTGCTAATGTAAGAATTGAATCATTCTCTTCTTCCAAAGTTTTTTCTCTCATATATAAAGTTCTTTATCATACAAAAAATATATGCATGGTATAAGATAGATCAAATGGTGAAATATATGAGCCGCTTATTTTGAAGTGGCCTAATTCCATATTATGTTGAAAATCGAGATATTTAAGGTTGCGTTTTACAAAATTTAAAAATTGTCATTTTATTTATCAACTAATTTTTGTTATAAAAATTCTTAGTAATTTTAAATAAATTTTGTACAATTTGCTGCAAAAGGTAAAGATAACGTAAAAATGTAATTATTTAAATAGCTAGCTAAATTTTTTTGGAAAATGGAATTGGGCCACTTTCAAAATAAACGGCTATAGAACTGTTTAACACTGTCTACAGACACGAACATAGTCGTAGGCAGCAAGACACACCGTCATAAGTGGGCTTAGTAAACCTTAAAAGGAGTAAAAAGCTCAGCAAGTAACATCTCTATACTTTAGAGCAGTGTTTCCCAAAGTGGGCGGTACCGTCCCCCTGGGGGCGGTGCTTTGATATCGGGGGGCGCTAATGCAAAAAGGAGTTGTGTATTCTATTTCCATAAATTGAAAATGTTCATGCAATATAATTTCTAAATTTAAGTGAAAACACCACATGTAAACTTCTAGGAAAAGGTTTCTTAAAATTATTTGTTTTGATAATTTATTTTTATGTTAAAAGTATATTCTCATCTATATTTCTTTTATTCTGTATTCATTCTTTTGCATAAATATTTTATGCAAAAATAATACATATATTGGATTATAAATAAATATTCGATTATTCATTATATTAATTTAATTATTAAAATGTTACTCATTTCGTTATTTAGTCAAAGATTCTGATTATTTAGGAGTGTTGAATATAGGTTTACGAATCCAAGGGGGCGGTCGCTCGAAAAAGTTTGGGAAACACTGCTTTAGAGTAATCATGTACGTGTTAATGACAAGAAAAATCTTCATACAATATTTAATATATACTTATATTTCAAAAGCAAAACTTATAAGTGATATAAAATGTTATAAAATCATATGATAAATCTTATAGTTATCCTATAATTTTTAACAGTAATATTACAATACGGTAAGGAATTGAAAAATAGTTGAGCTATATGGTTTATATCCTGAAGTCTAAGTAAGGACTTGCTTAATTATATTTCAGTTCGTTTTAGTAATCCAGCTTATTAGCTCTCTCTCCTTTCTTTTGTTATGATTTTCAATTGAAATTGCTAAATTGTAACATTGAAGTTGTGCCATAGTAGAGGCGGGCAAACTTTTTGGCTGATAGGCAACATTGACTTCAGAAATTGATCAGGCGGTCGCAGTGAAAGACGGATCATAGCGATAGGCCCTGAGTGTATTCATGATCCTTTAACAGTTTTCACATTTTGTATCATAACCTCAAAGATAGTAAAGCGAGGTACTTATGCACATTAGTTTTATTATTTTTGGAACAACATTTCTACCACTTTTACCAAGTATGGATAGCTAGAGAACTCCTCGTTTGTTGCTTATATTTTTTAGAAGTAAGATGGTACTTTTGTTACCCAAAAACACGAATAAGTCAGTTTAATATATACTGAGCTCTACATTTATTCAAAAAAGCTAAATTAAAAAAAAAACAGAAAAAAATACACACCGGACAAATTTAGCTCGCGTCTATAGGCTAGAAGTCTTCAAGAACTAGAGGGTCGGATTGAAAGACTGGATGGAGCCCACGAGGAGGTAGTTTGCCCATCTCTGTACTATAGTCATATGTTTTAATTCCATTATTAATTTCAGTCATCTAAAACAATACAAATTCTAAATGTTATCCAATTTTTCTTGACAAAAATGCTAATTAAATTTGCATCATAATTTACCAAATACAATAATGACATTAAATGAAATTAGTTAAATTGTTTAATATTTCTGATAATAGGATCTCTAAAGAAAGAGTTTTCGCTCTAACCACTCATGTTTTTGATAATAGATAATTCATTTTGAATAGGCAGGGTTGTTCTCTAAGAGGCTTACGAGATGAGTTGGTATAATGAAATATTTGAATAACACTCGTCAAGCCAAGTGTTTCAATGGCCTCCATGCGGGACATAAGGAATGAAAACTGTTTTACAGCCTCAAGTGGTGTGTTGACGTCTTTGCAATATTAAGCGCCCGAGACTTTCAACGCAGCACTCCTCTTAGCATCAACTCAACCTTTAAACACTTCTAAAAACCATAAAACTCTACCGTATAAAATTACCTTTTCAAACATTCATTCTTCTTTAAGATTATATTATCCTTGGCAATGGGATTTTCTTATTGTCCCTTGCGAATTTATTCAAATATTAATAAAACCCTCATCCCTTTCTTTAGTAGTATCGATTATCATAACGAGGGTTACAATATAAATGACAAAAATTCAACATTGAAGCAGAGGGTTGTAAAATAAAACAAACCTACTGTCTTTACAAAAGTGTTAATGAGTAGTAGATAATTTAACTGCTTCATCAATCTTGACCAGGACATTTCAATAAAAGATATATTCCACGCATGTTGCTAGTCTCTCTCTTAGTCTTACCATCGTACAGCTGTGTTCGCTTTATTCAATACTTAAAGACGTGTGAATATTTTGAAGATAATAGTAAAGGAGTTACTGCAAATAGTACGCCAAGTGTTAAAAATGATATTTATTTATTTCTAAATGACTTTAATTTTTATAGCAGCAGAGAATTTATAAGTCAGACATTCAGGGTGTCCATGATGTGTGTTGAGAATGATTTGTTGAGTTATTTTACAAATAAACATTAAAAAATCCAAAATAAAGTTGAATACACTAAAATGCTATGCATAGGATAACGCCATTTTCAACAATATTCAAAAATTAGTATTTGAAAACTACTTTTCCATTAGGAAGATGACCTGCCAGTATAAGATTTTTTGAAAACAGAGATAATCCAAATATCATTATGAAATTCATTGATTTAACCTTACACTGCTTGAAACTATGGTACATTCTGCAAGTCTTTTGACAAAGTTACATTAACTCGTGCATTGCATAGAACACATAATACACTATTTTCAAGTATAATTTTATTTTGATCTATCAAACACTATGGCTTACAATACCCTCACAAGCTTTCAGATTGAATGATTAGTCAAAATTTTAACATTTTATTGGAAAAAAATATTTTAGGTTGTCTTAAAAACTTGAAGATTTTTTCAGTTATTGATTTTGTAGCTTGAAAGTGCTAAATTTTCAAGACTCTAGAGTTAGTAGTTTAGTAGAAAGTTGTCTAAAAATTTTGGCCACAAGTGAAGTCCAAAATGTATTTTTAGACCCATCCATACCCCCACAACCTAATATCTTAAAAAAAAAATTGATAAAACGACTTTTAGGACCTACATGTTTTTACAAAAACATGTAATTACGTAAAAATATCAATATCGATTTGTTTCACAATCACTATACTTTACTCACAGTAAAGTAAACACAATTACAATTGACACATTGTTATATAGGTCAAGGATAAAGTGTGAGAGGACAACGATATATAGGGAGTGGTAGGGAGCAGAGAAAGAGAGAGTGTGACATGAGTTTAGAGAGCGGAAAGTATACAACAGGGATGAAGAGGGAGTGAGAGCAAGAAAGGAGATGGAAATCAAAGATGGAGGCAAGCTTAGAGGTTTAACATTCAAAGGTTAAAGGAGGTATGCTTAGATCAAACATTTAACTAGAAGATTAAACCTATAATTTTTCATAAAATGTCATTGTTCATAATTATCTGGTACTTATTTTATTAACTAGATACTTATCTTACATTTATTTTTTATATCCATTTTAATAATTTTTTAATCATCTAAGAGCAACGAGTTGAAGACCTCCTAATTTACTCTAAATTATATAAATTGTAGACGCCTTTTGCAGATTGTTAGAAATAATAGTTGTTAGAAGTAAAGCTGTTATAAGTGAGTAGTTGAATAGTAGCATAAAATACGTAAAACTAAGAAATTTAATTATGTATTGTTAGTTTCATTGAAATCAATTTTATTTAGGATTATATTAGATTAAAAAATTATAATAGATTAACTTTATAAATTCTAACTATTAAACTAAAAATTTACATGGAACTAAGACTTTGTTCGTTTGATATTGATGGATCATGAAGTTTACTTCTTCAGAACCTCCATTTAACTTTTAATACAGGTATTGTGTATAAAATATTATATATATATATGCAATGTATGTGAGAGTATAAGTAAAGCAAATGTTGAAAGATAACATGATAAGACACGATTTATGAACAAATAGGGATACCTCAGCATGATGAGACTAATGATGTGGTCGGTCTGTTGAAGCACCAAGGCGACTGACGTGTTAAGACCTGTATCCAACTATAGGGTACAAAAGTCCGCTTACATTCATTCCTCTGCGAGAACTACCTTCACTATATCTTACAATTGCGTCTTAATTTATTATGAGAGCAAAATACATGTCTCATAGCATTTCAAACAGAAATTGTATGAAACAATATTCTGATGTTTCATTCAAAAGCAAATGATATTTATGAATTCTTCTTTCTTGCACTTATTTAAGTTTACTTCACTAAAGTAAGAAGTAAAGTAAACTAAGTACTCTAAGAAGTTTAACAAGAATTTACTTCATTATATTCTAAGTTTATATAAATTGATAGCTCTATTGACTTAAAATAAATGTTTATAACCATAACTAATTAATAATAACAATTATAATTTAATTTCAAAATACAATACTTATTTCATATCGCTGCCAGAAATGATTTAATTTATTTATTTTCATCTATTGATAATCGGTTTGGAATAAAATATATTAACTTTACTATAAATTTAACTTTATTAAAAAAACGACATAGTCAAGATCAATTTGATTTGAAATGTCTAAAAATTTATATTTTTCTAGTCCCCTGAATGCATTTTGCCATTTTAATTTATGTCTTAATGTGATTAAAAAAGTTAGTGACTAAGCAATAAGTCATGTCAGACATAAAATTCTGAAATTTGCTGAACAAATAGTCATGGTTATGATGACTTTAGCTTTTTGGCAAAACTAAATAATAGTAGCAGTATTCTATTGACCAATATTTGACAACAGTATTTCATTCTTCCCACAATTATAAAACGAAAAATTTAATGCATAATATCGCATATGTACGAAAAGAAATTCATATTTTTGGTGCATCATGATTTGGTTCCGTCTACACTTTACATTACTTTAAAAAAACCAAATATCAAAAGATATGACTGGTCAATCAAACTCATTACTTGACTAAGAGTGTTACTTTACTATAAGTAAATTATGATAGCCATAAAAAAAATAATCTCAAGATTTTAATGGATTACAAGTTTGAGATACTCAAAGTCCTTTTCAAATGTTTTTTTGACGATTTGAATGTGTACGAAGGTGAGTGGTGAATATCCAAAGTTTATTGGCTGGCTACAGGCTACACCGGACCCAGTTCATTTTTCTACAAAAGTTGGGCCTTATTGTATGGGATGATCTTTGTTATTTTGGAACAATATTGAATAATCCGAAATTACTTTTTTAGCTAAAATACGTTTTTAGACAACTTTTTTTCCCTAAACAAGTAATTATAGTGTGTTGAAACTTATGAACTATTATGGAAATTATAATAGCATTAAGAGAAAAAAATACCAGAATTTTTCAATTACCGAAAATGTCAGTTTTGGTATAAACATTAAATTTTTTTGCCTTATGATCCATTCTGACAATTGGTGGGGGAGCCACAGAAGTCAAACCATTGGACAGATAGTAATAAAATTATATAAAAAATAGTTATTTTGAAAAGATGAGCTAAATATATTTTTATCGATATAACAAAGGCGGAAATATGCATTATCGTAAATTTCAAGACTTCAAAAAATGTTTTTAAAACTTTAACGATAAACTTTGCCAAAAAAAATCCACCAAAAATTAGTTATCTAAAAAAAAAAAAATCAAAACCATTAAATAATAACAAAGATTAATGAAGCTATTAAATCTGAAAACTGAACTTGGAATAATGGACACCAGCTGAAAGCCTCAACTAGGAATACCTGCTGAACTTGTCAGCAGCAGTAGCAAGTTATGTGACTCCCTGGTCAGGGCGACATCCAAGAGTCCCGAGCTGTTAAAGAGCTCTCTTCTATTTCCTTGTTAGTTTTTAATCACTTATTTCAAAATGTTCTGTTTCTTCATTATGTACTTCATGAACTATGTATATCTATCTTAGGTTATATTGTGATTCAGTAAGCATTAAGCTGTTAATTAGTTGGTTGTCACTCTCCTTGTTTCTGTTGTACTCGAGAAGGCAGAGATTATCTATATATTCAATTAATACTTTTGTGGATAGTTCTTTTTGTAAATGTTTATTTGTAAGATATCTTGGAGCTCCTGTGAGCAGTCTGAAAATCTTATTCTACATAGCAGCAAGTTTCTTTTAAAGAAGCTTTATGGAGATACTGGATCCACGAGGAATATCTGGATGTTCCTATCCGTAATAAAATATAATATATATTAAAATATATAAAATAAAATATATTACATCCGTAATAAAAGTAGAAATCATAATTTGTTGACAAGAATGAAAAAGTTTGAAAAACAACAAGTTGTAAACAACAAAAGTTTAATTTAACAGAGAATATCCTTTTAGTCACCGGCCACTGCCGGCAACAGCTACACTTGAAAAACCGCCTTTCACGTGTCAGAAGGACCCACTTTCAGTGCACAAAAGCTATTTATAAAGGCACTTACCTTGAATTATTCAAGAGCACGAATTTTAGTAACTTAGCAGATTCACTTGCACTCTGTACTTGTCGGATTTGTTGATTTGTTTACACTGACTTAATTTTTTTTAACAAAATCTAGTCAATGATAATTCACTTTTATGGTTAACCAAAAAATATTTGAAGATATTTCAAACAGTTAATATCATATACACAGACAATAAAATTCATAAAATTATAAAAAGAAATGCTACAGATACTCAATTGTACATTGTTTGAAAACTGAAATGTTCTTTTAGCTTTTCCTATAATTATAAAACTAGAGTGGTCACAATTAAACTTTATTGTATGCAAACATAATATCAAACCATGTATTGTTGACAGTCAATTGAGTTTTTATTTTAATTAAACTATCGATAATAAGCTATATAATCTGGTGTAACCAGCACTCAATTCTTTTTTTAAAAAAACCGTTTAGCGTCAAAAAACATTTTCAGAAAACGGAAAGTGTACTCTAACGATTCTTTGGTTAATGCAATTTTAAAAAAAATATCTCAACTCATTTTCTACATAATAATCTATTTTTAAGTATAATTTCATTTTTATCTGTTAAACGGTATACCTTGCATCATCCTCACAAGATTTCAGATTGAATAATAAGTCAACATCTTTACATTTTAAAAATAAATGCGTTTCCACTCTTTTGACATTCATGTTAAGATTAAAAAAAAATAAAATAAAATTTTATGCCAATGTACTCGAAAGAATCCTAAATATTGATGCCCTACACACAATTAATTCCAGCTAATCAAAACACGAATTGATAACAAACTCATAATTTAAACAAACATCTAATTCACTGCACTCTAATTACATTAAAACAATCCTTCAATTATTTCATAACAGGAGAATAAATAATAACTATATAAGAATTGATAATTATGTTCCACTTACTTCTGAAACAAGATACACAAACAGTTTGGTACATTTGATTATTTTATTTATATAAATATAGTTTTTAGCAGTTAAAGATGATTCGATAAGTTTTTTTTATACTAGCTAGACGGACTACTCTGCTGCACATTACTAAAAATTATTGCTTAAATAACCAGATAAATTGGTATATTGCATAAGCGAAAAGGTATATCGCATAATCACAAAGGATACTTTAAAGTGGAGTCAAGGCATAACCATCAAACGGTCGGTATAAGTGAGTCCAAGTTTAAGTAAGTAAATGAGTGTGACTCTAGAGTCTAAACTGCATGGACCTAGCTAGTACACTTCAGATATCGGTTAATCTAGTGCAGGCTCAACTACGCATACAGTTCGGATACATTTTCATTTACTGTAGAGAAAACGCAGGTGATAGCACTACCAATTTTTTTCCAGTATTAGATTTGTCCTGCAGAGCTCCAGTTCACACTCTGTTGAGACCTTAAGTTATTTCAGACGAAAACTGAAAACACTGCATCGCCATTAGGCAGTCAGAACAACCTGAACCATAACCTCGGCGTGGTTCATGGCCCCTAATCTAATCTGCGTTTGTAAAATCTAATGAAAATGAACCGTGTTACACAGCAACAATAGACACACCGGGAACATAAAGTTAATTAAACAACAAAGGAAAAACACATATACAGGAATGACATTTACTATGAAAATAGGTAGCTCTCATGTTCTCCTGGGATGTTGAACATGACATAGACTTTTGAATTGATGCTGGAGTCACGTCCCTTAATGTGATGGGACCTCGAGTCTAATTGGTGCCTTTGTTAAATACATATGTCATTAATAAGCAGATAGCACCGACTCACAATTTAGGCCAAAGTCATCCCAAATGTATATAGCAAAGAGAGCTTGTCTCTAGTAAAGTTGTCTAGCAGGTAGGATATAGATTTAGGTGTAATAAGATAAGTGGTGGTGTGAAAGCATCAGTCTACTCAGTCTGCTGATGGGATAATACCTTCTGAGCAGGGTTGACAGTTGGCTGACGGGATTAGTCTGGTCAGTAGTAAAACAAACGTCACGTACATCGACCTCTGCTGAGTTTGGGGATGTCTCCAATATATCGGCCTCCTAAGTTTGTCAGGATCAGCGAAGAACCACTTTTACCACACGAAGGAACAGATCTCTCTCTCACTTCTCTCTCTCTCTCTCTCTCTCTCTCTCTCTAACAGCCTAATCAGGACTGATGGTCTTAAAAATAGAAGCACCGAATATTTTTTTTGAAATGAAATAAACACAAAAATTAGGATTGAAGATTCTGATTGGTTAATGGCTCTTCTAAACTGCATGACTGAATCGATGCATCTATTAGTTGGGTTTGTGAACATTTCATAGATATAACATGTGAATTTATACTGGAGTCACGTTCCTTAATATAAAGGGCCCTCCAGTCTAATTGGTGCCTTTGTTAAATTCATAAGTCATTAAATCTCTGCTACTACTATTTCCAAGTTCAATTTAATAATGACCAAATCTTTTGTCAAAAGCTCGTTATTTTGTTATGTCCATTGAAAAATTATTCTGAATCCAATTTCAGAAAAAGGAAAACGATTGGAAAATCATCGCAAATAGAAATATCTGGACTACATTTGACTATATATATTAATATATACATCGCATAAATGAAATGCGAACGAACAAGGCACATTACACTTAAAATAAACTGTAAAAAATAGAAAGAACATAACAAAGACAAACAGAGTCTTATATATAAATACATATACATAAATTTATATGCATATAAGTACAAATATATATATATATATATATAATCAAAGTTCGCGTTTGTATGTTTGCACAAGCTCAAAATTGAATAAAATGTTTTAGATTTGGTGTGAGTGCACGCTACCAATGAGCGCAATTACCACAGTGCTTTTGTAAACATAGATTCCAAAACCGAATATAAATGACGTCAAAGATTTAAATAATTGTTTTTGGACATAAATTATAATATTTTAATCATAATACATTTAAAAAGATAAAATTTAATGAATAATCTACGATAATATGTAATATATTAATAAACGTTATTTATTATAATTAACAGAATTTTAGAAAGTATCAAATTAATATATGTAAAATATTAACAGCACAAAAGTATCTCCGTAATCAAAAAAACACTGTCACAATGCCTATATTTTATTCTTTTGCTGTATTTATTTCAATAAAAATGGTAGAGTATTCCCGATGTATCCGAAGGTACAGAAAAGTTCATATAAAACTAATTCTCTCTAAATTAAGGAGTTCAGGACTAATTACGTTGGCTGTAGAATCTAAGAAATTGACAACTCCTTCCAGTTGTCAAGACAGGAACTGATGCTGATATCTATAATGCCTGAATCAGTCTTACAAGTGGCGCAAGTTTACTAAATTCCATTTAACTCGCAATATGAGAGGTCAAGAAGGAGATGAGGAATACTCTAAATTTCTGATAAATATTGCTGAAGACAGAGTAGAAAACAATGAAATATTGAAGACATGTTTAACCGTGCACATAATATTGATTAGTGTATTGAATACTTTTACTTTTCATTCACCAACCCACAAATATTGTTCACAGAAAATTCTATATGAAGTTCTATTTAACGAGTCACATAGTGAAATTAATCATAGTTTGATTGAAAAATTTCTAGGAGAAATTAAACAATATCTGCCATATAACTCGTGTGGGTTTGTCTAGTAACAGAACCTACACATTAATATCAAGTATTTGTTGACTCACTAAAGTTGTCTGGATTACTCTGACATAAGCTAGAACTCAAAAAGAAAGCACATGTCATGTGTATGTATGAGAAACATTGATCTACCGCGCTTATGTAATGGATCAAGACTAATAACTGAGGGGCTTTATGAAAATGTCCTAGTTTGTAAAATTATCGCATCACGGTCTCAAGAAGAAATAGTTTTAAATCCAAGATTGAGAATTGTTTTATCTGAAGAGGACAACATTCCTTTTTAAGGACTCAATTCCCAATTCAGTTAGGATTTGCCATGACTATTCATAAGTTCAAGGAGAGACTCTGTAAAAAGCTTTAGTTCAATTATGTAAAAACAGTACTTCTACATGGTGAATTGAATGTTGCTCTCAGTAGGGTTAAACAGAAAGAAAACGTGAAGTTTTTTATTTGGAAAATTCAGACTGTACAAGATATGTAAATAAAGATAACTCTCTTAAAATTATGTCTATTATCATGTTTATTAGAAATGAATTAATTTAGAGTTCATCTGCATTTACGTGAACATGATTGCATTGAAAAGAAGGTGTTAGATGACCGAATGGGTCACAGGTAATGTAGTATTTTATATATATATATATATATATATATATAATTTGAAATGAAGGAGAATAACACACAAAGTAAAGAAACACACTTCATAACTAAGAGTGCTTGTAACTAACTAAGTTTGGATAACTCGTCTTAGGGAGAAAAGAGAGAGATAGAGTGAGGGAACAAACACGCCGGAGGCGCAACAGCAGATAACCAACCCATCTAATTTATACAAAGTTAATTAATAGAGGGAAGTAAATATGTATCCATTGTTTATTTTCTCTCTATTTAATTGATTTAATACTTAATTTTTAACCGTTTCAACAAGGTTAATTTGGTAACGGCTTAACTATTTTGTTAGCTCAATTAAGTATATTCCTCAATTAGTTTCATACACGTTGTAATAGTATCTATTTATCGATTTTTTTAATAGTCCATCTATATTATCTAATCAAGATTTCCTTAATTATTAATTTTATCTGTTAATTACATAATATTTACTAATAGTGAGTTTCAAGACAGAGTTTAATATAATATATTCTTCCAGCAAGGAAAGGAATTAACTTTATACTGAAAAGCTTTGTTGTCAGGAATCGGTGTGCCCACCTCTAGTGCACCCTAAAGTGATGTGTCAGACAATACACAGGTGCCTTTAAAGTAACTTGAATTCAACCACTATAAGTTAGTAGTGATTAAATATTGACACTGAGCCGACCTGTAGAGGTATACCACTTTAGGGTATAAATACATACTGTAAGGCGCAGGTTGCTGTCCGAGGTAATCCGGTATATAGAGATTATTGATTCTCCCGTCATGTGTAATACAGTTCGTTATGTCTCTTCTAATGCACTGTGTAATCATCAAGTGCATGTGACAGTCAGTTATTGGTTCTAGTTCCATGTCCGTATGCTTTAAAATGTCATCAAATGAATGCTAGACGCCTTATCAAATATTATGCACAATAATTACATAGTGAAAACAAACCTTTCTAACACTTTTAGAATGCATCACAAAAAAATACAATATCAGTCTTATCTAAAGTGTACAATAATACCCTATATAAAACATTTTCCAAACCGTTTGAGCATGCTTATATTCATTGTCACTGATATGTTATTCTGGCGTAGAAATTTTGTATGTCAAGTAAAAGGTAGTTCTCCGGTCTCTCAAACAAAGCCATGCAAGCGTACGGATAGCTACCCTTTCACTAGAGTAACTTCCTTGTGCACTCATCTGGCAATATTTGTCCCTATGTGGAATGAAAGTTAAATTATTCACCTGGATTTCCAAACTGCTACATTTTAGAGATTTTGAAGACTTAAATAATTTTGTATATGTTAAGTATTTTTTAGTACTGTTTGAAATAACTTTAATTTATTAGAAATTAATTTCTAAGATTATAAGGTGAGAGTCATAATCTGAGAGGCTATGAACAAAACAGGCAATAGGTCAAGTAACTGGAAATTCAGGTTGCATTGGGAATGAGAAGTTTTCATAAGTTTACCTGTCAAATGACAATAAGCCTTTACTTATAGATCTTTATTCCTTCCTTGCTTATAAAATAAACATTCGAGTCATTGAAAGTCATAATTTGTTTATGCGCTATAGGTATCACATTTTTGTAGGGAGCTTGAACTTCCAAACTAATGGTTTAGAGATGGTTAGTTAACTTTGCCACTACTAATCCTTAGTAGTGTAAGCAAACAAAAGTTTTTAAAGTATGTTACAGTCAACTGAATCATAACAAAAAAGAAAATAACTCGTAAATGCTTATCTTTTTGATCAATAGCCGTTGTCTATTGTAACTGGAATGTATTGTCTATTCGTTGTATTGGAAGTTACTCTATTGTAATTGGATTACAATTCTTTCAAAATCTGCATAGGTTTGGTTAGGTTAGGTTACGTTGCCAGCCCACAAGAGAACACACGTAGGCCCATGGTGATACCACACAATGAAGATTGATTCTACAGTGGGGATCTTAAACTTTGTTTAACTCAAGTGTATTTAGAGTAGAGATCTTTAACGAGTACCCCCATCGTACAGGCTCGGGACAGATTGTTTAACGTCCTTCACCGAGGTATACTGTGCTCAGATTTATTCACCTCCCGCTTGAATAAATAGAGAGCCAGGTGGGGATCGAACCCCGGTCCTATCAGTTCAGATGCGAGTACATTAACCACTGAGCTAACATGGCCCTCTTAAGTCTGCATAAATTATAATAAATACCCTGATTTTATGATTAGGAGGCTTTGAACTCTAAGATTTTATTCCCAGATGTCACCATCTGTATAAGGATAAAAGTATGGGTGGGATAAGACTCATGGTGTTTTAACTTCTGTTTCAATTGGAAAATACTTTACCTGATTCATTACTACTATTCTACATTGTAAACATTTTGTTAGAAACAAAACTCGCATTGCGGCAATGTCGTTGAAGTTTATCCAATCATATGAGTTTTTTATTCAAGAGTAATTGCTCTCCACACTACTAATAGAAATGCTCCACAGGAGACTAGATAATATATAAAATTTGAAGAAAACAAATCTGATTGTGTTTATTTAAAGAGTAAATATTAAATAAAATGTATATACAGTGGTACCTCGGGATACGAGATTAATTCGTTCCGTAACCTTGCTCTATGTCAATTTACTCGTATCTCAAAGCAATTTTCCCCCATTGAAATCAATTGAAATGCCATTAATCCGTTCCAGCCCCAAAAACACTTACCCCTAATTGTTTTTGTAACGTGATTTTGAATAAGAAAAATCTATTTATAAATGACAAATATTGTATAAAAACATAATAAAAGAGAATGTAGAGGTGGTTAGAAAAAACTGGTTTTATTAAGTTTACGTACATATGTAATTAGTATTTTGGTTATTTAAATTTAACTTAGACATAATTTAAATGCTACTGTATGCTTAATTTTAGTTAATGCTTTTCTCTTCATTGGTCTTTGCCTTTTTCGCAGGATTAAAAAAAAAAACTGTCCAAAGAGGTTTGTTTCTTCGTCCCTTTCAGAATGCTAAGGAAATGAGTTAGGCAAGTTTCATTAAATACATCCGATGCACGACCAGTTGCAACTTTTTCGGGGTGTTTCTTTGCCACGAACTGTGAAACTCTCTCCCTCATTTCCAAGATCTTCCAATTTTCAAAGGTAAACTGAGAACTGAGTGGGCCGTAGGCGGCATCGTACAAAAAAGAAATGTACATATTTATAAATGACCTGATACTACAATTGGCTGTTCCTGGTATCTTAAATTTCACTCGTATTTCAAAACAAAATTTCGCTCATTTGACAGCTCATATCACAAATAACTCGTATGTTGGGGCACTCGTATCCCGAGGTATCACTGTATATTTTTTTAATTGTCATCAAAATCTCGGTACAAAGCTTTCTACAAAAATCTTGCCAAAAAATGATAACTCCTTAGTCCTTCTCAACAAATATTTCAGGAAATCAAGTCTATTTAAAGAAGTCTGAAGAGAAAGTGGCCAAGAGACTTATTCATGTGAATTATTGAAGTGACTTATAAATTTATAATTTTTATAACTTTCTTCACTGGTTACCTTTTTATAACTTTTTGTCGCTGGTAATGCTACAATTAAGTTGTTGTGACTATGAAAACTAAAGTTTAAAAAAATGTCATCAAGATGCCCATTTGTACCAAGACAATTTCAATTAAGTTACAGTTATAAGGAAGTAAGGAAATTGTATTGAAACTAAATTCATCCAAGTTTTGGACATTTAAAATTAACTTTTACTTAAAATGTCTAAAATGATATATGACTTAGTCGTTAATACTAATCATAATTATCTAATCATCTATGGGTTTGTGGTAATCTTTCTCGTAAGATTGGAACCGAAGAAACAGAGCGCTGAGCTTTGACTATGCATTCCAGGACAGTGTAGTGAATTTATCATTTAAAGATAGCGCAGTGGATATTTTAATCTGGAATTGTTATCATTCTGTCATAGTATCTACCAGTAGATATTAGTTCAAGTAGTTGGCGCAATTCCTTTGTAGTGATCTGATAACTTAATACAGATACATTTCCATACTCTGATACTTTCACAATATTTAAGTGTTTACCCACAGTACACACACCTATTTAATTGCACGCACGCTTTCGGGGACACTCACATATACCTAGAGAGACATTTCCACATGTACACACTCTAGTAGTGTTTGTTTGGGCATCTGGGTTACCCTCATATCCTGGTGCTTCGCAGTTTACTGGTAGCGTCTCTGTTTTCTTTTTATTTGGTGTTCCTGCTTGATTTAGGAAGAAGCGGTAAGGTAAGGAGTAGATGGTTAGCGGTATAAGCTGGTAGGAAAAAAAACTCTCAAGAAAAGTGTCTAGAAACTCAATCACTCCCATTAAATATATTGCTAACAAGTTTAAAAAGTTAATAATGAAGGAATATTGTTTAGATTAACCTTGTTGAAACGATTAAAAGAGAAGTATTAAATAAATTTAATAAATTCCAGAAATTAGAAATAAATAATGGTTAAATTATTATTTCTTTCAATTAATTAACTTCATAAAATAAATAATTAGATTTAAGCAGTTAGTCTTGATTTAATCATGTCTTTGAATGATGAGGTAAGGGTTGCAATGGAGGAGTGGAGATAAGGAGAAGCCTCGTCTTAGCTGACCACTTTTCTTCTAATGACCATGGGTGTTTGGACACCAAATATGCAAGTGAGTTATGCCTGTCAATCCATACATTATTCAATAAAATCAAAAAATGACTTAGTGAACTTCCTTACATACAATAATATTTCCTCAGAACTATGGTATTATACACTTCAATTTGTACATTAATAATACATTAATAATATTTTAGTATAAAGTCATAAAGAAGAGAGAGCAACAGGACTGCTTTGAACTTGACGTTGTTAATTTCATTTCATGAATTCATTAAGAGTTTTCCTTTGAATCCTAGATATTAATAATACAGTGTCATTCATAAATTAATACAGCAACACATGATTTAATAATTAACTGCAATTAATTTAGTGTGAAATTTCTACTTCATAGAAATTTCATTCACATGCTAAAATTATAATAAGTTATCAAACATAATTTAGATTGGTGTTTTAATATTACAAAGAAAAAAATATATTGATAATGGAGAAATAATTATTCTTCAGACTTGAATGGAGTTAAACAATTGGAGATTCCCTGAATCTACGAGGTGTGTAAATAAAGTAGTGAGACAGGTAACGTCGCTTTCGATCTGGCAACGCTGGAGACGCGTGGCCTTGAGTAGCGTCAGGTGCACGTGTGATGCGCCTCCAGTATGAATCTGAACTCGCCACAGACATTTGTTTGTCCGTAGCGTTGGTTTTCGTGAAATGGTTTTTTCTTGAGCGTTTTAAAAATGAGTGACCTCAAAGTTGAGCAGCGGTGTGCAATCAAATTTTGCTTCAGACTTGGACATAATGCAACCGAAACCGGCCTATGGAGAACGTGTTTTATCAAGGGCACAGGTTTTTCGGTGGTTTAAGGAATTTTCAGAAGGAAGAGAGTCGATTGAAGATGAACCACGAAGCGGAAGGCCTTCAAGTGCAAACACCGATGAAAATGTCAACAGAGTACGGAACCTTGTGCGTTCAGATCGACGCTTGACAGTCAGAATGATCGGGGAACAGTTGAATTTGAATCACACCTCCGTTCATCACATTTTGACCAATGAGATGAGTTGCATCACGACAACGCGCCCTGTCACACTGCCATCTCAATAAACGAGTTTTTGGCCAGTAAAAACATTCCTGTTGCTCCTCAGCCTCCTTATTCACCAGACTTGAGTCCTTGTGACTTTTTCCTCTTCCCGAGATTGAAAAATCACCTCAAGGGAACTCATTTCGGGACACTACAAAACATACAAACTGCTGTAACCGACCAGCTGAAGGCCATTCCAGAATCCGAGTTCCAGCAATGCTACAATGATTGGAAGGACCGTCTCCAGCGCTGTGTGGCTTCCGAAGGGAACTATTTTGAAGGTGACAATATCACATTGTAATTATATTTGAATAGAAAATTTACAAAAAAATCAGTCTCACTACTTTATTTACACACCTCGTATGTTTGATATTCTTAGGATGGTGATGGATACAAGTGGGTGTTTACTTAAATGTTCTAATCACTTTTCAAGTCACACTATTTGATGGGTACGTATGGAATTCTTCAGCCATTGACCATTATATCTGGATTATATCTGTTGTTTCAGAAAAAATTAAATTATGCTAAAAACTTCTATGCTACTTTATATATCAAAAAAGTTACATTTATTTTTTTCTGGTTATACGAAAATCTTCAAACTTTTTAATATCTTTATGTAAATTATTATACATCTTTATGTATGATAACTCTTTATGTAAGTAAGAGATTATCAAAAAACATAAATTTTTGTTTATTGAAATAAGAATAACAATAAGAATCAGAATGACTTAGTTTTCTTGTCAGTATTTCAATTTAGTTTTTGATGACTCCAACATATTTTTGTGATCAAATGTAAAAATAAAATATCTAATCGATCATGTATTTTTAGATCTTTTCTGAAGTAATTTTTGTTTAGAATCTTGTAATAGGAATAGTGTGCCATTTTTTTTTTCAAAATAGAGTATATTTTCATACCGGATATTTCATGTATTGGTTAGATGAAAACAGAAAGTATTACTGTTTAAAAAATAACTTATTTTTTTATATTTCGCCTAATCTTCATCAACTTTTAATGAGTCACACCCCTTTGCCTAGTCTCCTAGTAATCCATCCGATATTAATTAGTATTAATAGTGCGAAATTATATTTTCGAAAATATACTCTATTTTCTTGCTTATAACTTGTACAGATTCAGACGTACACGCGATATATGACACACGCAGAACTTGATAATTTCGCACCATTAATACTAATTAATATCGGATGGATTACTAGGAGACTACGCAAAGGAGTGTGACTCATTAAAAGTTGATGAAGGTTTGAGGAAATAGAAAAAAAAAGTTATTTTTTAAACATTAATACTTTCTGTTTTCATCTAACCAATACATGAAATATCCGGTTATGAAAATATACTCTATTTTGAAACAAGAAATTTTAACATAAAGGCACCTTTTTAGGTATCCTGAGTCCAATAAGATTGATTCTGCAACTTGTTTTCTATCTGTATCTCTCTTTCTCTTTCTGTTTTTGTTAGTAGGTTGGGTGAGTGTTTATTATCAGAATACTTGAAAAGCCAAAGAACTGTAGCTAATTTCATGATTAACTTCTGCTATTCCTGAGATGAAACAACAAACTCACAACTTAATACTGCCTTTCTATAGAGAGTACATTAAATTATAAACGAAATTGTTTTCTTCAGATATTGTACAAATATATCTAACAGATTTGATTAAAATCGCTAAGGATTTTGGATTTGCACGTGATATTTGATAGATAGAAGATTCGAACTTAGAAAAAGTTATCATTCAGGTAAAACAAAGAAAGAATATTTTGGAATGGTAAGAAACGAATCTTTAATAGACTGTTGTTTGAATTAATATGGATACAAAGCAAAAATAAACAGTAATATAATCAATAAGTATAAAATCGTCCAAATGGATTATACTGAAACAGAGAAAGTACATTTTGGAAAATAATAAATTTTCAAAAATATTATGATATATAATATTTTATATAATAAAATATTATATATCCAGTGGGGAATCAAGTACATGAGAGTTACAGCTTCAAAAAGTCGAACGGCTCAAGTAAACAGATAAGTATCGTAAAATTAATATTTTTGTGGGTGTGGGTCTTGACTATGTCTAAATTTTAAAAATTATAAGTGATAAAATATGTAAATGTTTTACATTTTATGTAAATAATAATTAATATAAACTAGCATATGACAAAGGTAGTGCAATCAGTTATTATATAGTATTAACTCATTGAAGGGCAAATTGCTAATAAAGTAGTCCTTACAAAAAAATGTTTGACTCATTAAGTGAGTTATATTGTATACCTAGAGACAATGTTATTAGGCATATTCCTGAAAGATATATAAGAAATATATAGGTATATAGTATAGTATTCATATTAAAATATTCTCAAAACATATAGAAATAAAAAAACACGTAGTCAAATATAAATTTTATTCCTACAACATTTACTTCTAATATTTCATTTTTGTGATGTGAAGTGATCTCTAAATTTTAAAAAGAAGCCACAGAAAAGTAATATTGGCTATTTCAATTTACTTACAAACTGTATTTAATCTGTCAGGGATAAAGGTATTATTCATTTATATAATTTTTTTGATGATGTGTCATTCATTTGTACTTAAGAACCAAAAGTTAAATATAATAATAGTTGAGAAATATTCTAATATAATTTCATAGGTATAATCACAAAATGTCTAGAAAACCTTTAATTATATCCAATGTTTTATAAACTTTTATATTTGCCAGGTTAATTCTAACAAATTCCGATTTCCTTGTAATTTCTCACATGTAAAATACATAAATGACAAAGGATGTATACAAAAATGTCTGTCAAATTGGTTATTATTGTTTGTTCACACTCGCAAAACTGTGCAGGGCTTTTTGATTATGATTAGAAAAACGAAAGTCGTTTGGAATCACTGAATTTTTTTTAAATTATGCGTGCGTGAAATTTTTCACACCAACATATCACTGTGAATATTTTCAAGAAAACGAGTCCTCTTTTTCAAAAATTGTCTCATTTCTACAGTCCAAACGGTTTCTATAGACAATTTGACACTCATAACCTTATTTTTATATTAATAATGGTAAATTAAATAACTTGAATTCTTAAACAGTAAGTATATGGTAATATCTGTTTAATTATAAAAAGGAAAAAAAAACAAATGCTTAGGTAGAAAAACAGTATGGTTTGATTAAGTAAAGTTATCAACGTTAGATAAGTTGCTAGAGTGTGCGTCAGACAGGGGACACGCGAGTCACAGATGAAGACGTTTCAGGCGAATAATATTTAATTAGGGAGCTTCTAAGTACGTTATCGTCTCTAGTAATCTAATCAGACCGATACGTGTGTAGCTTTGCCAATTCATCGACGCAGTGGCTTTCCCCAACTTAAAACATTCATTGAAAACCTACTGCATTCAGTATAACCTACAGAACTCATATGCATATTATAACTAAATATTAATTAATTAATTAATCTAATAAGACTGTTTTAGTCGTTTTCAAGCAAAACAGTTAATATCTTTTGATATTCCTAAAAACGGTTCTATGTTGTCTCTGGAGTGTGAATGTACTAGAGTGCATTATTATTATAATTTGAGAGTGATTGTAGCACTCCGTCCTTAGAACTATTGCATGGTACTTCCTCCCTTCTGTGCTAAAGTACCCCAGTTAGCTTCAGTGCCTTCGAAAAGCTTAAACTTTTGCTGGGTCGAACGGTAAAAGTTCTTCTACAGTTTTGTTGAGTATCCCGAAGCACCTGCCTCTGCGCAGTGGCTTAACAGTCAGCCAGCAAGCGCAACAGTGTCTCTTATACTTCCTTGCAGAATCTACACAAACCATCATTGATAATGCCCATTCTTAGCAGATGACTATTAAGTTTGAAGTATAAAAAGAAAGTTATCCCACTGTATAATCTACCATGCTTGAAGAATAGTCACCTAGTGAGAGTGTTTCAATCAATCTCCGAGTTGTACCCTTTAATCTATTTGACACATTTATGGTTCTTTGTACCCAACTTTTACTGCTTATCTGAATTTCTGTTTATATATTCTCTTAATTCTATACTTTAAAACCAGGTGCAAGGGACAGCACTGGCGTTCCCGGGTCGGTTACTTGCCGTTGCTTCTACAACTTGCTTGGTCACCTATCTCTTATCTCCTGAAAACAGATTGCCCAAAAATTTGAGTTTGTATCTGTGTTTCATTACTCTGTGTGTTACTCTCCTTCAATTTTGAACTCGCATATATATATATATATATATATACGTTTCATAGTAAACCACAGACACAGAACAAAGGTACGACAACACTTACTGTCTCTAATTTTCATTTCATTTCATTTTCCTGTTTACAATGTCCAGTGTAAATAGCGCAATGTTATAACCTCCAGTGCGGTTACTACTCGTTCCTTCAAGTGTAGAAAATTGGAAACAGTAAGTGTCTTCGTATCTTCGTTCTGCGGCTGTGATTTACTGTGAACCGATTGCTGTCCTTTTGTAAACGTTTGTTGTCATTTTTATAAACACGTGAAATAACAATCAATGATCAAACCACAATATGAAATTGCAAAACAAGACTAAGATCTTTCAACCGTAACAAGCGGTCTTCGTCAGAGTCAAAAACCCAACTGACAGGTTTTGACTCTGACGAAGACAACTTGTTACGGTTGAAAGATCTTAGTCTTGTTTTGCAATTTCATATTGTGGTTTGATCATTGATATATATATATATATATATATATTTGGTGTCCCTATTTGAACTCTCCCAATGATGGTTCAACCAAAACTTAGAGACAGTAAGTGTGTTTGTTTCTTTGTTCCGTGTATGTGATTTACTGTGAAATGTTTCTTGTCCTTTTGGATCGTTTTTCTGTTTACAATATATATATATATATATATATATATATATATATATATATATATATAAAGTAAATTCAAAACGAAGGAAACACAAAGAAAGACGTCCTCCTGCGGGACTCTTCGCTCTTCACACCTCCTGATGACGACGAAGGTCGAAATATCGATGTGAGTTATGTCCGTGTCTTTCTGTGTGTTTCCTTAGTTTTGAATTTATTTTATTTAAAAAAGTCCGCTGGACCGTTTCTTTTAATTGTATATATATATTATATTACCACCTTATTTCATTAATTTCTTTTGAACTATTTTGTATTAATAATATTATTATATTTACTCATGTATTTTTCCCTTCATACTGTTATATTTATTGTTTATTTTTTATAGTGTCTGGGAGTTATGTCGTTGAATTTTATGAGTATTTAGTCTATAAAATTTTGATATTCGAATGTAATGATTTAAAATATGGATATTCAAAATTGAAAAAAAAAACCCTAATTCAATTACAGTTTAGGAAAATACTTCGTTTTTAAGGACTTTACTGTTAGTTTAATTATGTAAGCATACATTTTCTGAAATTATAGCAAAATATTAAGATAGTATATAACTACGTAAACTCTGCCCTAGGCAATTTACAGGAATCATTATAATTAATGATTTGGTTACTAAAATTCCGCAGTGAGTACTTAATCCTATTTACTCACTAGTTATTGCCAACTATTTATCATTTTTAACTACTATGTCAATTACTACAATTATATAATGTCTGATAGATTAAATTATATAAATAATTTATATTTAACCAGCTGACCCTGCCAACTGTGTAATGCCAACTCTTAGTGAATATCGTGTTACTTTAAGCTTTTTTAACATACATGTCATATACATTTATACTTTATACTTTATACAAATTACTAAGTATATTTTACTTAAGTAATATTTTGCCAATATATTTTTTATTGTCGTGCTTGTAAATATACATTTTTTGTTTTCCTATCTGGTGCAAGCACAAATAAATTTGATGGTTTTCGAACTCGTGAACACCTAACATACAGCTGTCCATGTGAGTAGCATGGATTTATCAAATTTAATCCACATACTTGCAATGATTGTCCCTGTACTTTGTTAATGGTCGTTGCAAAGTCTAGTCGTACAGGAAACTATAAACGTTTGAATTCAAATTGACGATCTGTTATCATAGGAACGCGTGGTAGTAGTACTCGTACATGTTCACCTTGGTGTTTCCCATTTAAAATGGTTGCCTCTATTATGTTATTCATTTTTTTTACTGATAGCCTAGTCCCATTGCATAGTCGTGGTGGGTTTATATTTCGTAGAAGGATGTTGAAAGAACTAATTTTCAAAGATAAAATATGCGTTGGCATTCCTGGTAATTCTAATGAAATTAAAAATTCTATTGGATAATTAACTGATTTATCGTGATTGACAACAGTATCTGTAGACCTACATATTGTTCCTTCACCAGGTATTACATTTTGAATTATGCAGTTTATTGAATTCACATCAATGTTTTTGGCTGCCAATATACCATGCTAATGCTATTATTATAGTATTAGCGAGCTATAAAATAATATTAAGATATTTACTTTATACTGAATAACAGTTTTTAGATATAACTGTTTTTAGATATTACAGGACCATATCATCTAACAGTGTGTGGATATACAGACAGACACACATTAAATATAAAAAAAATGAACTATATAATATAAAAAAATGTACACACATTATTTATATATATATAGATTTAGTTGTATAAAATTATATTCGATACTAACCCATTGATTATTTTTTTAATTCTGCGCTAAATTTGGAAAGACTTTGGCAATCTATTCATCAGTGGATTTTACAAGATGACAAACGTTTTCTGGTAATGTAATACAGTGTGTGGATTCGTCCATTTCCATTTTACCATTCCCAATATCTAACAATTGTTTTACAAATCGTCCAGAATATTCATCTTGTCATTGAACACACATATTGCTCTTTAAAGATATTTTCTCCACATACCGCCATAACACTGATGATTTGAGACATGCATTTACTCAAATCATGTAAATAATTTTATTAACATGATTAATAGTTTAATGATTTATAATATTATTATATTTACTCATGTATTTTTCCCTTCATACTGTTATATTTATTGTTTATTTTTTATAGTGTCTGGGAGTTATGTCGTTGAATTTTATTAGTATTTAGTCTATAAAATTATGATATTCGAATGTAATGATTTAAAATATGGATATTCAAAAATTTTCAAAAATACACCTGCACATTGTATGGTCATCCATCTGCAGGTGTTGAACGTGGTATAACTGGTAAAGTTTGTCAAAAATCACCAGCTAGCAAAATGAATGCACCACCTAAGAGCCGCTTTGGTTCTAACATCGTCTTAACTCATTACAACATTTCAAATTTTTTTTAAATAAATCTCTAAATGAAAATTTTATTTCACATAATAACTGTCCAAGTCAATGAAAACAATGTAAATAAATGCAAACAAATCTGACCAGTAATTCTGGTGAATTACCAGGTCTAACATTCACCAGGAGACAGTAAGTTCTTATTATATTATAGATAACCTATTGTATTAGGTGGTTTATTATTGCAAAACAAAATTTCCGTTTTTATAATTTGTTCAGGAGCACCTAGAACAACTCTGATTTAAAAAAAAAATGCACATAAACTTCCCGAGGATATACCTGATAATTTCCCAAACTTATACGGTGATTGGATGTATGATTTTCGAATCTATTGAGTACAGACAGACAGACACACATTCATTTTTATATATATAGATTTAGCTTGTATAAAATTATATTCGACCGACCGGATACCTATAGATAGGAGCAGACATCACATGTATATGACCAGATATCATACAAAACACTGATTAACAGTGACATACATCACACAACAAACTGATAGAACCAGACATCACACAACATACTGATAGGAATGATCAAACATTATACAACATACTTTTAGACATGATCAGATATCACACAACATAATGATGGACAGGGTCAGATATCACACAAAACACCGATTAACAGTGCCATACATCACACAACACCCCGATAAACAGAACCAGACATCACACAACAAAATCATGGACAGGACCACATATCACACAAAACACCAATTAACAGTGCCATACATCACACAACACACCGATATACAAGACCAGACATCACACAACACACCGATAGACGTATCAGACATCACAAAACATACTGATGGACAGAACCAGACAGCACACAGCATACTACGGAGAATACCATACAGTATACTAAGCATACTCTGAAGATAGATGTGCTTCCAAAGCAAATCGAGAATCATGGCTAGGAATTATATTAGTAATGTAACCAGTGGCCTAGGTGGCACAAATGATGTAAACATGTTTGGCTTTAAACATTCTAAAATACTTAAAGACACATGTAAAATGATGGGGGTGAGTAATGTAATGTAAGGAACTCACAATGCAGTAGGAGGGAGAAGGTCCTCGGCCGGCTCTCTGTGCAGTCGCCTACCTGGAACAAAGGGGGGCCGTAAAGCATCGTCTTCAAAGCACAAGCTCGAGTGTCGAGTGCCGCCTTTCCTGTCATCAAACACATCAACAGAGTGTTCTTTTTAAGGCAGCAAAGTGAAAGTAATTATGTAGCTTATAGCTGATCGTTGAACTAATTGTGATTTAACATTTACTAAAGAAAAATTCAAAAATCATAGCCAACAAGTAACTTACATTCATAAATAGTCAAATATCGATAAAAGTAATAAAAGTTACTTTTAATTTAACAAAATATACATAATTGGTGAAAAAAACCAAGCATTATAGATTCCATTTAAATCTAATGACATTTAAAATCAACAGACCCGAGTTCTAATCTTAAAATTTGTAAACTTTTTTAAAATGCCGTTTTATTTCTTTTCAATTAATAATACTTTTACCAATTTGACGGGATATAACTAATATTATATTCATTTTTGCTAATTTAGAATATTTGTAGTGACTGAAATGAAGTTGTCATGACGCAACTAATATTTGTTTTCTTCATTCCCAAGATCTAAGATAGAGAGCCATTATTAAAAAGAAAAGCATCCCCTGCTTTTCAGAACGGTTTATATCATCAATTGAAAGCTGTTCAATAAAAATTTTATTGTAATTATATACAGTAGTTAAATAATTGAACCTTAAATAAGTTAGAATTTTATTATCAAAAGAAAAAATATATATATAAAGTAAAATAATAAAAAACTATAATCATGGAGCTGTTTTTATGAAGAAAAGTATTCCCTGTATATTTTCTTGATTGCTCAAAAGTATTAATTCAATATTTAATTGCAAATGTACAAATTGTGACTAGAAAAAAACTATAACAACTAAAATCCATTATGATTTCATTAAAATAAATAAAAAAATAAAATACACTAATTAAAATAAAAAAAATTGATAAGAAAATATACTAAAAATTGAATATGATTACGAAGTAGATAATTTCAGTAAGCACAACTCCTATGGCGATATGAAGGTCATGGAAACATATATATTGGGCTTTATTAGTGTAAATAATGTGTTTCTCATATTATTTATAACGTATTTATATATAAATATATAAAATAAGTAAGCCTCTCAAAACAAAACAAAACAAGATAGTTTTAGATCTACTTGTGGCTATACATCTTGAAAAATTGTATTTATATAAAAACTGTGGTATTAAAAACATGTTTAAAAACGCTAAAGCTTTTATACCGTACTCCAGAAAATTGTTAATTATCTGGCGTACAACAACTTATTAATAAATAAATTAATGAATATTTAGTCATAAATAGTTCACATTAAATTAATAAAAAATATCTTAATGAACTGAGAAATAAACAACTGAACAACAAAATATAACATGTTTAGATAAGAAAGTGGCACCATAACATTTAAGATATTCTTCTCATATTGTGTAATGAGATAATGAAAACATTAGTACGAAGATATTAGTTTAACATGAGTTTAAGTATTCTATGATATTTGAAAAAAGATATAAAATAAATGAAAGGAAGGATAAATTTCGTATATGATATAATGATTAAGCCAGTTTTACAAGAAAATAATAGAGAAAGAAAAAGAGAGGGAAAGAAAAGAAAGAAAGATGGAGAGAGAAATTGAGAGATAGAGAGATTAAGAAGAGAAAAGAGGAACTTTTCGAATCTAAAAAACTTGTGGAAAAGACGCAATGAGATTTATTGAGTTGAATCACCAAGTGGAAAATTAGGGCGGTAACTTGTGTTGGAGGTACTAAAAAAAAAAAAAAAAAACTTAACCACATTATTGTAGTTTGTATTCTTGAATTCACCAAAGTAGAAGGTAAACGTGGAAATTAAATCTAGTATCAAAGACTGCCTGCTCGTAACTAATGTAAAGTACTTAATAGTTTTTCATATTTAGAAATGATTTTAAATTATGAGTCATACCTAGAATGGTATTAAAGGAAATTTTAATAATATTATCCTGTTAAATTGATTCATAAATGAGAAAAATGAATTTTCATTCTTTATAATAACTCTCTTATTTCATTTACTTCTATTTAATGAGAATATAAGCAGTGTTATCAAGATTTTTGATGTTGAAACAATAACATTTTAATTTAAATGATAACGTAATTACTGCTATCACCTTTGGATAACACTATCAGATAATTTAACAACTAATTTAAAAATGAATTAACATTTTGACTTGTAAAATGAGGATCTGAAATAAAGCTGACCAAAAAAAAGGTCAGCAAATTATTAATTTTAATAATGATTACATTTGAGGTTGAAAGAACATAAATTCCATTAAATACAATGGAGTATGAGAGAGTAAAATTTCTAAACATTTGTGGAGCTCCTAAATATTATGAGGATTGGCCCTACCAGACTAATATAATATTAATTTCAAAGTAAACAAGTGGAGTAAAAAATCAACTTCAAAAGAACGGTAAATGAACAGAAGATTGACTAAGATACTTCTACCAAAAGAAGTGGACATCATCAGAGACCCAGTATCGGTGATGCTCTGATGAAAGGTTGAAAGATCAGCGTAATTTTTCTGAATTTCTTACTGTACTTTGAACATATATATATATTTAATCTGAAACAATAACTATTAAAACTAATCAGTTTGAATTAACTTTGTTTTATTTCTTTGTTTACCTATTTCAATTGACGCATTCGTGTTAATTCTCATTACTTTGATTCTAGGATCGTTACTGATATGTTCCAGTGAACAGTAACCTTCCTATATGATATTTAGCAACATGGTGAAATTTTTGCAATAGAACAATCTTCGTATCCTTTATACAGTAGCATATAGTATTCCATAATATTATAACTTTACGTTTTATTAATTTTTTAAGTATCTTCAATCACCGAGTTTACAACATTGCTTATTTTATTTTTCCTAAGTATCTGACCAAACAATTATTATAATCGCATATAACTAGGCTCTATTATGGATTATTAATTATAACCACTGCACTTTCCAGGGCAATTTCTTGTATAAACCAATGTCAACATCGTTTCAATTCATTTTTAATTTCAGTTTTCCATCAAATCAATGGATACTAAAATATTAATTTTATAATGATTACAGAACTTATACTTTTATTTCAAATTTGATATATATACTTATAAATATACTACTACTATTTGCCAAATTTGGCAGGATGCATTAAGTCACATTATTAGCACACTGCTGGAAATACACATCTGCTGAACTTTATTACAGTATTCATCTTTCTAGCTTAAAAATTCAGTAGATTTTAAACTTCAAATTAATTCATAATTGGTGCGTCAAGATATTTTATAAATTTCCTGTCTAATTTATTTCTCTTGTTGGATTCTAATAAAGTAAATTTTTAGCTATTGTAAACAAGTCCCAGAAGTAGAGCAAGTTGCTTTATTCAAAGTAAAATTTTGCATATTTTAGGCTCACATCATGTGTAGTACACAACTTTTAAATAGTTGATATATGCATAGTTCTTAATGTTTTAGGATTTGTAGTTTGATGATAAAAATATTTTCTGAAACCATAAATAGTACTAAAGTACTAAAAATTCTCTTTGTTTATGATGAAAATTTGTTAAATAACAATGCAGATCATATTACTATTCATATACTACAACCAGCCATTATTGGGATTAATTCCATTATAACTGTCAACTGTGCTATGCCGAGCATGAACACAATATCAAGAAAGTAGATTTCAATTGAGGTAATACTTAGTCAAAAACAATAGAGAATATCACATAGCCACACATATCCACCCACCCATGCACTTACGCACACACACACACACACACACACACACACCACACACACACACATACACGCACCCACCCACCCACCAGCGCTAACACACACACACACACACACACACACACACACACACACACACTCACGCACGCACCCACCATTACTTAAACACATACATGCAAAAATACTGAATCACTAATAAATCAGGTTACACACACACAAAGACATCCTCGAAAAACTTGTAAAATGCCTCAGAGGGTCTCAAAACTTGTAAATCAGGCAAAATAAAGAAATACGTTTTTTTTTTACTGTTACTATGATTAACTTATAGTTTACTGATTGCTCTTTGACAATGAGCTACCTCGAAAAACTTTAAATGTTTTCTATTCATATTGAATTTGTGATTGGTTCTTTAATTTTATTGGGAACTAAAAAGATCAAATTGAATTATATTTTCATAGTTATATGGTAAATTTAAAGTTTTACCTTTTTTTCTCTGATAGGCTTTAGATAAAATATGCTGAAGCAGACATTGGACAAATGGAATGGTGTAACAGTTTTAGTATCCAGATGATAGGAAGGTCTTGTTTGAAGTGCAAATAAAATGAGCTAACGAACTTCCTTACCTTCTGCCCTTTACTGAATTCTTATAAAATAAGTCTCTTGTTTAACTTGGTATCACTTCTGTTCAATAAATCACACTTTTTTTTTTATTACAATCTTACGAAATCAAACCTGATAGGATTTTGGTCAAGGAATCTGTTTTTTTTTTTGTTTTCTTTTCGCCATTACCTGATTTACATTTCAATTAACATGTTTAAGTATACTCAATGTGTATGCAGTTAATGCATTATTTCGGTATCTTATGTACCTTAAAATGTATGTGTACAAGTTTGATCATAAGACGATAAGTTATAAGTGAAAAGGTTGAAAACCCACAGAACACATGAATTTAACATATAGAGCTTTGGCAAAAAAAACACATCTCATTTAAAAAAAAATAAATCCGTTTTGAAATAATGTTAGCAATAATTTGCATCATGACTAAGTCATGTTGAAGTTCATAAGAACCCACATTTTTAGAACATAAATAGAATTTTAAAAACAATCTGGAGTGGCCTACACTTATTTATAGTATAAATAAACTTAATATCAAAGTTCTTGGTTATATAATATATAATGTACCATTTAGTCATAATATAAATGGTATATAACATTATAAATTTAGCCATTATATATTCCCAGGAGGAAGTATATAAACAACATTATTTTTTATCTTGATAATAAAGTAATTTGAATATTTGTTTAATAAATTTAAGATTTTTTTAAATAGACTGGATTTTTCAGTTGGCTATTTGCTGCGCTGCGGCAATACAGCAGGACCTACAGCATAGCCAATACGACCGCTACTGATATCAAAGAGCGGTGCAGAGCTAGTGTTTCAAAGAAACAGTTCTCATTTCATTTGAACTCAATACCACAAATGACCTGGTTATCTAAGTTGTAACTATTACGACAATATAGTATATAGTTTGTGAGTTTGTCTGTTCACCAACTTTCCGTGGAGATAGAGACCTCAAAGTATAATATATATTATTTATTACCTGAATAATATTAAATCAAAGAAAATTATTATTTAATTCCAAAAATTGGAGCCAGGGTAGCCAGTGGTTTTCGTGCTCGCCGATGATAGTAGTGCAAATGAATTATACATTTAATATTAGCGTAATATAAACACTGGTAATAAAGTAAGGTATGGAACCATAGTAGCCCAGTGGCTTGAATGCTCGCCGATTGCAGTAGCACAAATATATTATAAATAAATGTAAAAAAAAAATTTGAATTTAAAAATTGAATAATATATAATATATTATTATATAATATAATATATTATTATTTATTATATTTTGGTTTGCCATATTAATAATATAAGTTTTTTTCTGTATAACATTTTTACTCTTTTCATATCCCCGCTCCCTGATAACATTGATTACTGATTGCAGGCAGTTTTTCACTCAGTTTTTTAGATAAATCGGTTTTTGATTCATAACATGGGAAGAGTAATAATTAAAAATTCTTTACTTGTAGAATTTATATACCAAGAAGTTACTGTATTACCCTTTTCATGCCTTATATTTTTTTTTATCCAGAAATACAAATATAACATCTATTCTGTATAAGTCAGAGGTTACAACTCTTTGTTCTTCCATGAACCTGAAAAAAGACAGCTAATGTGGTGTATACAGATGCATTTGCTTAACACTATACTAATAATGATATTTCTAATATTTTATAATTTCTAATGATATTTCGTAATACCATGTATAATCTCCGATTTTTTGAAAAAGTACCCGTCAAAAACGGAAACATTTACTAGTTAAAAAATATTTTTTTTTAACAATTTTGCAATCAAATTAAAGAAGTAATTGTGTCAATGTTGCAAACTAAATTCAATAATCAGAATTGTAAGGCTATGTTATAATTGTTCAAAGATTAAAAAAGGAATAGTTGTAACGTAAACAAACTTACAATGATATAATTTACAGAATTAAATCTATTTTGTTGCTGGAAATTGATTTCAAAAGTAATTATGTAAAATTCAATTGAAAATGTAACTTAATTTGTTTTTGATAGTATGGAACCAAACTCAAGAGCTATTTTATATTATATATGTAAACGATAAGATGAAATTTTATAATATAAATATAAACGAATATTAACATATTTTTAAAAAAAATAATTATATTCACAACAATTTAAATTAATAATTACTACTAGCTAAATCTCTATATATAATGTTCCTGAGTTTGTTTCTTTGTTTGTTCACTAATTTTCCGTGGAGACAGAGACCCTAAATTATAATTTATATTATTTATTACCTGAATAATGTTAAATAAAAGAAATTATTGTTTAATTCTAAAAACTCGAGACAGGGTAGCCAGTGGCTTGCGTGCTCGCCGATGACAATAGTGCAAATGTATTATATATAAATGTAAAAAAAAAAAAAATTAATGTTTGCGAAATATAAACACAGGTAATAAAGTAAAGTATGGAACCAGAGTAGCCCAGAGGCTTGTATATTCGCCGATGACAGTTGTGCAAATATATTACAAATAATTGTAACATAAAAATTTTTTTGAATTTATATTTGAATAGTATAAAGTAATACTAATGGTAATAAAGTAAAAGCATGGAGCCAGGGTAGCCAGTCACTTGCGTGCTCGCCGATGACAATCGTGCAAATGTATTATAAATAAATGTAACAAACTTTTTTTAATTTAATATTTGCGGAATATAAACACTGGTAATAAAGTAAGTTAAAGAACCAGAGTAGTTCAATGGCTTGCGTGCTCACTGCTGACAGTAGCACAAGTATATCTATATAAATAAAAGAAAGGTTTTGTCTGTATATTGCTTAGAACTGACTCATTTCAAGTTTTCTTTATGTTTCATACATTAGAGAAACCGAATTCACCCTTAGAATAATTTCTGTCTGACGGTACGCAGGTTTGTCGGTTAGTCCGCAAAATATTGTTACCAGTAAACTCAGCCACCATAAGACAGAGCAAGCTGAAACACTGAGAGTAGATTTGTGTTTGCCTAACTTAAAACCTAAGCTTTAAATGGATTGAATGAAGATATGAAGTGAAGTTATGAACTTTAAGCCATGTTTCCCTAACTACACAGGTATGTTTAGTTTGAAAATATATAGGTATAGCAAGTAGGTACTGTTAGTTGACTTTAATTTTATTTGCGGACTTGAATATATTGCGTATTTGAGCTTATTGAAAAGCTGTTTCCCCGAGTTCAAAATGTACTATCTATTCAGAATAAATGGTTTTGTGAACGAGCAAATTTCAACCATTGCTAATGAACAGGCAGGAAAAGTCAACAAACAAGTTCTTGCGCTATATCAAGCAGAAGAAACAACTTAAGAGTAAGTAAAGAGAGTGATTAGTAATGAGGAAGCAGTTCATTATCCAAGTGAATTTCTTGACTCCGTGACTACTCCTGGACTGCCTGCTCATGAATAAAAAGTTCATGTAGGATTACCATCATGTTGCGATTTAGTATCAGTAACAAATTTCATGTCACGAAGTTTGAGTGCCCCAAAAATGTGCAACGGGACACGAATCTGAGTTCATGATCTGAACAGCTACGCCATAGAGCTGGACATCATGACTGGGTGTGTTACTGGGGAGTCTGTGGGTATACCACGCATACTATTGATTCCGAGTAACTATCTGTTTCCATCTAAACGATTGCAATGTCCAGTCAGCTTCCGTTCTGCAATGACTGTTACTAAGTCGCAAGGAAAAACCCTAAAACCTACCGTAGGAATTAAAGTGAGTGACACCAAGTTTTTCTTACATGGTCAACTGTAATTTGTTTGCCTAAGAGTCAGTGGTTCCAACTCTTTGTTCTTACATATACCTGAAGGACAGGCAGCTAAAGTGGAGTATACACCTAATGCATTTGTTAAGCTAATGCATTTGCTTAACATTGTACTAATAATATTATTGTCTACTATTCTATAATTTCTAATGATATTTTGGAATACCAACTATCATCCCCGATTTTTTGAAAAAGTACCCGTTAAGGACAGGCACGTTTACTAGTATATATATATATATATATATATATATATATAAATATGTCGTTATCAGCCTTTGGAGCGATTCACTTCTTTTCCTGAAGACGAGGACATCGAAATATAGTAGTGAGTTCAGTGGTTTCCTTTCTATGTGTTCTTTTTTAAATTCTAGTTTATATATATATATATATATATTAGTATAAATGGGCAGCAAATCTTCTTGAAGACAAATGGAATTAAAGTATGCAGCAGCTTCTGCATTAACGACCTTTTTGCTGATGGCCTCGATTTTTCTAACTATCTTCCGGTGATGCTGAGGCAACTTCCATATATGCTGGGCCAGAGACATTGAGAAAACCAATATCAAACAACTTTAATGGATCACAAAAACACTGGGTTTAAACAAGCTTTCGACCACACATTGGTCATCTTCGGGTTACACTACTATTTAATTAATGAATGTTAATATAATTAACTGAAAAGTAATTTTTAAAATTAAACATAACAATTTTAACAAATATAAAACAAACGATACAGCGGGTGAGAGGAAAACAAAGAGCAGGTTCCAGCAGGGTGTTGCAACCCTGCTGTAACCTGCTCTTTGTTTTCCTCTCACCCGCTGTATCGTTTGTTTTATATTTGTTAAAATTGTTATGTTTAATTTTAAAAATTACTTTTCAGTTAATTATATTAACATTCATTAATTAAATAGTAGTGTAACCCGAAGATGACCAATGTGTGGTCGAAAGCTTGTTTAAACCCAGTGTTTTTGTGATCCATTAAAGTTGTTTGATATTGGTTTTCTCAATGTCTCTGGCCCAGCATATATGGAAGTTGCCTCAGCATCACCGGAAGATAGTTAGAAAAATCGAGGCCATCAGCAAAAAGGTCGTTAATGCAGAAGCTGCTGCATACTTTAATTCCATATATATATATATATTTCAATGTACATAAAGAAACATAGAGAAATTAATAGCTCACACTACTTACAAGTCTCTAATTTTCGGTTGAACTGTCTTCAGGAGAGATAAGAGAGGTTGAACCGTCTCTGTATCGGTGCGATAGGTTTTCCTCTCTCATCATAACAGATCCTAAGAGTAGTTCTATATTAATGTATTAATAAATAATTTTTTAACAACTACTTTCTCACTCTTTGAAAATGCTGTAAATACATTTAAGCTGAATTAATATGCAAACTTTTTTCATTTAGCTCTCTTTCAAAATTTTGGATGCATGCTGCTTAACTTCAAAGACAACATAGTCCTGTATTCTTCTTTTTCTAATAAAAAAAAAATTGAATCTTTGAGTATTGCAGTCCAGATTATTTAGAGTGTCCTATAAGTCAAGGACCAAAACAGGATAGAACACCTCCCTGAAGTAAAGTTTTGGTCCTCACAATTTCTGTTTTGGTTGACCCAATACTTACACTAATCTCTCTCTATTAGATTATTGTAATTAATATTGAAATATATAGTTCCTGGTTTAAATTATCTGTATATTATTACTTCTTTAATAAATTTGAAGGTGTATACCATAAACTTCTTTTATATCAAAGATGCAGCAAAGGGTAATTGAATTAAACATTGAAAATGTTTCTATTTTGTTTAGTTAATTTCTGGAATTGATTCTGTGAGTTTGTTCTTTAGACAAATATCTTGTTCTTTTTGAAAATGTTTAATTACCTAAAACTTTTATGTTACTATAGATGAAATGTTTGTCATTTTTAATGTAAATTATTATTCCAATACTTTAAATCATGAGATATTTATGGCACTGTTATATCTAATTCAAAATTTTGTCTTTCTTCATTCCACGGAGAAGAAGTATCCCTAAAAGTAATATCTATATAGTCATAAAGGTTGGAATATTAATTTATTAAGCTCCATTGTTTCTAAAGAACAATGGAGTTCTTAAACACACCAACAACTACAGGTTTGAGAATTAAAGTATTGAAGGGTGCAGTTTGTAATTGATAGTAATATTTTGCCAGACGATCATACAAAATACATAAATTATATGTTTGTTTGGCGTTTACTTTTATTGTTCTAAGAATTTTATTATTCTTACATATATATTAACCTCTTAAAATATCACAATTTTATAAATTATGTATATAAAACCGACGAGTGCAGCAGATTATCTATTTTGCATGTAGAGTTTTAAGTTAACAGCTATATTTCTTATTGCCGGAATCAGAAATTTAAATTCTGCGTAAATAATTTCAATTAGATTATTGTCACAAAAATGCTGCTAGTTTTAACTATATTTTTGTCTAAATATATATGAATTTTAGCATTAAAATAACCGTCTCTCAGGATTTCTTTAAATAATTTATACCATGTACCATAACACCAATTTAATTAATTCTCTCGTAAGAAACTATCTTTGAGGGTAAAAGTTCATTACGATCCGTCAAATTATGTGACCTACATTGCGTTCTTAAAAAACTTGAATTCTTTCTCAGGTGTGTCGTTATGAGTGTCATAGCATTCCTTAAATTCGACACTCTAGAATTAGTACAATTTAGTTAGAAAGAAATTGTCTAAAATTTATTTTCGCCTAAAGCGAGACTCTTCTTTGATGAAACTTTGCTCAAAATCAATATGACCATTTATACTATAAACCCATTTTTGAGGAGAATATAAATTCGATCCATCAAATGGTGAAGCCAGTAGAGTGCCTACAATTTTTTTTTGGTATACAAACACATTTAACTAAAAGATATAATAGAAAAAAATGTCAAAAATGGATGTTAGTTACTTCAAAGCATGTAATGCCGGCACAATATGAAATTATTCATTCCGGTTGTCCTCTACTTATAGTAATGCATTAAACAGTTGTTGAGTAAGAAGTTCTAGTTGTGTTGGTTATTTTTTTGTTCCATTCTTTGATGAAACAATTATTTTCATTAATTAGATTTTACTCAGCTAATCTGACATTATAATAATAATAATAATGGTAATAAATTTAATTTTTTAACTTGATAATTAGAAGGCATATTTTTTATAATACATTAAATGAACAATCAAAGGTGATAGTTGAAACGTTATATAGGTTTTTAATAAACTACGAGTATATACAAATATCACTTATTCAGGTTTTTGGAAGCTAATATTTTTTTTAGTTAAAGGAACTTTACTGTACGACTTAAAAGTAGATATTGTGAATAAGCATTTAGAATTGTTAGGGAGTATGCAAGAAAAAGGTCAGTCTTATATATTAATAGAATCTAAATGCAGAGTGGTTGTTTGTTGAATTGGTCTTGTAATAAGTGCCTTTACCTCCTCTGTTAAAGGGCTACAAAGCATTTAAGGGCTTCCTCTTTCAACACACTGCTAGGAGAATCCCTTTGTTCAGTATCATCACTAAGGCTAGGTCTGTAATTGAACCAATTTCAAATTTACCACATCTAATGCATGCGAAGGAAGCCTGTCTTTACCTATGCCTGACTGTTGGTGTTAGGTCAATAAAAGTGGCTCTAAAAACTGTCATGTTCCATTAAATGATGCTAAAAATATCTTGACTTGTCTCCTCACAGCTATACGTGGACTTGTAAGTTAACTGATGCATAATCAATTGCATTTACACCTATTTTAATAGCAGTCAAACAGAAAACCGACATGAGTGAACACAATAGTATTGTATAGCACAAAAGTAAACATACATGGCACAAAGCTAACTGTTTACTTTGGTAATACATCTTTGAGCCTCATTTTAATGGCCTCATCAGAACGGCTTATTCATTAACAGAAGATTTTTCATCCAATTAATATATAATGTTATATGATGTAATCTACGTTTTTCTGAGAATAATACATATTATAAAGATATTAAAGCATTAAAAAAAGTTCAATGTTTACTTTACTATAAGTAAAGTATAGTGATCATGAAAAAATTTGATCTCGAGATTTTGACGGAATTATATGTTTCGAGGTCTCAGAAGTCGTGGGTGGGTAAATATGCATCCCAAGTTTGTGACCACGCTACAGAATCTTTGATGGATCAAATTGGTATTGTACATAAAAATGGGCCTCGTAGTGCAGATGAGCCCTATTGTTTGAGAGCAATTTTGAATGGTGGGAAAGTCACTTTTTTTGACAAAAACCTGTCTTGGAGAAGGAATATATTCAAGTCAATGGGAAACTTTGTCTTATGTTTTCATTATAGACAGAGAACAGATAAACTATTTAAGAGATCCACTGGCTATTGGAACAAGAGCCATGTTATCCTGTAAGAGATTATTTTGTACCACGAAATCGACCCTTTCGCTCTTCTAAAATATTATTACTGCTGTAGTGATACTAACGATATGATATGCATTAGTGATGTGATATACAAAAATGAGCATATATATTGATAAGATTTATATTGGTAAGGAGGTAGATCAGTTACTATCTGTACTACCTCCAGAAATGAAAAGAAACGTCTCTCATTTAGACATTTATATTATGACTAAATGGGATAATATGTATTATATACCCAAGAAGTTTGATATTAAGTTTGCTTATCACAAAGTTAAGTGTAGGCCAATCCAGATTTCTTTTGTTTAAGTGGTTATAAGTTTTCCAAATTAAACTTGTGACTTCTGTAATGGAACAAAAGTTTATTGCTATACTTTGTTAATGGAATTATGTTAGGTTAGAATATTATAAATGAATAGTAGCAAGGTTTTAAATTGATATTAAAAAATTCTTATTTCCTTTTTTATGGCTACTAATTAAATTTAAATATGTGTCTAATCATTGTTAATTGAGAAAACTGTCAACAAAATGATAAAATTTGGAGCAGTACCTAGTGGTGGGTTAGGTAGTATTACATTTTAGACTGAACATACTGAAGATAGGTTCTGACCGACGAAATGATCCTCATTTTTATATACAACCTCCAACGAGGGCTCTTTGTCGTTATAAATGCCCATTTACCCGGATCTATGGTTCAAGGAACCTCAGTACCAGTTGTCTAGAACAGTCACCGTAAACTGCTTCATACCTGCTCGTAGAGGTAACAGTGCACTAGCTCACCTTCGGAGGTTAGAAATGAAACAAGAGAAAAGGTACTGTTGTGCTTACACAGCGACGTGGGGAATTCCAAGCAATCTCGGGAGTCGACAAAATCTGCCTAAATTTTGTTTCGAACCCCATCCGAGGTCAACTCCAAATTATTAGCTAGGGTGATTCTACGATATGACTCATGATTCCGAGTTATATTTAATGTGCATTCAGGCAATAACCTGACTCTTCAAGAACCCTGGTAAATCTACATATATGTGGCTTCGAGGCTTATTATCAATATTAACCAAGGCAATAGGGTTCATTAACTCACCAAGGACTATATCTGAATGTCTGTTTTTTTCAAAGGTCCAACATGTATTTGATTAGAATACGTTTTGCGACAACTCTCCATCATACCTTGAAAAACATAAAAAATAATATTTGATTGATCTTAGTTTTTTAATTTTAAGCCTTTTATTCCTCCTACATATCATTAAACAATTTAAAATTTTTCAATTTTTTTTAGCAACCAATAAATAAGAATTTTATTTCCTTCGATTCACTTAACTAATATCTGTCAAAGTAAACAAATCCGATAAGTACAGCAGGTAATACATTTTTCGAAGAAGAATTTTGAAATCACAATTTTTATATCGATGTGCTCTTTGTGGTAATCGGAATTCTACGAATTATTTTTATAAAAATTACTAATTTTGGCTAATTTTCTCCAATAAAGTGGCTTTCTCACAACGCTAATATTTTCTTCAATATTACCTCCAAACAACAGGGCACATCTACAATGCAAAGCCCTGTAAGAGGTGATATATAACAATTTTGGTTGCAGAGCGTCAAAGTACAATTTTATAAAAGTTTTTAAGTTTTTAATAGCACTTGTCCAAACACAATAACAACAATAAAACCTAGGACACCAAAAGTATTACATTTCTTCAACCTCGATCAGCTGTTCTTCAAGGTTACCTCAGTTCCAGTGTTGTCCCCACAGACTCCCCTCCCAGTGACAACGCTCAAATATTTCCGTGGAAACCGAACTACGCGGCCACTGCGAGTACGTCTGACATGGTCGGATGGAGCCGGTGATGATGGCAGAGCTGTGTCAGGTGGTCGCTGTGTCTTGGTAGGAGAAACTATTGGGTCGGATACCTGAGGCTTGGTTGGTTGATTTGGTGATGAGGTTTCTGAATCTAAGAGGTGGTACGCAGGTTTTAGTCTGTCTATACTAACTGATTCAGTGCCACGTTTCGTTTGTATTTGAAAAACTTTATCAGTGCGCTGAACAACAGAGTAGGGTCCATCATAACTAGGCTGCAAAGAGAGTTTTAACAGCATCCGTCTGATAAAGACATGTGTGCACGTTAGGAGATCAGAATGTACAAAAATTCTAGGTTTAGCATGATGTTTAATATTTACGGGCTGATTTCCTGTCATATATTCTCGAAGTTTATAGATAAAGGAAGGAACATCAGAAGTGCCAATGTCTTGTTCTTGATGCAAATGGTCAGATGGTAAGCGTATTGTCTCTCCATAAATAACTTCAGCGGCAGTAGTGTTATACTCTGGAATAATGTATGACCGAAGTCCTAGAAGTACAAGAGGAAGTTTCTCTACCCAGTTATCTGAAAGTTGAGCTTTTAAGCTGTTCTTGAGACACCTATGCCATCTTTCTATTTTTCCATTAGCAGCAGGATGATAAGCTGTGGTCTTACAGTGCTGGATGCCAAGCATAGATGTTAAAGGATGAAATAGTCGACTTTCAAATTGTCTACCGCGGTCTGTGGTAATAATTGAAGGAACTCCGAAGCGTGCAATCCATCCAGATATTAAACCACGAGCTACAGTTTCTGCTGATATATCTTGGATCGGTATTGCCTTTGGCCAACGTGAAAATCGGTCAATGATAGTTAAGATGTAGCAAAACCCATGTGATGGTGGAAGTGGACCGACCAGATCGAGATTTATATGAGAAAATCTTCCACTCACCAGGCTGTAGCTGCCTAGGGGACTTTTGGTGTGCTTTGTTACTTTCGTGCGTTGGCAGGGTAGGCATGACTTTGCCCATAGAGAAACATCCTTGTTCAGGTTAGGCCAAACATATCTTGATCGCCCAAGATTTACTGAACCTTTAATTCCTGGATGAGAGAGATTGTGAAGTGAATCGAAAATAGGTTTTCTGAGAAGTTCTGGAACGTAGGGTCTCAGTTTACCTGTTGAATTATCACAAATAAGTTCCTTGTCTCATGGAAGTTGGATAGACTCAAATGTAAGAGAGCATGTTGGAGACTTCTTCAAAGCATCCAAATCCTCATCTACTTTTTGAAGATCCGCAAAGGTATCAAACGAAATAGATGATGGACTGTTGAGCGAACATATGCGGGAGCAGATATCAGCTGGAATATTCTCAGAACCTGGCAAATATTTAATATCTGTTGTGAACTGAGATATAAAATCTAAATAACGGAACTGACGGGGTGATGCTTTATTGAGATTCTGACTAAATCCATAAGAAAGAGGTTTATGGTCTGAAAATATTGTGAAATAACGTCCTTCTAAGAAATATCGAAAATGCTTGACTGCAGAATATGCTGCTAGAAGTTCCCTGTCATAGGTACTATAGTTTTGTTGAGCATTGGATAATTTTTTTGAAAAGAATGCTAGAGGTTGAAGGACCTTACCAGAAGCTTGTTGTAGGGAAGCTCCTACAGCAGTGTTTGATGCATCGACCATGAGTAGGATAGGCAATTTGTCAGAGGGATGAGCAAGAAGTGTAGCATTTGACAAGTCCTTCTTGAGCTTCTCGAATGCTTCAATGCTTTCAGGTGTCCACGTAATTAGTGATTTGTCATTTTTCTTAGCTCCCTTTGTGAGATTATATAAAATCTGTTGTGTGGCTGCAGTGTTGGGTAGCATTCGCCTGTAAAAATTATGAGGCCAAGAAATCGTCTTAAATCAGAAATAGTTTTTGGAAGTGGAAAATCTTGTATAACACGAACACGATCTTGAAGAGGTGCTACGCCATTGGCAGAGGTGTGATAACCTAAGAATGAAATTTCATTTCTGCCCAAGACACTCTTCGCGACATTGATGTTCACTTGGTTTTCACTAAGACGTTTAAATAAATGCGCAAATGTTCAAGGTGCTCTTCTACGCTTGTTGAAAATACTAAGATATCATCAATATATCCAAATACAAATGGTAGATCCTGGAGTAAGCTATTGATGTACCTCTGGAATGTTTGCGCAGCATTTCGTAAACCAAAAGGCATGCGCAAAAATTCAAAAAGTCCAAAGGGCGTAATGACTGCTGTCTTTGGAACATCATCTGGATATACAGGTATATGATGGAAGGCTTTTGTCAAATCAATTTTAGAAAATATGGTTTTTCCACATAGTTGCGCATTAAAGTCCATAATGTTTGGTACTGGGTATCTGTCTGGAATTGTCACATTATTCAGAGCCCGGTAGTCTCCGCAAGGTCTCCACGATCCATCTATCTTTGTTGTCATGTGTAAGGGGCTGGACCAACAGCTTTTGGACACCTTACATATTCCCATGTCAACCATAAACTGAAATTCAAGTTTTGCAGCTTTCAACTTGTCCGGAGGCAACCTACGAGGTTTTGAGGTGACTGGCAAGCCTTTAGTAGCTATTGAATGTGTTACTGAATTGGAAGAAGTCTGTAAATACGGTTTTTTCACTCACTATGTCAGGAATTCTGCAAATAGTGATGAAATGGGTCCTGAGGTATTGGCTTTACAAAGTGTACTGAACTTTCATCTGAATGTAGTATACGTCCTTTAGTTGTTAATTTTTGTTTTACTATCAATGAGGCATTTATTTTTGAGGTCCACTAATAAATTAAAGTGTCTAAGAAAATCAGCCCCTATAATCGGTGATTGGACATCTGCGATCGTGAAAGGCCAAATAAACTGTCTTCTTAAACCTAAGTTTAATTCTAGTAACCTGCTGCCATAGGTTTTTATAGTAGAGCCATTTGCTGCATAGAGAACAATCTCGGAGGCTTCCACTTATCTTTGATATTGGTGGAATTACAGAGATGTCAGCACCCGAGTCTATTAGGTAGCTGGTACCTGTGTTGTCAGACACAAATAGGCGGTTTGACTTCTGGCCCATGACTTCTCCCGCCTTCAAAGAGGGCCATCTAGTTTTCCGTCTTCTTTTTGTAGGTACAGGGTTTAAACATTTTTTAGCTTCCTCTTTGAATTTGTAATGATACCAGCAGATATCATATTTTCCTTTCTGCTGATGAAGAACGTGATTTGGACCTGGCCCGAGACTTAATACCATTCGACCTAAACCTGTTACCCCGCTGCAAGGTACTGTAAAGATCTGCCACAAGGGCTTCAAGCTTTTCCATGCGGGTACTGATAGAGTCTGTGAAAGGTGAAACACTGGCTGATGAAATGCCACCAGGTCTAGACACTTCAACTATCTTATCAGCCATAGTAGCCAAAGCATCTAATTTATCAGAACTGGGCTGCTAGTATTGAGCTCACATGTTGCGGCAATCTCTGAAGAAAAATTGTTTTGAGAAAATCATCACTAACTTGAGAACTAGCAAGTGTCCTCATTTCTCTCAAGAGGGATGAAGGCTTCTTGTCTCCCAACTCTAGCTCGGTTAATAGAGTTTTGATTTTTTTTCCTTCAGAATCTTCAAATTCGCCTATTAATTTATTTTTCAAGTCAGTATAAGGAGTTGCACTTAGCGGCCGAGTTAAAAGATCGCAAACAACCTCAGCTACGCTACTGTCGAGAGACCCTATCACATAATGGTACTTTGTCAACTCTGATACCACATGGCTTGTGACAAATTGCGATTCAATTTGGACAAACCAAATTTTAACATTTTTACGCCAAAAGGGCGGTAGTTTCACTGCTACGTGAGAAACATTTCCTAGGGTAATTTCGGTTCCCTCAGCACTTCTGTTTCCTTCTTCCATTTTGGCTGTTTTATAGTGTCTACTTAGTTAGGCAGATTAAGTATTCTATTACCTGTAGTAGTATCACGTCGGGGTCACCAATTCGGTTGCAGAGCGTCAAAGTACAATTTTATAAAAGTTTTTAAGTTTTTAATAGCACTTGTCCAAACACAATAACAACAATAAAACCTAGGACACCAAAAGTATTACATTTCTTCAACCTCGATCAGCTGTTCTTCAAGGTTACCTCAGTTCCAGTGTTGTCCCCACACAATATTTGTATGCAAAACATGATATAGTAACGGGACATAAAGTAATAATGAAAACTGTGTGATTAATTTGATTCTCATGTGGGTAGCTGGAAACAATGGAATACTGCTGAATGAGTCAGTAAATAATTGAGAAATCATTAGTTGTGCAATCCGTAATTGTGTGATCACTTGACCAACCCGTCAGTACCACTTCCTTGGGTATGTCTTGAATTCTCTTAATTGAACTTTTATTTTTTGTTATTCCACTCTAATTTTTTGTAACTAATTAGATTTAATTTGTATTATAGTGTTTTCCTGATGATGAACACAAAGTGTTCGAAACGCGTTGAATAAAACTTCATTTGTGTGGAGACTTTTGTTGGTTTATCCATTTTACCTCAGAATAATTGTAAAATGTTTGCAATCATACAAAATTCCTTCCCCTTCGAGCATTTTTGCACTATACACCTCAGCTTTTACATCAAAGGCACTAACAAGTAGAACAAGAGGAAATCAGGTAAAACGTCGCGAGAACCACCGGGACCAATTTAGTTTACAAAATCCATTCCAACTGAACTTACATTAGTTCATTGAAATAATCATTATTCACTATTTCTTGAAAAAGCAGATTTTAAAAATACATGTAAAACATCTATTGGAAATGAGACTACATTACTATGAATTATACATTATACATTATATGAATGAATTTCATATAATACAAAGAAGGCACACTCTATATTTAGAAGGGACAGAAATGCCAGGCAATCATCTTGGGTAGAATATGATTTTCATCAAATCATACCTAAAATAAATGGAAGTGAGAAATACTCTTCTACTTTCTTTTATGAAGGTCATAAAAAAATATAGTTCAATTAAAAATAAATGAAGTTCAATTAGTTACAATGATGGGATCCGTAACATAACAGTCATTACTGAGGTCTTAGTTTTAATTATTTTAATAATAGATGAGGTATCGATGATTTTAAGATTCTTATAACGGGAAAAATGATTACAGACACAAGTAAACAAATGATACAGTATTGATTTAAATGTGTGTATAGTGCATGAAAATAAAACAGAAATCATTATGTTGTCAGTATGTGTTTACTTATAGAAAAGTTGAGTGTAAGCTTTTTTGAAAATAATGAATGCCAGCGTGAACAAATTAATGAAACTATTATTCACGAATTGGTAATGGGTTTGGTGGTTGTCGTTTAGTGTCAACCGTTCTTTAACTGAATAATAACAAATAATAGACAAAGGAATAGAAAGTATGTGATGATATGTTTAACATAAAGGAATAAAGGATGAGATGAATAAACCTTTTATATCCTTATATCCTTATAAAAATGCACTATCAGTTTGTTGTCAATGAGTTATATTTTTGTTTGCTGCTTTGAGATATAAATATTTATTATGTTTGGTATATGCTATTCATAGTTTAATAAGACTTGTGTGTATTTATCGTTTGATCTGGGTAAATCTTCCGGAACACTGACACAGTACTACATTAATAGACCCGATAGACCTAAGCGCAATAGCTTCTTTTGATCTATGAAGGAAACGTCTCTCTTCTACTTTCTATGTTTTCCTACTGGAACAGTGTTTTCACTTTAATATTCATGGTGATGAACCACATCAAGAGCTTTTATAATAGTTAAATAATATTATGCCATATTCAGTTGTGTGTAATTATATCTTTACTAAGCTAATGATTCCATAGTAAAGCTATAATAAATTGTGAGATTCAACATGTCGAAAAGAGGTTGCCGTTTTTTTCTAGAAGATTTTCAAAGTCCTTTGAAGTAGGTACATAGTAGCAAGGAGAACAGAAATAGGTCGTAAGAACTTGGGATCTCAAAACTAAGCCTTCTATCAGAAATTATACAAATTCTTTACTAATATTAATTAGAGTGCAAAATATTGCTGAATACATCATAGCATCACAGAATGAGAACAGTGGCTTAAAGTCAAGCTGTTTTTGATGGGTCATATGCGTCCATGTGCTTTGACGTACATTTTGTGATAAGACGTTAGTATAAGTTTTTCCTGTCTTGCATATTTCCTACAAAACTGTGACTAGTATCTTCAGCTTGTACGTCATTTCGTATTTGCTGTTACCAAGATCACAACTCTATTAAACTGAGGAATAAAATTTAGAATAACTAATGTAGAATTTCGAAGTACGACTCCTTCATAACTAAACTCTTAATCTGGGCACTCAGTGTAAAACAGAAGGCACAATTAAAAGTTTACGTTGAGAAACAAAATTTAATTAAAATTTAAACATAATTTAGTTGTTATTTAATCATTATTTATTTATTCTCTAAAATTTCATTGACAAGTTTTCTCCTTTATGTTGTTTTACACCAATTATATCACAAGAAATTCAACTCTATTTCCATTGGTTTGACACCCAAGAAATTTGGCGATTCTTTTGCTTTCAATTGTCTCTATCATGGTTTCCACAGATGTCTTTCTCTAGCCAATTTTTCTAATATCAATATTTTTATCAAAAAGAACTTTAATTGTTTAAAAAAATTTATAAGATAATGTTAAAATTATATTACAAATTATTTAGCTCATAAAAACTTGAAAATCAATGAGTAATCAAATAACCTTGATTAATTCCCATTTTTTTAGGAGTGAGAATATTTAATATGGAAAGAATATAAAAAAATGTCTCTAGTACATCAGAAAAGAATAAACATACATTACATAATTACAAATATTTGTTAAAAGTTTTATTTTTTTTTTTTGGAAAGTTTGCTCTAAAAAATTGATATACATCGAGTATTGCTTTAATGTAACGATATTTCCTACTGAAGTGGATTTATATAAATTGGTTGGCTGGCAACAACGTGCAGTAGGCATTGGGCAAATATTCAAGGTACCCTGTGCGGAAGCGTGAGGCAAATTCAAAAGAAGCTTCCCGGCGGACAATCCGATTTCAACGCTGATGTTATTTCTTTTACTTTGATCGTATTTACCTCACGTGTTTCTGCCAGTTTATTTTTTAAACTTCATACATTTTTGTGAATTTAAGCTTATTTTGACTCTTTATTTAAATATTATTATCATGATGGAATGATGGAATTTAAAAGAATTTTTTTGATAACTACGCTTATTTTAATATAATGATACAACATGCTTGAACTTATGTATAACTTATAACTTATACAAATAACTTATGTGTAAGAGTGAATAAACATGCGAATATGAACTTTTGTATATATATATATATATATATATATATATTATATATATATAGATTCAGAGCAAGGGTTCTCGAGGATTTTGGTCAATAAAAAATTCAGCTAGTTAATATCTGCCGACGTTTCGCCAAAGGTTGTTTGGCATTATCAAGGCTAAAAAACAATTTATTGAAACGACATAAGTAAAGCAAAAACCAATTCTTCTACGGTATACCAATTAACATAAAACCAAAAAGGACAAAACAAAATTCATAAGCAGGAGAACAAACAAAACAACGAATACCTCCATACAGGGCATTCAAGCAAAACAAAACGACAGTAACAGAGACAGTAACGTCAGAAAATTACAAAAAACAATAACAAACGAAAGATCAAACATTTAAAATACATTCAGGGAATAAAACCAAAAAACTAACAGCATTTTTACCTTTTTTGTAAAGAAAACCCTATTTACATCAGCATCCTACGGGAATAACAAATGTAATGGAAGGTAATATAACCATCAACATAGGAAAAACAATCTATTCCTCCAATATCAACCTAACAATTGTTCTATCGAACAAACCACAAAAAAACTTAGTTTAATTTATTCGAATCTCCTTAATTAGCTCTTTGTTTTTTTGTGGTTTGTTCGATAGAACAATTGTTAGGTTGATATTGGAGGAATAGATTGTTTTTCCTATGTTGATGGTTTATATTACCTTCCATTACATTTGTTATTCCCGTAGGATGCTGATGTAAATAGGGTTTTCTTCACAAAAAGGTAATAATGCTGTTAGTTTTGGTTTTATTCCCCTGAATGTATTTTAATGTTTGATCTTTCGTTTGTTATTGTTTTTTGTAATTTTCTGACGTTACTGTCTCTGTTACTGTCTGTTTTGTTTTGCTTGAATGCCCTGTATGGAGGTATTCGTGGTTTTTGTTGGTCTCCTGCTTATGAATTTTTGTTTTGTCCTTTTTGGTTTTATGTTAATTGGTATACCGTAGAAGAATGGTTTTTGCTTTACTTATGTCGTTTCAATAAATTGTTTTTAGCCTTGATAATGCCAAACAACCTTTGGCGAAACGTCGGCAGATATTAACTAGCTGAATTTTTTATTGACCAAAATCCTCGAGAACCCTTGCTCTGAATCTGGATAATCAGTGGTCGAGAAGCTACATCATGTATATATATATATATATTTTTTATATATATATATATATATATATTATAACAGATTCAATAATATATCGACCGTTTGATAGAATTTGATAGAAGAACACACCTATATATATATATATATATATAGGTATGTTCTCTAATCGGGATTCGATCATACCTATTCTATCAAACGGTCGATATATTATTGAATGCGTTATATATATATTTGGGTTTATATAAGAAGAAATATGAGTTTTTATGAGGATATAAGAAGAGTGTATGGAGAAGATGTGAGTGAATGTTTGAAGAAGTGAAGAAGTTACATGAACTAATCCCGATTAAAGAACATACCTATTCTATCAAACGGTCGATATTTTATTGAATCTGTTATATATATATATATTATTATATATATATATATATATTAGTGTATTTCGGCAGCAAGTCCTCTTTCAAGCATGTATTATTGAATTTGATGGCAGATTCTGCGTTCACGACTTTATTACTTATAGCTTCTATTTTCCTTACAATTTTCTTTTGAAAAGGTGATAATTGCCAAAGCAAACTAGCAAACGACATTCAGAAGGCTGAAAATAACCACTTCACTGGGGATAACTATATTTAATTAAACACTACACTAGATTAAACTAAGATAACAAGCTTTCGGCCCCATGGGTCATCATCAGGTTCTTAAACTACTTATATCAACTAAATATACATATTACTGTAATACATACAGTATTTTAAGAACCTGATGATGGCCCATGAGGCCGAAAGCTTGTTATCTTAGTTTAATCTAGTGTAGTGTTTAATTAAATATAGTTACCCCCAGTGAAGTGGTTATTTCCAGCCTTCTGAATGTCGTTTGCTAGTTTGCTTTGGCAATTATCACCTTCTCAAAAGAAAATTGTAAGGAAAATAGAAGCTATAAGTAAGAAAGTCGTGAACGCAGAATCTGCCATCAAATTCAATAATATATATATATATATATATATATAATATTATATATATACATAGAATAAAAATACTAAACAGTCCAAACCGGACAGATAAATAAATGAAAAAGGTAACACATAAAAGAAACGAGTACACTTACTGGATCAATATTTCAAACTGAAGTTCGTCATTAGGAAGGGAATAGAAGGGAAGAAGAGGTACGTGCGTTGAGGAATTCGAGTGAAGGGCTCCTTAGAACTCATAGTCGTTTTATCGTAATTATCATAATCATAATCATTATCATAATTAGTTTTAAATGGTCTCATAATCAAAATTATTTATATGAAGCACCTTTAATGAGTGCCTTGCGTCACGACTAGTAAAGACTTCAAACCTCTGTCCTCTAGAGCAGGGCTTCTTAAACTGTGGGTCGCGACCCCCAGGGGGGTCGCGAAACATCTGAAAGGGGGTCGCAAAGATCTGATGCTTTGATACTGATACTGATACTGATATAATTATATATATGTGAAATGAATGGGTACGTATTCTTTAATCCTTATTTTATTTACATTGTAAAATAGTGCGATATTACATCTACATCTACGGTTAATATATATTTCATTATATGGAGGAGGGGGTCGTTTAAAATTTCCTAAGCTTGAAGGGGGTCGCAATATAAAAAAGTTTAAGAAGCTCTGCTCTAGAGAGTGCACACGATTCACTTCTCTGTCATGGAGTGCATAAGATTTATCCATCTCCTACACAAAAAGAATTGGATATCTCGACTTTTTTGGTAATATTAGAAATGAGGAAGGAAGCAATAAGTACGTAATGAATGTTAACTTTGATAACTATTAAAGTATTTGTTTTTATATTTTTACCAACACTCTATGTGGGACATGAGACAAATTTTGTTCCTTAAAGAACGTTGTTATGAATATCTAAATATTTAATTTACATTTTTAACTTTTATTTTTTCATCGTAATAAATTATTTTTATAATATTTTCTATTCTAATATTTACTTTTAAAAAGTTTCTACGTAAGTATTTTTTTTTATTTGTTTAAATAACATAGATACTCTTTTAAAACAATATATATATAAATGATGCAAATCAAAATCTGTGATTTTTCTCATTAGTTCTTTTTTTAAAACTATTTAATGATAGAAAAAAATATTGCAGATATCTGTAAAACGTGTTTGCACTGTAATCATGGGTTTGCACTATGTAGCAAACCTATTTTAGTTAAATCTGTTAAAAATTTATTTCAGTATAAAAATATATCACAACCTATATGTAATTAACAAGACATTATTAAAAAATCCAAAGTTTATAAAATCACCAAAAAGGTTATTTTATATATTTTAATCAACCTTTTTGACTTAAAACATGATAATGAAACTTTTATATGCTTCAATATTACCTAAAATCTATGAGTTTCAGTAGGGACAAAGTGTGACATACGTTTATCACATACCATGAAGATTTTTTAAACAGTGAGACATGTAGATAAGTTACAAAACAATTGGTAGGAATATCTTAAATCACTGTGATGCATGCATTATCAGAAATATTCAGTGGATATCAAAACGTATAAACCTACTAAAAACCAATAAAAACTTAAAAATATGTCTCTTTCATCAATATATTTTATAAAAAAAAAACAGCTAAAAAGATAAGTTTTTAATATTCTTAAGAATGATAAAATTTTTGTTTTTTATTTTGTACATGGTATCTTTTATACTTTTTAGTGTTATGACATAAATTATATCATAATTTTAATATTTTAAAAAAATTATGGTAATAATTTTAATTCTTTATATCCAAAGATAAATCTTTTTGCAGCTTTACAATTGAATATTTATATTGTCAGGGTAAATTTCAATGAGTTACAAGTGTGAACTATGATAGTTTAAGAACAATTTTTAAAAAAAATTTTAGAAATATTTTTAAATAAAATTTTTTCTATCTTTGGAAAAAATAACACTTTTTATATAATAAAACTTATTATAGAGAACATATTTTATAATCATTTTAATTTCATATTAAAACTTATTTTCTGTTCATTATCAAAAACAAAAACTACATTAAAGTGAATATAAGGAGTAAGCCTAGAAAGTTTTGTCATATTATGATGCATAACGTAGCCGTGAATTTATTTAAAACGTGTTCATGTTAGTAAACTGGAGAACTTGTTTTCTCCAGTTTGTAAAGCTTTGACAACATAAGAAGTAGAAAGGTGATTCAATGGTTTAGATTTATCATTAATGGCTTCTGAATAGTAAATTCTTAAAACCCTAAAAAACAGGTGTCGAAAACAAAAATATTAATATTTCTGGGTGAGGGAATAAGAGCGGAGAAACATTTCTTAGTCTTCTTAGCACACTAAGTCGTTACTCTTAAGAAGATCTGTAGATAAGGACATCTGAGAAATTATATTTGCCATTTACTTTTCTTCTACTATGCTTATACACCAATTAATTTACTTTAATAAGAAAAGTTGATTCTTTAAGCAGTTCACCAGAAAATTGAACCCTTCAGTTTTTTGTACTTATTTGGCTAAATGATTGCAAAATGGTTTATATATATATTTAGCAGTTTTATAAAATTGTACTACACCGACGAGAGATTTAAAATAAATCTATTCTTCACGAGTTTTTCAAGATGTTCTCTTATAAAGAAGCAGAGTATAGCCTGATCAAAATGTATTTTTCCTGTAATGTATGTTGGTAGCAGTGGTTAATCGAATAACACAAAGTACAATTTTATAAAAGTTTTGTTTCATAGCACTTGTAAGAAAACACAACATTAAAACCTAGGATACCAAACAATTACAACATTTTTCAACCTGCATCATCTGTTTATCCGTGTTACCTCAGTCACAGTGTTGTCTCCGCAGTATCAATCTTACATGAGAAGTTTACTACAGTTTTTCAGATACTTAATTTTCATATTACCTGTTTAATATAAGCAAGGACAACTAAATGTTTGAGAATTAGTAATATATTATGGTAAAAAATAAAGAAGAAAAATAGTAATATAGATACGAGGTGTATAAATAAAGTAGTGAGACTGGCAACGTCGCTTTCGATCTGGCAACGCTGGAGACGCGTGGCCTTGAGTAGCGTCAGGTGCACGTGTGATGCGTCTCCAGTATGAATCTGAACTCGCCACAGTCATTTGTTTGTCCGTAGCGTTGGTTTTCGTGAAATGGTTTTTTCTTGAGCGTTTTAAAAATTAGTGACCTCAAAGTTGAGCAGCGGTGTGCAATCAAATTTTG